>JACEFO010000034.1:0-23589 GCA_015342445.1 Digitaria exilis
CCATTGAACGTCCTACAGCTAGTGTACTGCTTTTTTTTTAACTTCAATGCCTGAAATAGATTCTTTGGAATCCAAGAGAGGCTCTAAGCCAGACGGACGGCACGACCTACTATGAATCTTGCAATCCAGTGTTCTGGTGTGTTTAGTTGTAGGAAAAACACTGTAGCATAAGAAAAACACTGTAGCATCGTTGAAAACGTGTTTTGTGAGGGGAGAATAGTAAAAAGCTAGATGAATAGTGGAAAGTTGGAATGAATAGTGAATAGTAGGAATCATGAACATGGCCTTAGTTATTAATTATTTTCCCCGGCGTGGATCACTTGCGCGCTGTCCTGCCCTGCACTGCCTGGATGCGCGTCGGTTTTGTTTTCGTCCCCGGCGGTGGCCACACGCGCGGCGCCGATAGATGGATGCATCCTGACGACGCGTCGCCGTCGCCGCCCGGCCGCCGTCACAAATCAAAATCCATCCCACGAGCCGGCCCGTGTTTATCTGGCAGAAAGGCAGCGCCGGTAACGACAACGAAGCGGCGGCGGCCCTGCTGGCTCGGTTGGAATGGCATGGCACTGCATGTGAGCAGTGAGCACCCCGTGTCCATGCATCTGCTCGTTGCGCGTTTAAATTCAGATCGTCAGTTGGATCATTCCGTGTACTGCTTTGCTTCTGCTGGTCGTCCGGCCGGATCAGCTACAGCTAGAAGTTGACGTGACACTTGGCACACGCTCATGCTCATCTCACTAATCAGTAGTTGTTTTTTTTTGGCGAGGGATCAGTTGTTTTTTAAGTAGTAAGATATATGCACAGTAGTTGGTATCAGTAACCTCATTGTCATTTTTGCTATGAACAAGCAAGTGCGGGTAACATGCTACATTATCATGATGGATTTATCCTTTGGTCAATGAAAGTTTCTGAAGATACTTCTTCTGCTAATGCTCATGAATCATGATAGCTGTCATGGTAGCTATCCTATTTTCAAGCATCTTAATTATCAGTTGTAAAAAGTCATGGTAGCTGTCATTAGCCAACGATGCAGACAATACATAGTGAACTGCCACCGTCACTTCCTAGAATCAAGCCATTATATTTACCCCGCTGTTGGTTTCTTCTTGAACACTCCACTCCACTCCACTGAATATCGTGCTTTGACTGGCTTACCAGGTACTACTTTCCATTCCAAATCGTAAATGTTTTTGGTATATTTCAGATACATAGCTATTAACATGTACATAGACGTAGAGTATATCTAAATATATACTACTAGCTATTTATCTAAACATGTTAAAATGATCTATAATTCAGAACCGATGGAGAGTTTCATCCTAGCAATAGCAAGTGGAGTATACTGGCTGCCAGATGCAGAGGACGGGATGGAACAGATAGCTGGAATGAAACCCGGCCTCCTTCAATTCGGTGCATAGAATTGGGATAGGAATAGATATGCTACTATTCCTGTCTTCAGAGAATGAAGGGGAATAGCATATACTATACCTAGTATACGACGACCAACCACCAACTGTGGCATGCAGCAAAGTTTTGCCGGCTACTATATCTTTTATCTGTATCTTGCCATGTTCTAAGGCATGCATTAACACGCCCAAGACCGGGTCTGCCAATCTCTGCCTGCTACAGCCTGCAGGACCATCCAATTCCAGGAGTCAGATTAATCTCCCCGACCTGATGATCCTGCATTCCTCGACTCTCATCACACAAGCGTGCACCGCACGAAGAAGAAGGAAGACAACTTTACACTGCGTTCATCATTGTCTTGTACCGTACCGGCCTGTATGTCTCTGTATCGTATATCCATGCGTGCACATCCATTGTACTGCTCCCCGATTCCGTCTCGGTTCTGCTCTCTGTCGCCATTCCACTAAACAACTCCGTGACGGCCGCACCTCATATTTTTGGACGGCAATACGGCGCCGCCGGACTCGAAATGAGAGCCTATTCCTACCGTCTTTTCCTTTTGTTGCTTTCCAGAGCCGTCAGGCAGGCAGGCTACCTGAATTTTGAAGCATATATGGACTCATATGCAGAGCAGTTGGCCACAACGATCGATTACCTCAACTCACTCACATGTGCAGCAGCGGCAATTGCGACCCGGCCGGTCGCATTGCGGTTTCTCCGGGCACTCCTGAGCTATGAAACAAGCTCATTTAACAGGCCACGTCTCAACTCTGAATGAAACAAACGGCAGCTACAATAATTGTCATGCAGTCCTTAATTTCTACACATGAGGCTGCTAATGGTTGGGAGAGAGCAACACAAATCTTACTTACTCTAAGCACGCCTAAATTGAGCCCTGGCCAGCTTCCAGACCATTGTCATGAAAAACATGGGCTTTCATCGCTGCAAAGAGTTGTGAACCGAGAAAAAAAAAAAACTATGAAAAGAACTGCCTGCAAGTAGCCAACCAACCATCAACAAATCACAGCATCACTAGCAGATAAGCTAGCGTCTTTTATATTTCCTCAAACGACTGGACACACAAGGGGGCCGAAATGGGCATACTCGATGCTTTCTTTCATGCCTTTCAGTGGGCATTATCTGCTGCAACTCCAATCCAAGCACACATGCTGCCATGTTACAAAGTGTATATGCGTTATCTTCTGCAGCAACTGCTTTGATCCATCAGTATCTTAAGGACTCGATCGATCTGTGACCACCGAATTTCATCCCGGCCGATTCTTTCCGCGCTGGCTGTATAAATTTAGATGATACTGTGCACGTGCAAATCCGTCAAGTTGCCAATTGGAAGGATCAGACGACATGTTATAAATCATGCTTATTGAGTTGCTGCCCCCACTGTGTCGCTCTAAATCCGTCAGTGTCCCATTGTGTCGGAGCATGCTATCATGCTCCTATAAAAAAAACAAGGTTTACGTATGCCATGACTGAGCTGTTACTGACGCGGCAGACAGATTCAAACTACCGAGAGCAAGTCACCTCAGCCGCAATTTTCAGTCTGCGGATATCAGTTTTAAATTTGCTACTGCCACCTATGGATTGAGGCTTTGAGCATTGCAACGTGTTCGATACTGATGGATTCAAGAAGGGTTGGCACTGATTTACGTATGCCGTGATTTATTTTGCTGCTGCCACTTTAATTTACGTATGGCCGTGATTGATTCTGAATAAGAAAAAAATAACTGAAAATACAAACTTTAACAAAGGCACTGTGTATTTAATAAACATGTTTTGAACATGAATGAAGTCGTTCTATTTTTCAGTACGTTTCAAATCCTCTGATTTGCGTGTACAACAACAAAAACAAGATGCCAACTGAACTCTTCTTTGCACATACGGCTACTCTAGTCTCTAAAACAAAACTAGATAACCAGCGGTGAATTACTTCGGACCGATTCCAAGTTTAGCATCATATATTCATATCTGACAGGTAAGCATTATCAAGTGGCCAACCGAGTCTAGACAGTATCGTCAGTAGAGGATTCAGCGCCTTTAAATTCTTTTCCTCAACTGACCGGACACAAATAAAAGAGGGAAGCCTGAGCAAGTTACCAATGCAGATATGGACATCAAAGTAGTAGTCACACATGCCATGCTGCAAAGTGCATATCTGCATGCCACCTTCAGTGGACATCATTTTCTGTAGCAACTGCTCTGATCTCTTAATCTCTTTACACAATTCTTATGGACTATGCCAACACAATGAGGCCCACAATTCCACATCTCGCTTCGGCCGTGCTGGCAATATATACCAAGATGAGATATTGTGCACGTTTCAAAATCTGACTGAGCCAATTGGTAGAATCAGATAGGATCAGACAATAGTGTCAATTATTGACGTGCTGCCCCACTGTGTGTCGCTCTGATTCCATCAGTGGCTGTTGTGCTGGAGCAAGATGTCACACTACAAAAAGTTAGCAATGCTGATGCCCATGCAGGCCAAATATCCTCGGCCGTGTTCTCCAACCACAGATCAGTTTTTACGTCGCTACTAGTATAATGCAAGGTATGAATGACCAGTTGCGCGATTCCATGTGTTTGCTGCTAATTGGAGCAAGGTTTGGAACAAGGACAGTCGCAAATGTATGCTTCATTGAGGATAAAATACTGCATGCGGTAAAATAGTTTCCCCCCTTTGAGTACAGCTTTTGAAAACAACTGAATTCACCTTTTAGTTCACGGCTATTCAATAAACCAGAAAAGGTGAAACATTTAGTAAACTGATCAAAATACATCACACGAATTCCAAAAAATAGCATCACCTGACCTGACAAGGTACGCACTATCAAGCACTGCTTAAGTGTTACATGAGCTCCTGATGGGCACGAAAGTGAAGCTATCACTTTCACCGTCTCCAGACATGCAACATTGCTACTAAAACCACAATTGTACATGCTGCCATGGTACCATGCGTGTGCATTAAACTTGTCGGTACTATTCTGGAGCTAAAATTGTGTGCAGAAACACAAGTGATGCACTACAGTTTTCAGCTGGCTTCTTTTGTCTGTACACGAACTTAGATATCAATTCTAACAGACGGTGCAAACAAATACCTTTCCAATTTCCAACTGGTTGGGTCGAGTGTTTTTGTTAGATTTTCGGAACTTGCTATTAGGGCCGCTGAACCAGAAGTGGTGTTTGCTCTGCTTCCTCGTCAGGATGGTCTGCGACAGCAGCTTCGGAGCACTTGTTCCTGCTTTCTGGATTGAGAGTCCAAGCAAACCAAAAGGAGATGGCCTGTAATTGAATTTAGCATTAGTGAAACTTTATGTTCAAATACCCTGTTGTAAAACCATATGTACCCTTTATGTGATTTTCTCTCATACACTCATACTGCAAAAGAGAAAAGTTCTAACCAAGAAGAAACCCGCCACAAGGAAACTAATCCTCTGCAATTGAAGGGAGCTTCGGATGAAATGAAGTAAGCTGAAAGACAGATGTGGAAAAGGATAAGACCGGAATACACTAAATATATAAATATATAATGAGTGTACAGAGTGCATTCGTAAAATGAACTTGTAAATTAGTGCTAACAGGTTAGTGGGCTCATGTATAGAGGTGCCAACAATGTAGCCATGGATTGCATGGTTCCAACGAACCCTTGTGCCTTTCCCTGTGAAATAAAAAAATCATCACAAAATATCAGAATATAAATTTCTTTCTCCAATTAGCATAACAAAACCAAGAAAGGTCACGTCAGTATAGGTACCTGGTCAGTTGATAGTACTTCCTCAGAAATGAGTGTATAGGTCTGCTATATGCAGATTTTATCATGCATGTAAGTGTACAGGCATCATCAGAAAGGACAGAAGATACGATGCATGAATTTGATGCTGAAAAGTTTCAGCTACCCTTCAAAATAATTCTCAACCATGAAACTCTGTAGATTTGCATGTTTTCCACACAGATGACAAATATCATCATAACTCCCTGAATATGTTACTGATGAATTTACCACCGAGGCATACTTTCAGTCACAGAACTTCCTTCACTGAAGTATTTAACCAAAAAGAATCGTTCCATATCACTCGGAAGAAACAAATACAGGATTGACTTACCGCTGGTTTGGCCAGAACATAGATGATACCTAGGGAAGAGCTAACATAAGGAACCTGCAAGACAGATGAAAAGTAAAAAGAACATTCTTTGCAGTAAATGATCTATCTACATCTAAATCTGAGCCATAAAAACTTACCCACCAAGCCCATGCAACACCATAAAGAAAAGCCTGGAGAACATTTTTTTAGAAATCAATAAACTAAATTTTGTAATAAAATACCTAGATTTAAAACATACGAAAAGATCCCAGTGCAGTAACTCACATAAGCAATTGACACAAGTATTGAAATGCATAGTGCTCCGTTTCCACCAATCATACGACTAATAATGGGGAGGACCAAAATCTGCAGTTAAAAAATGAAAGTAAGTCATGAAAAATATAGTGGTCAACGGGAATACTAATTCATTTTACATTAGCACCTGGGAAAATATCGAACCAATATCTACCACCATTAAAATTTCTGAGAACTGATCCTTGTCAAAGCCAAATACTGACTTCAGATAGTACTGGAAAAAAATAATGAAATGAAGTGCAATAGTTTTAAACACTATTATAAAGAAGAAAGTAAGAAAAATAAACACAAGTTATTACCAGAAGGACATCACTAATGCCCATCATGCCCAGTTCATAGAAGAAGGAAACAACTGAGATCCTCGTAAGTGTTCCACTATAAACCCAATAATAAAAGAAAAATCAACAAAAAAATGCATTAGCTAGCTGTTGCAAAACTTGAGCTCACTTGAAAACTAACTGATGGTCACTGTATCAAAGTTTCCAAGCGTGAATAGAAGTACTCCCTTATCCCCTTATGGCATCAGTAAGAAGTTTGGCTGCCCATTCCTTAAGTCACTTCATGAGTGAACAAGTTTCACTTAAATTCCGACAGATAGATATTTCACAACTCATATAAAACTTTATACATACTCCTTTTAATAACCTTGCCAATATTTCGAAGCAACACCATATTTCTTGTTATCAACAGTTCAAGTGTATCATCAATATTTCTTCCATGAGAACTGAGAGGGAACCTTAAAGTTCTTATAGGATTTGAAATGAAATTTCATGAATTTATGGACCATTCAACTTATTGAATGATAAATCCAACTATGTGCATTCTTAGAAGCCTTACCTGTTTTTTATTATGCTAATGTTCTCCTTAATACATTGCCAACGTTGCTGCGGTAACCTAACAACCAACGATGACAAAACCAAACGCTGACAAGGTGCAGGGGGGTTCTTTGGACTGTCTCTACAAGATATATTTTCATGTAGAGCACAGAACAGATTGACAAAACAACTGATACCTGAAAAACCATGGTCCAGAACATGTAAAATTGAAACTTGCAAAGAAAAATTCAACAGTGGTGATGCAATTATAAATAAATAGTTCAACTAGTGATACCTGAAAAATCCACTTCTCAGGGAGAAACCTTGAACAGATATTCCCTAAAGCGTGCGAAGCAGAGAAAGTTCCTGTTAGGAAACCAAATGCAGCCGCCCTCTTTGTTGGTTCAATCACATCTGCCTAATTTAGCAGAACATTTTAGACTGTCAGTTTGCTATATGTTATTCACCAACAATAAACTAATGTTACCGATACTCTTCTGTTTATTTATATCAGTTTTATTCAGAAATAGTCTCACTTTAAGTGAAGACTAACATAGGCTTGTTGTCTTTCCACACTAGTATATTGGAGATATTGGGGAACTTCTTTTTTCTGAAAAATATGACGAAACTGATGCTGAATTGCTGTGATCTATCTTTTTCATAAGATATATTGGCAATACAAGGAACTCAGGTCCTTCTGCTGCTCACATCAGGCAAGCCAGGAATTTATTGTTTCATTCCTTGAGTACGGGCAATAATTTATTTCAAAAACAGAAAACTGTTTGTGCACTTAAGAAAAATGATGCATAATCAGAATCAGTTTATATTCTTATAACGCAGCAATGGTCGAACCACTGACATGCATTTTTTTTCTTCTCAAGAACACTGATATGCAACTTTTTCAGCAGTGATCACAGCACGAAAACTGTTCTCACCGTGTATGCAACTGCAAGGCATGTAAGTGTTCCTTGGCCGATCATGTATGAAAAAGTACGCATGATAAGGTAGGCATACACAGCTTTCCTTGAAGTGTTCCATGCAAGCAGAGCTGCAACCATGGACACCAATTAACATCCACTCAAACGGTGTAAAGAACAAAATGGCTATGGACAAATTAACACTTCAATGAGAGGAACAAGCATCAATGTACTCCATAGTCAGGTTAATACTCTAACCGATATGCGGGGCGGATTTAGGGGGGGGGCTCCAGTCCCCCTACACCCCATGAGCTAATGGAGAATATAGAGAGTTTAAGGGGGAACAAGAAGGAAGAAACAAGAAAAATAGAGAATTAGAGGATGAAGAAGGAGTTCAGCGGCCATGTTGGAACTGCAAGCCCTTTCCGCTGCTTTGCTGCAATGTCACTTGCCACTACACCAGGGAGATCGTCCCCTGCTTAAGTCTTGCAACCAGCCATACACAGCTGCGGCAGGCTACCGGATGGTTATGGCACAACACCCGACTGACAGCCATGCTTCTTCTACCTGGCATTCTTGGGCTCCTCCAAAATGCAAGCATTTCCTTTGGCTCATTCACCGTTGTCGCCTCCCTGTTCGGGCCCTGCTTCATCGTCGTCACATTACTCCAATGCCAACATGCCCCTCCTGCCCACTTCAAGAGACACAGGAGCACCTCTTCCTTCACTGTCGCCAAGCTTGTCAAGTCTGGTCATGTGCAGGTGCTGATTTCGTCTCTCACTTCTCCACCCTCCAGCAGCTATGGTCTCACGGCTTCATCTGGGATACAGAACCTGATCCTTGTCGACATGCAGTAATAATTGCTCTATTATGGAACATATGGAAGAACCGTAATGCTTGCATCTTTCGTGATCATGTCAAGACAGCTGCAATGGTAGTTTTAGATGCTGCACAAGACCTGCACCTTTGGAGTTACCGGCTGCAGGATCCAATACAGAAAGCACGGTTGCGTGCTTGGTGCGAGCGCCTAAATGATGTAATCATGTAGCATTTTTGTAATCTCTACTCTATCCCCCTCACTTTTCAAAAACCCTTGGATGTAATCTTTATCCAGTTAATATAATGTTCAGGTCAGCGTAAGCCTCCCGTAGAGTTCCTCTAAAAAAAAGGAGCTCAGCCCTCCCTAGATCTCCTAGCTGCATTTGCCACTGCCGATATGCATTCAGTGTCTAATGTGGTTGGTATGGTGGTGTAGCCTGTTATTTTAAGGAGTCACATAAATAGAAGAAGATAACATGGGGAAAATCACCAAATGGGATGATTGAGGTGGATGCACTAAGGAGGAGGAGAGGCTTCCGGCCATATTCGTCAGCTAGTTGGCCCATCAGAGTGAGTCCTATAGTCCTGAAAATTCCCCCTACCTGCAACCAATTATGTGGTGAGAAAGCATGCACTTCTTTATGATTTGGATTTAATTTCCTGAAAAAACAAATCGTCAACACAAATGAAATTATTTATGCCCTTTGCCCCTTTCCATATTCGATTGCTTAAATTATAGTTTTTCATATATTCTAAATAAATGCTTTATACTTGAGAACGTACACAAACAAATTCGCAAAATTGATTGATCTGATCTCAAGAGGATCATCACATAATGCTGATTGCACAATTTAGCCAACTTACTCGTCTATGTAACAGGCGCATGGTCGTTTCACTAATTAAATGCAAAGGGAAGAACACTGATATGGCCATATGGCAGCATGTATAATTAGGTGATAAGGTTAAATTGGTTCCAGGCAAGAGTTTCTGGCACAGGGGCCGAGCAAAAACATGGATGGTAAAGTTGAAGAACACCATCGACTTGTCACTAGTGCTTTGTTAGCAATTTCTCGGGTTTCAGTACGGCAGTACGGTTCATAGTGTGGATATGAAATTTGGAGCTCTCATCGTCAAATATAATGATGAACCAACAGTGAATCAATCAAACCCAAATCATACACGGCTAGACACATACCGAGGACTGAAGGCCGGTGAGGTAGATAGCCTCAGAGCAGGACGTCGATGAGCTGCCACTTTGGGGGCAGAGTGCGGCGGTGACCTTGTCGACAAGTGCAGGCACAATCATCTCCTCTGCGACCCCGTACAGCACCATCCCCACCATCAGGTGCAACAATGGTCTCATCACAACTCTCATCTCATCGCCTCCAAAACCTCCCATGTTCTTCAACACTCCTATGTTCAGACATCGACTGTAAAAAATCGGTTCCCATTTGCTAATTGCCAATTGGGGAGGATTTACATCATCTTTTTCAGGGGAAAAAAAACAAAGCACCGAAAGTAGCAACCGGAGCAGGTGGAGCTAAAAAGGGGAAAAAGGCTCCGCCTTTTTTATAACGAGAAATGAGCGCACAGAAAATCCAAGCGATGGACTGAGATGAAACGAACCTTCAGTCCACCGGAGCCCAGACCCTACAGGGACAGGGAGGGCGAGGGGTGCGGTCCGGCGGCAGCCGGAGATGAAGAAGGGAACCCGGCGTCCTGGGAGGAAAGGGGACGAGGTGGAGGAGGCCGGCGGCGGATGCGAGCGAGGCCGCGCGTGGGGGAGGTGGGAGCCGGGAGAGGGGTTTAGCGGTTTTGCTTTATTGTTTCTTTTGGTGCACGCGCGTCGGAAAGCCCGTCGCAGACGTCATACTTCCACTCCTCCGCCTCCGTCGCCTTCGTCGGCTACTGCCGCCGGGGCCTCGCCGAGGGAGCCCGCCGCCGGACACAGAGCAGATGACAACCGGGACCCAAACCAGGGGGGGTTTCGCAAAACGTTGGATCGCGATTATTGGTCGCGATCAGGTATATTGTAAAATATAAGGGGCTTTATGTAAACTATCGCATCGCGATTATTAATCGCGATCCAAATTAGGGGCATTACGCACTATTAGAACTTTTGTGTAAATAATTGGATCGCGATCCAACTTAGGGGCTTTTTGTAAAATCGGGTTTTCTTCCCCCGCCGTCAGCCGGATTTCACCGATCCTCGCCGTCTCGTCCTCCGCCGGCCGCCGCATCCGCGAGCGCATATTCTCTGCCAGCATAAACGGCGTCGGCGACGCCTCCACCACCTTCACCCATTTTCTCTCCGTCGTTAGTAGCTCCGCATCCATCTCCTATTCTCCTTCCTCACTGCTGCCTGGTGCCTGCCGCCGTGGCCTCGACATCCCCGTAGAGGATATCCGCCGTGACGTCGCCGGTCAAGAAATCTCCACGGTGCCACTCGTTTCGCTTCTTCGGGTGGTGGAGTGTGCTTGGGATGGACTACGGTTCACGCGGATGGCCATGTCGCTTCGAGACATGCTTGGGCAATGTGCCATGGCCCTCGTCCATCGCTTCGCAGATGGCTTCTGAAGCATCGCACAATGCCACCGGGCGGCGAGGAGCGTCATGTTTAGTCGGAGTCATGCTTCACATTTGTTAAATAGTTTATCTTGTGTGGTGTATGATTTATTTAGGCAGAGGAGTGAAAGGGCTGTGTGGTGTATCAGTGTATGATTTATTTAGGCAGGGGGAGTGGAAGGGCTGTGTTCATCGTCGCCTTATCGATTTCGATCAGAGTTTAGGAATGGCAAACTTCGGTCTAGGCTGAAGATCTCCGAAAGATTGAAAGCGTAGGTGCTCTATGCTTCTGTATGACTGTATCTGCAACTGCAACAACTGAGTTTCGTCCATTTTTCAGGCTTATTCATGGCATTGCAGCTGCGAATCAATCTAGGGACACTCTTAGCTGCATTTTTTTTTAATGATGGTTCGGTTCCACGTAGAATAGCTGGAGCCTGCACTGGTTGTAGGGCTGCGACTACAAAAGGAATTAGCAATACTGATGCAGCCAGCCATGCAGGAATCAAGGTGCGAGAATAAAAGTTTTTTTTCATTTAATTAGCACAACAAAAGTATATATAGGTACCTGGTCAGTGTAGAGTACTTCTTCAGAAGTGATTATATAGGTATGCAGATATGCATATTTATCGTGCAAGTGTCCAGGTATCATCGAATGGGCTGAAGATATGAAGCATGAATTTGCTGCTGCCAAAGTTTCAGCTGATGCACACATAATCAAATGTCATCAGAATACAGTGAATATGTAATTGATGAATTTAACGTTGATGAGGCATACTTTCAGTCACAGAACTTCCTTCGCTGAAGTTTTTAACCATAAAAAATTGTTCCATGCGCTCAGAAGAAAGCAAATACAGGATCGACTTTCAGCAAAAGTTTCAACTATTCTTCAAAATCATTTGTAAACACGAAACTCTGTATTTTTTGCATTACTTTCCACATGCATGCCTATTATCATCAAAACACATTAAATATGTAACTGATGAAATTGACTCCAAGACAGAGTTTCAGTCACAAAACTCGCTTCCCTAATGCTTTTAGCCATAAAAATATTGTTCCATAACGCTCGGAAGATAAAAATACAGGATTGACTTACACCTAATTTGACCGGAACATAGATGACAAAAATACCAGAGTGAAGAGCTACGAAAGGAGCCTTCAATACGTGCAAGGTAAACGAAACAAACTTTTGCAAAACGTAGACTCATTAGCATGCAAATCCTATCTCAGAAACGTACCAACCAAGCCCATGCAACACCATATGAAACAAAAGGTCCACAAAACAATTTTTTTTTAGAAATCAATAAACTGAAATATGTAATAGAAACCACCCATTATGCATATCCTAGAATTAAAACATAAAAAAACGATCCTAGTTAATAGAAACCACCCATTATTCGTACCCTAGAATTAAAACATAAAAAAGCGATCCTAGTTGAAAGGATCAAGATGTCTAGGGGAGGTGTAATTAGGCTTCTAATTCCTAATTTTTTTAAAAAAAATCCTCAAAAAAATTAGGCTTCTACAATTTTTTCTTGCAATAAAACAAACCTACCGATAAGCCTAATCACCCCAAGTGCAAAACATGTTCCAAATGTGACTATTTAGTCGTAAAAAGAGTTTTGCAACCTAAGTCCAATCTTACTCTAACATGAAAACTTGCGGAAATGTAAATAAAGGATAGAAGACCGATTTTTCCCGAGACATCTAAGACTCAGTAACTCTCCCCTAGCCCTCGTTGAAACACCCGTGCAAGATTTATATCGCTTCCCTTGATCCGTGCAAGGACCAAGTGTGATCTAGTGGATATCCATTTCCACTCTGTTAGTCTGGTCCAAGGCCTACGTCGTCCCGATCGTAAAATTCCATGTTGAGAATATGCAATGCATATTTATAGAAGGTTGTGAAAGATAGGAACTTTGCCATGCATATAAATAGGGATCATGGGAAAGTGAGAAACTTCTAGAATATTGGAGAGTTTACATTAGTCATAGTTGTCATGTTTCATGACAAGTATGGAAGATTCTAGAACTAGATTTTTTTTACGGAATAACTAGGTATTTTGGGTAGGGTAGAAATATCAATAAGCAGATAAAGATGAGAAAAATTCTAAAGTTAAATATTTTGTAGAGAAGAGTATAGAAGGTGGACACATAATATCACTATATGAACCATGAAGTCCTATAAATAGGGGTGCCCTCCACCCCCTCAAGTATGTCATAACTTGAAGTGTCATTTGAGTCCTAAGTAGCATGGACATTGAGTTGATATGGATGTACTACTAAGGTTATGTTATTGAGTACTTTACCTTGCCACCTAGTTATGTTGAGGTCAAACTTGGTGATGTGATTCCAAATCCGCTACCTACAGTAAGTATTATTGAGCAGCAAAAAAATTGAAAAGAAGCTAAAACCTGCTACAGCATGTTGTAATGCTCCCACCACCCCTCACAGCTGCCAACATCATGTTTATGCCCATCGATGCCAATATCCACATTGCTAGATCGCTCTCAAATCACACTAGTTCCATGAACCACCCTAGATCATCTGACGGATTACCATTAGCTCTGCATAACACTTGATTGTACTTTGTAAAAGTTTTTAAGTATTTCTGTGATATGTTACTCAGTTATGTTGGTAGTTGTGTCAGTTACTACTTTATGTGCATTTTAGTGGCTTATATATTCTTAATTATAAGAATATAGTAATCTTATTTTTTATAATCAGTCCTGATCATCAAGTAGTTGCTATATGAAACATTTTACCAAAGGCATCTATGCTTACTTGAATGCTAGATTTGTTTCTTTACAATGGCCATACATTTTTTCTCGAATACACAGGTGAGTTGTGTATCATTGTATTAATAGTAGAGAGAAGTATCTCATATAGACCCAAAGACACGTTGATAGAGACGACACGCTGATAGAAACACTTACATTTTACTGAAACTAGTCACCTCTTACATAGTCAAACTGAGATGAGTGTTGGGATAGTTGCTTAGCAGTTAGCACCAACCATAGACCATAACATGGTTTCTTCCCTAGCAACGTTCAAAGCCGTAGACAGTCTAGGATTAGCTCCATTAAAGACACAATCGTTTCAATAATGGTCCATGCACCTAGGATGATGAGAGAATTCAATCCATTTTGTGTATCTTCACTTACTGATAGGTCGCCTTGTCACATCAAGCATTAAAAGAGTAATCTTCCAAGATCAACACCGTCAAAGATGCCATATCAGAATTGTCTTGCAAACACACAACCAATGATGTCATATCAGAATCTCCCGAGCCAACCTGTTTGTTGTCCAACATCGATTGTGAACAACGAGCTACATGAAAAACGGACATTTAGAGGGTGCTCAAGATTTCCAGATGCGCTCATATGGGGTGAACTTAATGGCTCCCTCAAAAAGTGCATCATAGGCAAATTTAGCCGTAGAACATCCTAATTAAATGCCTCCAAGTATGTTTATCAAGGACTCCCTCGTGTAATCCTATAGTTTTCAAAATATCTTATAATTCAAGATATTCCATAAATGTTGTTGAGAGAATTTTATAGATGCCTAGAGGGAGGGTCAATAGACGTACCTAATAAAACCTAAAAAAATTCTTCCAAACCAGTGCTGATTAAATCAGAACTTCCGACTCAGGGTCGGATCTTCCGGTCCGGCTCTGTCTAGGATGTTCCGGTCAAGACGAACTCCTCTACTCGAGATTCAAAATCTAACCACAATATCACAATTTCATTTGAATAGAAATGTACCAATAGATGAATATAAGCTTATAACTATGATCTAGCACAGCGGAAACTTGTATATCAATAGATCGATACGTCACAAGCAAATATGAGCATATATGAGTAAATGAGCAAGTATGAAAACAATAAATTAAAGCATGCGGAGACAAGGATTTGATCTTGGAATTCACTCCCAAGGGAACTACATCTCCGTTGATGTTACCCAGAAAAGATGGGGTCTCTTTCAACTTGCTTCCTCCCTCAAACAACCACAAAGATCAAGATTGAGTCACTTAGAGCAACTCCAACAACATCTCTATAACCCTCAGATTCAGTAAAAAATACCACAACGGAGCAAGCTAGTGTTCCAACAGGGTCGGCATCTCCCTCGAGTCGGCATCTCCCACGCCATCCCGGATTCTCCGATAGGCAAATATGCCGCAGCTGGGCGACTCGGCATCTGCCCTGCTGCCCGTCGTCCCACCCTCCATCACGCCCTATGCTCTCTCCCGTTGTGAGACATTCCTCTTCCTCGTCGTTGTGCTGCTGCCGCCGCACTCGTAGCAGCCCGCAGTAGGCGCCGCAGCAGCTGCAGCCAGTAGCAGGCGCTGCCGCCGCTGCCGCCCCTACAGGAACAGCTAGTAGACGAGGCTTGGAGGGAGGCTTGTAGGGCACGTCGAGCACCGACACCGTCCGTTTTCTAGAGCTCGAGATAGGGCACAAGAAGCTCGGGTCGTCGTTGATGGCCGTGTCGCTGGTCGATTCGCCCTCATTGGAGCCCCGCACGTCGATTCTCGAGGCCCGAGGACCACCTCCAACTTGCCGACCTCCACAGGTCTCCACCTCACCTCCACCCTTCCCACAGCGCCGCCGGCGAGCTCCAGGTGAGTTCCATTGCGGCGACTGGCGAGCTGGCGGAGCTAGTATCCGACGTGGGTTTGGGCGTGGAGCTGGATCCGAGGCGGGGATTGCAGACCTGCAGCATGGTGGAAAGGAGGAAGAAGAAACTGACTTGTGGGGTCCACTCGTCGGTGAGAGAGGGAGAGAAAGAAGAAACTGATTGAAAAAGGAGAACCAAGTTTTAGAGAGGGTGTTGGTTTCCTCACCTCTTGAGAAGCATTTTATTTTTTTTGCCTAGTCTTTTACCTCTTTGTTTAGCTATTATTTTTACCTAATCTTTTGGAGATGCTCTTACTCAATATTTCCACACAAGGAACAGGTAATACAAAGTTCCAAGGTAACGGGCGGTGGTTCCTTCATTCCATTGGGTGAAAAATACATTGAAAGCAACACATTTTTTTTAACGAACATATATGTACGCCATGTCCTCGCGGGAGTCGTAGCCCACGAACACGCGGAACGGCGGCTCGCCGCCGGCGAAAGCTGCCGGCGACATGGTCACGCCTACGTACGGCTGCCGGTTACGCTCGTGCGGAGCGGTTTGTTCCGCTTACAGACTATGGATAGCTTGTGCGAGCTATCAGATACACGGGTGTGGTGCGTTTTATAAAGGTCTTGTGGCCGCCTTGCATTGGTCTGTCTCTGCCTCTCTGGTCTCTACTTCTCACTTGCCATTGCAGCAAGTTTTTTTTTTCTCTTTAAAAGAAATGCCTATTTACATATACGAAAGTTTACTTCCTAAACTCCGGAAGATTCCAGCCTAGTAGCTCCCACTGTGAGTGAGGCCAATAGGCCATTGCCGTACAGTGGACACCATTACGCCGCTGTCTTGCTCTTGCCGTGAACAACCGCCCGGTAGGCCATCCTCCACCAGCATATCGCTGCCTTCAGCAGGTCCACTTCACAAATCAGAGAGATCGAGAGTCACCATGCGTTGATTTCTCTATTATTGCTCGTAGCGTTCTTTCCTTTATGGTTTTATATAATTTTTCTCCTTTTTTAACTTAGGGAAAAAGCATCTCCAATCACACATCCTAGCGTTCATTTCTTTATGGTTTACGATTTTTCTCTTTTTTTAGCTTATCATGTACCGTAGGACTAGCATCTCCAACAACACGTGTGACGTACCTATCGTATCTACCGCCTTTATTTATTAGGAGTATTTATTAAAGTTAGTTCATTAGTATGATTGATATTATCGGTTTTTTTCCTTAAGTCCTTATATATATTAGGAGTAATTATTAAAGTTAGTTAGGAGTAGTTCAGTAGTTCCCACTGCCAGGACGTTGCCGTACAATTGACACCATCACGCCGCTGTCTTGCCGTGACCTGTTGGCCATTCTCCACCAACACATCGCAGGTCCAAGGCAGAGAGAATCTCGAGTCACCATACACTGCACAGAGCCAGAGGAAAAACGCCACCCCACACACCCCGAGACTCCGAGAGTCTGTCCGCCGGGGACCGCCACGACGATGGCGTACGAACCAGTGACCGTCCTCGAGCAGTGGGACGTCTCGCCGTCTCCGTCGCCGGCGGCGGGGCAGCCACCATCGCTGCCGCTCACGTTCTTCGACCTCGTCTTCTGGGGCTTCCCACCCGTGCAACGCCTCTTCTTCTACGACAACCCCGACCTCGCCGGCGTCGTCTCCTCCGACTTCACCGCCGGCGAGCTGCCACGGCTCAAGAACTCCCTCGCCGCCGCGCTGCACTACTTCTACCCGCTCTCCGGGAAGCTGACGACGACGTGCGAAGCTACGGCGCCGGAGGTCGTGTTCTCGCACGGCGACTCCGTACAGCTCACCGTGGCAGTCAGCGCCGACGATTCGGTGAACTCGCCGGCGACCACCCCCGCGACACGGCGAGGCTCCGCCCGCTGCTCCCCGCGCTGCGTAAACACGGCGGCGGCGAATCGCAGGACGTTCTCGCCGTCCAGGTCACCGTGTTCCCTCGCGCCGGCGTCTGCATCGGCACGACCCTGCACCACGCCGTGGCTGACGGCTCCAGCTACGCGCACTTCATCAAGACATGGGCCTCCATCCACCGCCTCGGCCTCGACGAGTGCAAGAAGGCCGTGGCGATGGACGCGCCGCCGCTGTTCGACCGCGCCGTCGTGCGTGACGACGTTGGCCTCCGTGAGGCGTTCCTGCGCGACCACCGTGCTCTCGCTAAATCCGGCGACAGACGCCTCGACGACTGGGACCTCAGCCGCCGCAGCACCGGCGACGTCGTGCTCGCGACGTTCCGGTTCACGGGCACGCAGCTCCTTGCGCTCGGGAAGCACGTCGAGTCCGAGACCTCGGCAAGGTGCTCCCCAAACGCGCTGGCGTGCGGCGCCGCCTGGGCGGGCATCGTGCACGCGCGCCGCCGCCGCAACATGGACGGAGAGGTCGTCGCCGGCGACATGGTCGGCGAGGTCGTCGCGTCGTCCCAAGAGCGGTTTGGATTCGTGAGTCGTGACGGGTTGCAAGCCTCGCGTGAACCCGCCGATACCGGCGAGCTACTTCGGCAACTGCCTGGGTCTTTGCAGCGTCGAGGCCACCGGACTGGTCAACGGCGGCGGCGGACTCACCGCGGCGGCGGAGGGGGCGGCGGCGATATGGCGAGTGATCGAGGGGCTAGGGGAGGAAGGGAGCGCGTTACGGGACGCGCGCGGGTGGGTGCGATCGGTGCGGGAGCACGCGGCGGCGCGCGCGGTGACGGTGGCGGGGTCGCCGAAGCTGCGGCTGTACGCGGCGGCGGATCTCGGCGGCGCGTGGGGGAGGCCGACGAAGGTGGAGATCGTGTCGGTGGAGAGGACGGGGGCGCTGGCGCTGGCGGAGGACGGCGGCGGCGGCATCGAGGTCGGGCTGGCTCTGCCGCGTGCGGAGATGGAGGCGTTCCGCGCGTTTTACCTTGACCTGTTCGACACCCTCTCTGCTACTACAGAGTGTCGCAACGCCGTGTAATTGTGTAAACAATGGTTGTATGTTTTTTTTTTACAATATTTTTATTTTTTAAAAAAGCTTACAGAGCACCGTTTATCTATTTTTTTTTTCTATTCATCGTATCCCTCCCACTCACTAAATATATTGTTCATCTACAGTGTTTTTAGTGAACAGTGTATCTTTATCTTCAGAGAATCTTTGGATGAACTAAATGTTTTGTTTCATGTGTTGCTACAGCTCATCGATATGACGCCCGGTGGTTCCTGGTATGCTCGTCTTCGCAGTGGCCAAGCTCTGGAGCCAGACCTCGTCGCGGACGGTGGCGTACTCGTCGTCGTTGCGGTGCCACGTCCAGACGGCGCTCGTCTCGTTGACGATCCTCAGCCGGCCGTGCCCGAAGCTCGCCTCCCTGAACTCCGACAGGTGCGCCGACTTGTGGTCCTCGATGAACCTTCAATTCAGTGTATAAGAAATCATACATGAGAACATCAATCACGCCTTCCTTCCATATTCATCGATGACTTGAGATGGCAGTACATTCTCGTACCTGAGAGCAAGGCCTTCCCTGTTGCCTCCGTCGCCAATGGTGATGTACATCGGTCCCCGGCTGTCAGCCTCATTGTCATAGATCCTTGTCTGATGATCAACAGATGAACCACAATTATTCTTTTAGTACAATCCAACCAAATTCAAGAAGAATCTACTGAAGAAATTGTTAGGATGACCGAAACGTTTGCAACAATGACTGTAGAACATACGAAGCGCTCGTAGGCGTGGACGTGTCCGGCGAAGACGACGTCGACGCGCGCCTCGTAGAGCATCCGCTCCATGGCGACGCGCATGCTCTCGCCTTCCCCCTGGTGGGCCTGGTTCGTGTTGTACCACGGCGCGTGCAGCAGCACGAGCAGCCATGGCGTCCGCCGCCGGTCGACGCTCGCCAGGTCTCGCCGGAGCCACTGGTGCTGCTCCGAGCCCTCCCCAAACGGTGCGTAGGATCCGAGCATGACGACGTGCGCCGCGCCGCCGGCGACGTCGAAGGAGTAGTAGAGGTTGGACGGCGAGCCGCTCTCCTCGCTCGGCATCCGCCACCGCGCGTTGTAGGAGACGAAGGGCGCGAACTCCACGATCGGGAGCGTCTCGATCTCGTGGTTCCCCTCCGTCACCATCCATGGCCGCGCGCTCGCCAGTGGCTGCACCAGACGCCCGAACGAGTCCCACAGCGGCTGCTGCGTGTCCGCGTACGAGAGGTCGCCGGGGAGCAGGAGCATGTCGTAGTCGCCGCCGCCGATATGCGACAGCGTCGATGCCGTCCAACCCGTCTGACCAAGGTCACCTGCAATGCATGGCTACAAAGTTGAAAACACGCGACACACATGTCCGTCCATCGATTGTCTTTCCAAACCGTACTTTTTCCTGGTACTTTTCCGTACTCTTAGCCGATGCCAAAAATTTTGTTTATTTCTTCCCATGTTCTCGGCATGTATCATGGAACACAAATTTGACCAACATTTTTTTTGTGTGGTTTTCGTGATATGGATGATGAACTGAAAGTCTAAAACGATCTCAAAAAAAAAACTGAAAGTCTAAAACAGAAACTGCAATAGCAATGGATAACTGACCTATAACGACGAACTCGATGGGCAGGGTGGCCGGCGGAGTCCGGAGGGTGAACTCGTCGCCGGCCTTGCCGCAACGGTAGTAGTAGGTGGTGCCGGGCTCCAGCGGGCCGATGGTGACGTGGTGGATGGCGCCGGACTTGTAGAAGAAGTAGTGGTATGTGGTGTGGTCACCCGTCGCGGACGCCGTGTACTTCCCCGGGGATCTGCCGTACTCCACGACGGACGGCGCGCTCCGGTCGTCGGTGACCCATGAGATACGCATGCTGTTCGCCCCCACAATTGAAATGTGTACCTGATGTGGACAGGGAAATAGTACTTGGGTAATTTGGTGACACCAGCCACCTACTGGTGCCTCTTGAGTTGTTGTTGTACGAGCAATGCGATTGACATGTAGGTAGGGAGCCAGAAACCAAATGAAATTAACCTTGATTGATTCATAGTACAATAGTGTTGAAATTAGCATGAAAAACTATGAGCAAACAGAGATTAAGCAAGGCATCAAAGAACTCTGAAGAATCTATGTCCAATTGAGTTTCAGGAAAACTGACTTGAATTTTTCAGTTGCAAGTCGGAATGCGAAAAATTCTTGCAGAAATTATGCATCGCACACACACTGCAAAATCAAGATTCAAGAACAAAGCAAAGCTGAAGGCCTGAAGCCCGCACCTGCTGAGGATGGGACGGCGGCTTGTCGTGCGCCAAGAGCACCAGCGGGCTGGGCGGCGGGCGGACGTACTCGTCGGCGTGGGCGCAGAGGAACATGAGCGACGTGAGTCCCTGCACGAACAGCCTCCACGAGTGCGCCATGGCCCCGGCAAGCAGGTCGCCGCAGAGCGTGCCCGTGTAGCTCCGCCCCCAGCGCGGCCTGGCTCATGTACCGGAGGCACGGCGCGTTCACCACCGAGAAGGCGACCCTGGCCACGCCGACGAGCCTTTTCACGGCCGCGGCGACGAGGTAGTAGTACAGGAGACGGATCAATGCGGCGACCACGCGGGTTATTATCTTTATCTTGCACATGAGATGCGCAGTAGCGTGCGGATCAGAAATGCTAGCTATTACAGCTTACGCGTGTCGTCGCGACAACTCGCCGGCTCGGTCGCCGTCGCCATCGTCGCCCAGCCTGGCGTGGAGGACGAGGCCACCTGGTACGTTGTGTAGAAGCACACACAAAGATTGCTCGCGCGTCAACACACATAGATTAAAGTTGAAGATGACCCACTTGGTTTGCAAACGGATCTTAGGTAAGAGGATATTCTGCGAGATGCGCCGGACCGGGCATGCCATGTCCTTACGCTTCTATTAGGTGGTTGCGTGCGCGTACCTGGCATGTGCCGTGGACGACGGCGGCTCCCGGAGACGACGCCGGAGACGAAGAAGAAGAATCCGTGTGTGGCGATGGACGGGAAGAAGGAAACGGATAGGCAGGTTGAGGCCAGCATCGCTGGAGCAAAAGTTTCATGACCATTGCCTTGGGTTTCCTGCTTTTGAGCGAGTCTGCTTCTACGTGGCAGACAGGCACAAATTTGTCTGGTTGTTTGCTGATTGCAACACGTGAGCCGTGATGACAGCTTTGAAAGTTTGGAGTTTGATAGGAGCTGCGGATTTTTTATGGTACTCCAACATAGTTTGAGCCGTCTATTGCAGTTTGAGCCCTCTTGTTTGTATCGGCGTCGAAGGAGTGTAGAGGTCCGGATCAACCTAGAAAAAAAGTATATTTTTACAATTCAACTCTGGCCTCAGTTTGGTTTTTCGCCATCAAACTCTAAAACCGGGTATGTTTGGCCATCCAACTATCAAAACCGTTCAAATTTGGCCATCGGACTGTTTTGATGAGTGGTTTTAACTTTTTTATTTACAATTTAGTCCTTAGAACTTAAAATGATTATTACTTTTTGCCCCGTACCTCCAATTAGGTGATTCTTGCGGTCACGTGTTCCTAACGGCAAGCATTATCTTTTAAAATGATATTTATATTATTTTGTCACTATTTGTTATATTATTTTTTGTCATTGTGTAGAAAACATAATATAAGAAAAATAAAAAAATAATTAGAAAATAATATAATCAACATTTTAAAACGTAAATCTCATCATTACGAACACATGACCATTAGAATCAATTAAATCAGAGATGCAAGAAAAAAATAGTAATCATTTCAACATTCAAAGACTAAAGAGCACTTAATTAGTCCTTTTAATGATTAGATCGCGGTCACGTGTTCCTAACGTGAAAAAGGTTGAGACCAGCTTCTTAGCTAAAGACCCGGACATATGCATTAAAAAATACGGTAATGCTACGCCTAGGATGTCCGATGCGAGATAAAAATATCGGACACAGTCAACGTTGCAACGGATAGTAAATGTTGCAATATTTATGTTTTAATGTTTCACTTTCATGGTTAATGTTACATTATTTCTATTCAATGTTTCACTTTCATCATCAATGTTGCAGCATTTTTTTCTCAATGTTCCATCTCGATTTTGTTTCAGCCAGTAAATGTTCAACCATGCACGATTCTTTGTTCTAACGTTTCAAATTTCAAACTTCTACTGTTCCATCAAAATTGTATGAGCCCGACACTCTAATGTTTCATTCTTATTTCCGACATCTCCCTAATGTTTCAAAATTTAAAATGCTAATGTTCCAACAAACCGTATGTTCCCAAAATCTGTTCAATGATTTAAAATTTTACGTGATGTTTCATGCAACATTTGATTGAACACGTCCGATGCTAGCCCCGGACAACGGACGTCGGGGGGCGCTAGCAAATCCTAAAAAATATATTTTTCGATTCTCATCGCGCGGACGCAAAGCAGCCTGGCATCCTGCCGTCTACGCACAGAGCAGCCTGAGCAAAATGGTTTTTTTAATCTCGAGTGGTGGCCGCGCTCCAAGAGATGGCCCGGGGCGTGCGCGGGGCGTGCTTAGTTCCAGAAGTTTTTTGACTCTATTATTTATTTCTCTTAGAAAAAATTTCCTTTAACCTTTTCAACTTTTCTATTCATCCTCCCACAGAACACGCTTTTCAGAAAAACGTTATTTTCTCTCCCTCCCAACTGAACACACCCTCTTATACACAACAAGCAATGGCCTTATGAACCATGGGCCCCATCCTGAGGCCTGATGGGCCTCATACACTCTGATGCGCGCTAAGAGGGAGAAAAAAGAAAGCCACCGCGGGCATATGGGCCAGGTAGGTATTGGAAACAACGCGCCACGTCCTCATGATTTCTTTCCCGTTCAGACTCGCTGTCAGAGTCACTCATACTCCCCCGACCGGAAGCTCGATAAAATCCTCCACCCCGTGAAGCTCGGATCCCCTCTGTTCACCGCTCCCGCCTCCAACCAGATCCACCCATGGAGCCGCGCCGGCCGCCTCCCGACGCCGCCGACTGGTCCAGCTGCTGCGATATCCTGACCTCTGTCCTGCCTGTGCTCTCTCGAGTTCCCGGACCTCTTCAGCTCCGCCGCCG
>JACEFO010000035.1:0-390776 GCA_015342445.1 Digitaria exilis
AGGATGACGACGGATATCCCGAGGTGGACACGTGTTCTTCATCAGGGAGGTCCAGCGCTAACTTGAAGCCTCGGCAGCGGAGGGACGCGAAGAGGTCATGCTGGTCCGCCCAGCGACCCCCTCGTACCTTCGTGGTCGAGACCATCTCGTTCGGTCGCGAAGACCATCCCGACCATATCCCGAACCCGGGCAGTTATCCTCTCGTCGTCGACCCCGTCATCGGCAACACGCGCTTCTCAAGGTGCTCATGGATGCCGGCAGCAGCCTCAACATCCTGTACGCTCCAACTTTGGAGCTTATGGGGATCAGCACCAACGAGCTGCGGCCCAACAAATCCTCCTTCCACGGGGTCGCGCCCGGAAAGCGCGTCCAAACCCTCGGCAGATCGACCTGCCCGTCCTGCTTCGAACCCCGGGCAAACTTTCGCAAGGAAGTGCTTCACCTTCGAGGTCGTGGGCTTCAAGGGAGCTACCACGCCATTTTGGGAAGGCCGTGCTACGCTAAGTTCATGGCCATCCCCAACTACACCTACCTCAAGATGAAGATGCCAGGGCCTCACGGAGTCATCACGGTCGGTCCGACGGTCGAGCACGCCTACGTGTGCGACATCGAGAGCATTGAGCTCGCAGAGGCTCTTGCCCTCGATGAGACCCTCGTGGCAGATCTCGAAGCAATCGTCAACACGCTCCCTGATGCCAACGAACGGCAGCAGGGGAGCTTCGCGCCCGCTGAGGACACCAAGATTGTTCCCCTCGACCCCGATAGCTCCGACGGCAGGGTGTGAGGATCAGCTCTTCCCTCAGCGACAAATAGGAAGTGGTGCTCGTCGACTGTCTCCGCGCTCACGCAGACATCTTCGCGTGGAGCCCCTCGGACATGCCAGGCATTCCGAGGGAAGTCGCCGAGCACTCTCTTGATATCCGCCCCCACTCCAAGCCGGTCAAGCAACGTCTCCGTCGTTTCGACGAAGCGAAACGGCGGGCGATCGGTGAGGAGGTACGCAAGCTTTTGGAGGCCGGATTCATCAAGGAGGTGTTTTACCCCGAGTGGTTAGCAAATCCTGTGCTAGTAAAAAAGAAAAGTGGAAAGTGGAGAATGTGTGGTAGACTACACCAGCTTGAATAAAGCGTGCCCAAAAGTCCCATTTCCCTTACCACGCATAGACCAAATTGTGGATTCCACGACGGGATGCGAACTTTTATGTTTCCTTGATGCGTATTCCGGTTACCATCAGATCAAGATGAAGGAGTCCGACCAGCTCGCGACTTCCTTCATCACTCCTTTCGGCATGTACTGCTACGTTACGATGCCCTTCGGCCTTCGAAACGCCGGGGCCACGTATCAACGCTGTATGCTCCACGTCTTCGGGATCATATAGGTCGTATCGTAGAAGCGTATGTCGACAACATTGTCGTAAAAACCAGGAAGGCGGACGACCTGGTGCGCGACCTCGAGGTCGTCTTTGGCTGCCTCAGGGCGCACGAAGTAAGACTCAACCCCGAGAAGTGCGTCTTCGGTGTGCCTCGAGGCATGCTCCTGGGTTTCATTGTCTCCGAACGAGGCATCGAGCCCAACCCCGAGAAAGTCACGGCCATCCAACAGATGGAACCGATCCGTGACCTGAAGGGCGTACAGAGGGTGATGGGGTGCCTAGCGTCCCTAAGCCGCTTCATCTCTCGTCTCGGAGAGAAGGGGTTGCCTCTGTATCGACTTTTGAGGAAGTCAGAGCACTTCACCTGGACTGCGGAGGCTCAGGAAGCTCTTGACCGACTCAAAACTGCGTTAACAAACACGCCGATCCTTACCTCACCAAAAGAGGGCGAACCTCTCCTCCTCTATGTCGCAGCAACGACTCAAGTCGTCAGCGCGGTCATAGTAGTAGAAAGGAACGAGGAAGGACACTCTCTGCCAGTCCAGCGACCGGTCTACTACATTAGCGAGGTCCTATCTGAGACCAAAACGAGGTATCCCCACATCCAGAAGCTGGTCTACGCCATCGTGCTGGCTCGACGCAAGCTGCGACACTATTTCGAGGCCCACCCGGTGACCGTCGTGTCGTCCTTTCCGCTGGGCGAAATCATCCGGAACCGCGAGGTCTCTGGGCGAATCTCGAAATGGTCGACGGAGCTGATGGGGGAAACCCTCGCTTACGCACCGAGGAAAGCCATCAAGTCCCAGACTTTGGCTGACTTCGTGGCTGAGTGGACCGACACCCAGCTCCCTCCCTCGAAGTCCAGCCTCGACTGCTGGGAAATGTACTTCGATGGGTCGGTGATGAAGACCGGCGCTGGCGCCGGCCTGCTCTTCATCTCACCCCGCGGGGAGCACGTTCGATACGTTGTGCGGCTCAACTTCCCTGCGTCCAACAACATGGCCGAATATGAAGCGCTTCTTGCTGGCTTGAAAATCGCACTCGAGCTCGGCATTAAGCGCATCGACATTCGCGGCGACTCGCAACTGGTCGTCGATCAAGTGATGAAGGAATCGAGCTGCCACGACGAAAAAATGGCGGCGTACTGCCAGGCGGTACGTAAGCTCGAAGACAAGTTCGACGGCCTCGAGCTTCACCACATCGCACGAAGGTACAACGAGGAAGCCGATGAATTGGCGAAGATCGCGTCGGGGCGAGCCCCCGTTCCCCCGAACGTCTTTGCCAAGGACATCGACGTACCCTCGATTACCCTCACCGCCTCGACCCAAGCCTCGACCGTACCGGACGCTCAACCGTCCGCCCTCGACCCCACGAGCACGGAGCTCTGGGCGGACGAGGACGAGCCTATGGGATACGAAGCCTGCTCAGGAGATGAGGACGAGGCGGAGGCAATGGAAATCGACGAGGTTTCGGCACCTCGAGATTGGCGGAGCCCGTACCTCGATTGGCTCGACGGAGGCGTCTTGCCTAGCGATCGAACGGAGGCAAGGCGCGTAGCGAGGAAAGCCAAGCGGTTCCTTATCATCGAGGGGGAGCTGTACCGACGGGGAGCCTCGGGGGTCCTGCAACGCTGCATCCCGATACCCGAAGGAAAAGAGCTTATCCTTGACATTCACGCGGGCGTATGCGGGCATCACGCCGCTCCACGAACGCTCGTGGGTAACGCCTTTCGACAAGGCTTCTACTGGCCCACTGCCGTGGCGGACGCCACGGAGGTGGTACGGACCTGCGAAGGGTGCCAGTTCTACGCGCGCAAGACGCACCTACCCGCTCAGGCGTTGCAAACCATCCCCATTACGTGGCCTTTTGCCGTATGGGGCCTCGACCTTGTCGGGCCAATGGCGAAGGCACCCGGGGGCTTCACGCACCTGCTGGTGGCCATCGACAAATTCTCCAAATGGATCGAGGCTCGACCCATCAGCAGGATCAAGTCTGAGCAGGCGGTGCTCTTCTTCACCGATATAATCCATCGGTTCGGGGTTCCCAACTCCATCATCACCGACAACGGTACGCAATTCACAGGAAAGAAGTTCTTAAAGTTCTGCGACGATTTCCATATCCGAGTGGATTGGTCAGCAGTGGCTCACCCACAGACGAATGGCCAAGTAGAACGTGCCAATGGCATGATTCTACAAGGCCTAAAGCCCAGAATTCACAACAAACTGAAGAAGTTTGGACACAAGTGGGTGCAAGAGCTACCATCGGTGATTTGGAGTCTGAGAACGACCCCAAGCAGAGCAACAGGATTCTCCCCATACTTCCTCGTCTTTGGGGCAGAGGCCATCCTCCCTACGGATCTGGAATATGGGTCCCCTAGGCTCCGAGCGTACCAAGAGCAGCGAAATTGCCAAGCTCGAGAGGACTCGCTCGACCAGGTCGACGAGGCTCGAGACGTGGCTTTACTCCACTCGGCAAGGTACCAGCAGAGCCTACGTCGACAACAGGCTCGAAGGATCCGGCACCGAGATCTCTGCAAAGGAGACCTCGTATTGAGGCTTCGACAGGACAACCGAGGGCGACACAAGCTCTCACCCCCGTGGGAGGGGCCATACATCGTCGCCGAAGTTCTCAAGCCCGGAACGTACAAGCTAGCTGACGAGGGCGGGCACGTCTTCACGAACGCCTGGAACATCCAACAGCTACGTCGTTTCTATCCCTAGAGTGGCCCCGCGGCCCTCGAAATCTTTGTACATACTCTAGTTTTGTGCAAGTTCTTTTGAATTAAGTATCGACGCTGTTACCCCCACAGTTTGGAAGAAATTAAAACGAACTTTTATTCTTTTCAAGCTTCGAGGGAGGTTTGGCTCTACCCTCGGTAGAGCCATCCCTCCCTCGGGGGCTACATGGGGGCTAACCCTCGAAAAAAATCGTCGCTTTTCAAAAGAAAAATCCTTTGCGAAACCTCGAAGGAGACACGCTAGGCGTGAAACGGACAAGGGCAGGGTCACCTGAGCCGAGTGTTCGCTTACGCCTCGAGGCTACGGCAACACCTCACTTCCCTCCGCCCAAGTCATTCACGTACGAACGATCCTAGCAACGCTCTCCCCTCGAGGCACAAGCATCAGACTAATGCATGTCGCGAAGGCACCGCATAAAAATAACATCACGTTTAAAGCAAAATAAACGATGTTCAGTAAGATACGAGCGAATCAGTCTTACAAAAAAGGAGTTCGAAATCCTAATCTACTTCTTTACAATCGGGCTCGATGGCCCGAGATTTTCAGGGATCGCCCCCACCGCCAAGGTCGTCCCAGCCGCCGCCGTCCTCGCCAGGAAAGAGGGCGCCCTCGAAGTAGCCGGCAAGCACTCGCGCCGTCCCGTCAGCAGCAGCATCGGCCTCGTCCATCGCCGCCACCGCCTCCTCGTCGTTGAGGTTGTCGGCGACGACGTACCCAGCGGCGAGCTTCGAGAGGTCCGCTTGGTAGTGGGTCGTAACCACTCCAAGCGCCTTCCGAACTCCGAGCAGAAGGGCTTCCTTCACGCGCGAAGTGAAGTGGCCCCCAAGCGCTCGAACGCGGCTTGCGAGGGTGCTCCCAAACTGCAGGCCGGGACCAGCAATCTTGTTGCAGGCGGCCGAGGCCGCCTGCACCAGCTCATCGAGCTCGCGCTGGGTCTCCGTCTGCGCCACCAGCACGGCCTCCTTCGACTCGGTCTCGGCCTGAAGCGCCTGCTTCAATGCTGCACCAACAAGAGTCAGCCAAAAAGCAACAAAACGAAAGGGTCAGAGCTCGAGCCAAATCAGCTTACCCTCGACCTGTCCCTGAGCAGCCTCGAGGGCCCTCTCCGCCTCCTGGGCCCGCTGCTCCACCTCTCGCGCCTGCCGCTCCGCCGTGGCCCGAGCAGTCCGCTCCCGCTCGAGCCGGTCTCGAGCCTCGACCGCGAGACGCCGCTCCTCCGCGACCGCCAGCTCCGCCGCGCGACGCGCAGCCCGCTCGTTCTCCAGCCAGTCATTGCGGGTCGCGAGCTGCTCGCGGAGGGCGCTGGCCGAGCCTTCGAGGCAAGCGATGACCTCGCCCTTCTCCCGACCCTGGGCAAGGGCCTGGTCCCGAGCACCTCGAAGGGCGTCCAGCTGGCGGTCTCGAGCCTCGAGCGCCCCGGACAAGCGACGGAGCTCCAGCGATAACTCCGCAATCTGGTCGTTCTTCGCGAGCGCCTGTTTGCGGAGTTCCTGCGGAAAGAAAAAGAGATAAGCCTTCTTTGAAAAAATAAGGCATGGCAAAAACATCACTTACGCCGAGACGTACCCGGTGGACCTTGCCGACATCGTCGTGAAGACGGAGGATGTCCTGCAGCGCCCTGCGAACGTCCAAGCCGTGTGACGACTGGACCTCCCACAGAGTCTCCTCTGCCACGGCTTCGTCGACGAACCGCTGGGGAAGCACGCTGCGGGCTTGCCACGTCTCCGCGTTTCCACGGGCATGCGCCTCGTAGGACCAGGCCGCCGATGGCCCTGGCTGAACCGTGATGAGAGTCGACGGCGCGGCCCCGCCACTCTCGCGCCCTTGCGTCACGGGGGCCCCAACCCCCAGGGCCTCTGCCAGCTCCGTCAAGTGGGGGAACCCGCCGCCATGGGTTCGCCTCTCGCCCCCCTCATGCGGAGGGACCACCACGGCGTCCGCCTCCACGGGCGCCGAAGACGGCTCCTCAACGCGAAGAGCCTCCCCAGGCACGGGGTTGGCTTCCTCGGGCCGAGCTGCCTCGACGTGGGGCTCGACCGCGCCCTCGAGGAGCTGAGGCGGCCTTGGCCCCTCGAGGACCGGAGGCGCCTCCTCGCGCGGCTGCTGCCGGGCCTGTAGTTCCGCCTGGGTGTCGAAAAACGTAACAAAGTCCTCCACGACTTCGTTCGTCGGGCCCAGGAGCTGCGAGGACGGGTGCGGCGACGAGCTAGACCCGATCTTGAGGGCCTTGGTTGGCGCGAGGGAAGGCGTGCTCCGCCCCCCAGAGCGACTGTGACACGAAAAGAAACTCGGTTAGAGGCAAAAAACGAAACACCAACGACAAGCAAGCGACAAGGAAAACTTACCGCATGAAGGGGAGTTTCCGTTTTGGCCTCGAGGCCGGAACGGGAGCTGCCCCCGGGACCTCGCCTCCCGTGGCCGCGACGGTTTCCCCTTGAGGAGCCGTCCTCGAGGCCTCGTCTCCCGCGGAGACGACGGTTCCCCCCTGGGGGGTTACCCTTGAGGCCTCCTCACCCCTCGTAGAGTCGACGGGCTCTACTTGGGGGACTTCCGCTTCCGCCCCACGGGCCGGGGCCTCCTCGACGGCGCTCGGCCGCTCGGGGACCTCGCCTCCACGTCGAGGTTCCTCGAGGGCAGCCGGTGCTGCCCCCGATGGACCCTCAGAGGAAGGCCCCGCGGTCGACGGAGGGGCCTCATCTTGGCCCTGGGTTCCCTCGAGACGCTCGACGTAAGGCACCGCGGTCGACGGCGGAGTCCCGAGGTCGATGACCTCCTCACCACCGCCCCTAGACGCCGCAGCAGGGGCGGGCCCACCAATGGGAAGCTCGAACGGGGACGGGCTCCTCGCCCCGCCGTCTTCGTCAGATCCATCACGGTCGGTGGAGGATTCTGGCGCGGAAAGCGGTGAGAGCCCCCGCCTCGCCCGCTCGCGGTTCTCCGCCTCGAGCTTCTGCCTCTTCCGCTCCTTCCGCTGCAATCGAGCCTCCCTCCGAGCCTTGGCCTCCTTCGCCCTCTCGGCGAGGGCGCGGTTGACGGCCTTGTCCTCGGGGACGGGAGGCTTGGAGTAGTGGCCACGCGATACGCCCTGCAAGGCACCATTCGTAAGGTCGGAAACACGAGAACAAAACCCAAAAAAGCAAAAGCAAAGATCGAGGATCACTTACGAGGCTCACATAGCCATCCTCGGGCCGCATCGGCACTGCCCAGGGGTCGTCCGGCAGTTTGTCGACGGCGCGCCGCGCCCGCTGCACGGCGGTGGCGACGGGCAATGGCTCCGCCGCCATCACCGTGCCGGTGAGGTCGGCATCCGGAGTCATCTCGTACAACGAGAGCCTCCGCCGCATAAGGGGAAGCACCCGCCGCCGGTGGAAGTGGGCGATGACCCCGCCAGCGGTGAGGCCGAGCCTCGATAGCCGCTGGAGCGCGTCCACCAGCGGGTCGAGCTTCTTCTTCCGCGACGACGGCGACACGCCAAAGTGCCAGTCGGGCTGCTTCTCCGTCAATAGCAGGCCGGTGTAGGGCGGCAGATGTCCTCCGTCGTTGCGGAGGTAGAACCATCCCTTATCCCAGTCCTGGTTGTTGGAAACCATGGAGCTCGGGATATAGAGGTCTTTGCGCCCCTTCCGAACTTGGAGCACCAAGCCGCCGGCGCGAGCAGGGCGACGAACCCCCTTGGAGACGTACTCCAAGAAAAGCTCGCCGACGAAGAGGTGGCACCAAAGGTCCCAATGGGCCTCGATGCCGAGATAACCCTCGCAGACGGCGACGAAGACCGCCGCCTGCGAGATCGCGTTCGGCGAGAAGTTGTGCAGCTCCACCTTGTAGTGGAAGCACAACGCTCGCATGAACCTCCCCACCGGAACTCCAAAGCCCCGCTCATGGAAACGAGCGAAGCTGACGACGTAGCCCCTCGGCGGATCAGGCTCCGTAGCGGCCCCCGGCGAGATCCAGACGGGCGGCTCGCCGTCGACGTTGGGCGGCAGCACCCCGACCTCCACCAAGCTGTCCAAACAATGCTTGGTGGCGTTGGACGGCTTCCATGGCACGGGATCGGCGAACTGGGCCATGACGGAGGAGGGAGGGCTCGGACGAAGGAAGAAGATGAAGGCGAAAGCTAGGGCGAAGGGAACTGAAGGCTAAGGCGAAAACGCAAAGGGAAGCGTACCCTTGGCATGGGCACTGCCGTGCTATTTATACTCCCCCCGCGGAGCTAAGCACGGCAGGACTCCAGCCTTGGCACGACAGTCCCTAGACTGACAGCCAGGCCTGCCCCGGGAGACGTAACGGCACGGGCCGCGTCAACCGCGCAATCGAGTAACTACGCCGTAAATTTCGAGGAGTCTGGCGCGGCAGACGTGCGGTCGTGTCAAACTGCGCCCGCACGCCTCACCCGAGAAAGCGCGCCCACTTCTCCCACTTCTCCCACGATCGCACGAAACCGCGAAGTTTTCGCTACGGGTCATCATGACTCGCGCAGAACGAGGACGCATTCAAGACGCCCACCCTCAAAGGAGGGACCTCGAAGCTCGAAGGCTCGACGATGCCCCCTCGAGGGAAAGAGGTCTCGAAAACCTCGAAAACCCGCGCGGAGCGGAACCATGAAATCACGCTCGATGGTTTCTTCCTCGAATTGAAGAAGCCATCGTGCTACTGATCAGGGGTTCGAACCTTGGGCCTACGAAGGGTTTCGACAAGGGCCTCAGATCAACCGAGTCAGGGATAATCGACGGTACCCTCGAAGCTCGAACGCTCGAGGGAGCCAGCCGATTATGTTCGAGGCAGGGCAAAGTGCCTAGATCGAGGGACCCCTCGAGGGGGAGCATCGAGCCCTCGACCTCTATCGAATGAGGTTGAGTCCCATCTAGCATACTTTGCGAAAGGCTTCTACGGGCGTGTCCTGTGACCACGAGCCTACCCCTATCGGATGGGGTATGGACGTCCGCTCGAACCACCCGTTAACAGCTCAACCAGGCACCCGTGGCTCGATCCCACCGAGGGAAGCATGGGTCGCCTCCTCCTCAGCACCCTCAAACAGGGGCTCGAGGCACGTAGAAAGCTCGAAATCCCCCCTACTTCAGGCACAGTGGACGAACCCACACTGGAGGAAGCAGCAAATGCTCTGTGCATCAGGCTGAGACCTTGAGAGAGTGTCAACCACTCTCCCAAGGCCTCGGGGGCTACACCCGCGGGTGCGCTAGCGCGCCCCCACGGACTCCCGGAACCCACGAAGAAACGAAGGCCTCGAAAGCCTCGGCGAACTCCAGCCTTCGCAGGATGAAAACCTCATACCTGCGAAGGCTCGGGGGCTACTGTCGGGACCCTGGAAAAGGGGTACCCTAACTTGGGCCCTAAACTACTTAGAAACAAGGCCTACGACGACGTCGGCCCGGCTCTGCAGCCCGGCAAAGCCCGTCACGACGACTTCTTCCTTGGAACCCATCCCGCTCGAGGTAGACGGCCACCCTCGAGCAGGGATGTCCGTGACGATCGAGCCTAACCGAGCTCGAGGTTTACAACGACCCTCGAGCAGGGATTTCCGTCTCGTACGAGGGTCGGCTAGCTCGAGCACGCGGTCCATGCTCGAGCCCGCCACGCCGGGAACGACGCCCTCGCTCTGCGATCTATCACTTCAAGACATGATGTCGTCCCTCCACGGTCAAAAAGCGGGGAAATCGCTGCGTCATGTCACCGCCCATGCCACGGAGAAGACATCGGTCAAATCCACTCGCACAGTGGACTTCTGAGCGCCACGCCGCACGGCAAACCTAACCTGGCAGTAACACTGTGCCAACCACTGACTCCGCCCGCCTCGGATGCGCCACTGCCCTCGAAAGCAACCCTCGAGGGAAGCTACCGAACCCCGACCCAAGCGGCCGTACGAAGACCTCTACCCTCGAAGCCGTGGACCGTCACTCGAGGACGTTGCGTCAACTGTCGCCATGCCGTCAGCCGGAGTAGGAAGGCGCGATTCCCGCCCGCGTGGTACACGGCATGGGCAGCACAGTGCACCAAACGACGTCAGCGCCACGACCACGTCACGACACGAACGCATATACCCGTTCCCTCCTCCTTGGTCTATAAAAGGGGAGGGAAGCTCATGCAAAGGAAAGAGGGGCAACGAGATCACAAGTCTCGAAGGAGAAGAACACGAGTTCATACCCACTCTAGAACGCACCCACACACCATAGCCTGGGACTTAGGAGCTTATCTCCTTCTCCCACCTTGCTTGTAAACCCCTACTACAAGCAACACGTAACCAGGTGCATCGCACCACTGCTGGACGTACGGCCCCGTGGCCGGAACCAGGATAAACCATTGTCTCTCACTCTCGCCATCGGGAAAACGAGTGGTTAGCACCGCAATCACTCGTCGGTGCCGGTGCGACCAAATCAGGCACCGACACGATTCAAATGGCTTGCCTGCATAGAGTTATATGAAAAAAAATATTTAGAATGAAAATCATGCAAGGAATTCAAATGTTGGGGAAATTTAAAAAAGTACAGTGGATGTTTTTCACAGCTTGACATGACATTGCACATACCAGGAGTTGACATTGATTATGGAGAGCTTGGTGGAGGCAATATACGCGAGTTTTAGGTCCAGGGGTGACTGAATTTTTAACTGATCAAGGGATTGGTGCGTGTATTGCTATGCACCCTGTGTTGTTTATTTTATAAGTCTGGAAGTGGAACGATTCAATCCTAATAGGTTTCGTGCACGTTTTGTAAGTGCTGAATCCTATTCGGTTTCTTGTAATTGCTGGTGCGATACAGACAATGATGGAATCCTGATTGATTTGATGCACGTTTCTTAAGTGCTGAATCCTATTCGGTTTCTTGTACGTTTTCTATTTTTTTTTTTACTTGTAGCCGCCGTCGTTGTTGTGGCGACACAAATAGTTGCATCCATGCACGATCCAGTTCGACTGATTTTGTGAGGTTAATACATGCAAGTATCTCTGTGACCAGTGGCGAATCTAGGGGGTGCAGGGTGGTCTCTAGCCCCCCTACAGCCAATGTATCAATGGAGATTAAGAGTAGGAGGTGGAGGGAAAAATGAAGATTACAAAGAAAAAATGGAGATGGAGAGACAAGAAGAGAGCTCAGCCCCCCTAGTATTCTAGTCTGCATACGCCACTGTCTGTGACATTCTAAACGTTTATCTAGCATCATTACTGGAGTGGTGCAACCCGAATACAGTATACATACATGTATCCCTCTCAGAGATTGGTGGTGATGGGAGGCGTCAACAGAGGACACTGCACGCGGCGCCGACGATGACAGGCTTTTCTGGGAGGCTTGCATTGCTCATGGGCTCATGGCTGTTAGGTATCCCATTGAACGATTCATGTAACCGGAAGGCTCAATTTTAACGTTCTTCTGTTCTCTGTCTTGCTTGATTTGAGCAGGGACCATGAATGAATTACAGAAGTTGATGTTTCACGTGATCATCAATTAGTTTTTTCGACAGCTGTTTAATTTTCCACCTCTCTGTATACAGATAGATGTGTTGTTGATTACTGCATTCTCATGAACTAAAACCATTCCCAACAGCATGATCTTTAAATTTTGATTTTGCACAAGAACAATTGTTAATTCTGTATTTCTGGCGAACAGATAGTCAGCTGGCTTCATTAGTTTCTTTATTATTACAGGCTCAAATGGTAATATACAAGCAAAAGGTCCGGGTCTAAAATTAGAACCCTTTCAACATGCTATCATAAGTTGTCTGCCCTTGTATAATAATATTTCTAAATCTGTGTAGCACTGATACATCTAATAAAGTCTCGAACTCCAGTAGGCATGTTGTACTCGCATTCATTCTCCTTGTAAGTCAATAGCTGTGCCATAAATTGCTTCCTTATTTCATAGTCATCCTGTACATGCATATAATAAGTATAAAACATTGATATTATATTAAAATCATATATGTGTAGAAATAAAATATTTTAGCTCTCATGGTATTTACCTTTATAACTGGTAACTGCAGTTCTTCATTTTTCCATAGGCGCATGAAGAGGGAAACAAGATAACCAGATAGTTCCCTGTTAAGATATTAAAAACATCAGTGAAGATTCCAATATATCTGCAGAATATGTTGAACACTTAACTACAATAGATGCTTCATGAACAGACAATTTAGCTTACCTGTTTTGAATTGGAACATCTTGTAAGGTTATTTGACGCCACAGAAAAATATCCTCATTCCATGTAGATCCTGGACATGCTATCGCCATGGCTTTTGGCAAGTATTCAGCAATCCATAAATTTTTTTTCACGTATCTTGCATTTGGATTGTATTTGTAAATGGGATCAAGTGGAGTAGGATCTAAAATATATACAGTTCTTGTATCTTGGTTCAGTACAATCAGAATGAAGGCACCGCTGGATTCTACTATTGGTATAAGAATCTGGAAAAAAGGGTTAGCTCTTAGCATGTTAAGAACAATGTTGCTTATTGGAGCATAATAATCTGCATAGGGTGGTTTATATAACAGCAAGAACAATGGTGCTTTTAGGCAAAGGGAAAAGGTCTTACCGATTTGCATTTTGAAACACTATAATTAATACCAGGCCAGCTACGTACAGATTCTGCTAGTTGTTCCACATCTAATTTTTTACGGAAGTTTGGGTGTCGTCCAAAATCAGTAATCATCTATAATAATATAAGATATATAAATTAGCATTAGAAACATGGGCAAAAAAATGAATATAAATATTATATACTATGAAGAATAACATACCCAAAATTGCATGTCTAGATAATGATTTGATATTGTTGCTTTGGCTTTTTTGACTATTTTGATGTCGTCAGAGATGAATTTCCGGATGACCAAATTAAAACAGTCACGGTCCATCGATAGATCGTGCTTTAGTATTTCTTGTAGTTTCCTGAGAGTCAAGCTAATGCGATATGGCTTGGAATTTTGCACCCATATTTTCCTATCAATCATTAAGAAACAAATTAAATGTTTAATTTTCTGGATTGAACTCTAATATATATTGGTTAAATATAAATTTATAGGCAATATTGATCTGAAGCTTCTTACTCCAAGGTCTCTGCACAATTAATTGATTTGATGTAGTTGCAAAGGCCAGCAACTAATTCTTGTTCACCCATCTTGAAAAGAACAGACATTAGTGACTGGTATTTTGTTTCGTCTGGTAATGATTCTGGTTTGTTGGCTTCCTTTGCAGTATACGGACTTTCCAATATTGCCACATCATCTGAAGCTGATGTAGTGTCATGAATTTGTTGAGAATGGGGAGTCATTGATGCTGTGTTCGTTTTCCAACATAGAAGTATGCCTGCTAACTTGTACCTAAAATGATCAATATCTTTCTGCATGGTAACAATCAACATTAGTACAGATAAAAAACACTGGCATCTGATCAATAGCACATTTCCCCCCAAGATAATAAGAAAACTAAACATGTGTAATAGGATGGGATAGTGCATCTCCAGTCCAGTATTCCATGAATTTCAGCATGAATAGACCACAGGATGACCTGCATGGTTATACAACACTGATTATACAGCAAATAAAAAAAATATTTCTTTCGTTTTGCATTATACCCGTCTTTTTGCAGTGGCTCTTGTAGTTTTTCTGTTATTGTCCATGTAGTAATCTGGAGGTCTTTCCAATTATGGTTAATCAAGTTTTGCTGTCTTTCAGTAAAGTCCAGATGATATTGTATCCCTTGCAGCTGTAAGTTTAATAGTATATTAGTAAAGCTTCAGTAATAATGCATATAGGTGAAGTATATCAATTAAAGGGGTATAAATGTTACCGTAGCAGTGAGGTCAGATCGGTTGAACCCCCAACACAGTGAGTCAAGCACTTGTATCTCTCCCTCTCGTGCGTTAATAATAGCCAAATACCAATGCGTGTCTTTGATATTTATTGGAATTAAAATCTAATAAAGACATCAAGTTAGTCTCATATAGGTGGTAAGGACATCTGTAAAAAAATATGTAGGTAGGTGTTACCACATCATGCTTTAGATAGTTTTTCACTATCTCTGTAACATAGCTACCACCTTTCTTTACTCCAAAGTGACCATTTCCTTTTAGAATCACAGAAATAAAGGGATTCTCGAAATAATATTTTACATCATTCCTAATCCGTATATGTGCTTGATCCTTTATACAACATATATACGCACTGATGACCTGTAAAGATTCAAGTAACAAACGTTTTATTTTGCAAAAGGAAAAATTGATGATATGAGAGTACTTAGTTGTAAGTAGGTGTACTTACATCGTCGTTCAGAAATATTTCTGGATCTAGCAGGCACAACAATCGAGCTTGTGTGACAAATATTTCATCTATCTTCACCAGTACCTCAGTTGCCAAAGATGTTTCTATTGTTATTTGAGCACAGTAGTCTATGTCGGTCATTGAATAATCTAAAAATATTCAAAAAAAATATTTTATTGTAAAGTAACAGGTAAACAAAATATAGTTAAGGGCAAACTTAAGAAAAAATATACCTTGAGGAAGGTAATCATATATTTGATCAACTTTGAATTTTTCGTGTTCTTCTGGTTGTTTATCATCATCGGACAAACCTATTTTGCCATTGATCTGCTGATCGGATTCGAAATCATTTGATTCAGAGCATTTTATTTTATCAACGTTGCTTGCTTCAACATTGTAAGGTTCCTTATGTTGCTCTTCTTCCTTATTGTCATCTGATACAACTGATTTGTCATTCATCACTTTGTCTGATTCAAAGTTTCCTGTGTCATACATCTCAGCGTCACTTGAATTAATATTGTTAGTATATGTTACCTGCCAAATAAATTGTTAAGACAGTGACCAATGGATTAAATAAAATAAATAACAAAAGTACTAACCAGAGATGATGGTGATAACGGTGTTGGTGACAATGGCGAAGGAGATAAGTCACAATCATCCATATGTTTACATTTTGGTTTCTTTAAGGGCCGAGCCTCTACATCGTCAATATTGTTTGATTCATCATCGGTGTTATGAGGATCCATTTTCTGCAGAAACAACAAAACCTACATTTGTCAGTTCAGTAATAATATGGGTTCCTCCACAGCTTTATGTTTTTTTTGGCTAATGGCGTAAGCTTCTTTCAAACAAATGATTTTGCAGTTTCAAATAAACAAATGAGACATTTCAGCATTTAACCAGATTAAACTTTATGGAACAGCCAATGAATCTTTTAAGCTCAGATTATACGGTGAATAGGATTTCTAATCAACGCATGATACAAAATTTGGAAAATATTGGATAAGGCAATTGCAAATTATGAAGGGAAAACGAACAAATTGACAAACTGATCCGTGCAAAATTACATCTAAACACATACCTTGTGTTCAGGTAGTAGAAGACCCACACGAACTGTCCGTCTGCAGAAGGTAGTAGGAGAGATACACGGACTGTCTGTCTGCAGATTATAGCGATTCGATGGTGTGATGTCTTGTGGCAACAACGACGAACTGAGAAGAACTGTTGTCAGCAACAAAGGGTGATTCGATGGTTTGACGTCTCGTGACAATAACGATACAATTCTCCTGCTATTTATTTACATACACAAGGAACAAAGGAACAAGAACACGACCTCGGTTCTGATTCTCCATGCCGCAAGTCGTCAAGGACTTTGATACCGATTCTCCACGCCGCGCCGTCCGCTTCCTACTCTGATTAGAGCTGATGCCGCTGAGTCTGCCGCAGGAGCCGGCGGGGTCGGGGGGACACGAAGGGATGAGATGGAAGTAGCGAAGTGAGTGAGGGAGAGGCAGGCAACGGCACCGCATGTCGCCATGGCCGCCGCCGAGAGAGGAGCGGGAGGTGGGAGGAAAGCAGCGGCGAGCGGGAGGTGGGAGGGAAGCGGCGGCGACAGCAGCGACGAGCGAGGAGCGATGGGGGCCGAGAGAGGAGCGGGAGGTGGGAGGGAAGCGGCGGCGAGCGGGAGGTGGGAGGGAAGCGGCGGCGACAGCAGCGATGACCGAGGAGCGATGGGGATAAGGGGATTTCTGGGCCGAGAGAGAGGAGAACCGGTTCATGGGCCTAGGGAGGAAACAGCCCACGTACCACCGCGTCAGGAATTCAGCAGAAGGCAGAACTTTAGTACCACCTCGCCAAGCAACACAACGCAAGACATGCTTAAAAACCGGAGTGCCTTTGCCCTTTGAAACTCAATTGAGCTCGGTGTTGGTTAGACCCGCGCGTAGGCGACTGTTGATTTACACTGAGTCGGTTTTATTGGCGCATCTTTTGCTCTGTGAACCGGCTTAACCCTGCATGTGGGTCGCACCTTGACAGGGAGACACAACACAGATCTGACAGGTTGGGCCCACCTGTCAAAACGTACGAAAAATTGGGCAGAAAGCTTACTACCTTTAGAAATAGGTAAAGATTGGCAAGGTACCATAGTACTACCAGGATATAAAATCCAACGGTGGGAAAAATATTAGACCTAAAAGTACCCATCTAAAAATACCAAAAAGTACCAAAATTGTGAGACCAAGTATTAGATAAATGGGCCTAGCTAATTATTTTATTTTATTTTATTTTTCAATTAAAAAGAAAGGGTATATAAGTCTTTTTTTTATGTGGGGGTAGAGGCGGTGGGAAAAAAATTATCGTGATATGTTGTGGGAGGGTATATTCTAATCAGGGTATATGAAAGTACTAATATACCCTTATTATTATTTATTTAATTTTTCAAAATTCTAATTAAAGTACCGGTAAGTACCAGGAAAAGTACTTAAAGTACATGCAAGTACCTGGTAGTACTAGCTAGTACTTGTCAATCATTGTAAAAGAGCTCCTGATCTTTACCTCTAGCTAATGGAACTTAGCATCTGCTATAGTGCCCACTATCTACTATTTGTTACCTCAACAGCAACCCGCTATCTACAATTTATTACCTTAACTCGGCATCCAAGTAAGGACGGCATAATTTTGCTTGCTTGTTTTTTATACTTATTTTGCTTGGTTGTTGGTAGGAGACAAGGTAGCACCTGGGCATGCAAAGTAAAATACATATCAGCGGGCTAGTTTTTTAATTGAATTAGACGGGAGACCTTTGTTGTGATTTGTGAACTTTGGCCTTGTTTAGTTGGTGAAAAAAATTTGCAAATTAACTTGTCGCATAAAATGTTTGGATCTTAATTAGGAGTTTCAAATAATGATAGATTACTGCAGCACGATAATAATCTAATGATGGATTTATTAGGCTTAATAAAATCGTCTTGCGATGTACAATCTATATTTAGTTGGTGAAGAAAGTTTGTAAACTTATCCCATCAAATGTTTGGACCCTAATTAGGAGTATTAAACAATGATGGATTATTGTAGCACGACAATATCTAATAAAACTGCCTTGTGATGTACACTCCATCTATGTACTTAGTCTATGTTTAATACTCTTAATTAGTATTCAAACATTTGATATGCAAGTTTACGAACTTTCGATGTAACAAGTTTACAAACTTTCTTCACCAACTAAACATGCCCGACCTGGAGCTAAGCATAGTACAACGACACTGATTGAGTGATTGTTTTGAAAAGACACTCGATAGCTTACGAGTACGGTGAGCATGTACATTCACTCTAGTATCATAAGATGCAATAAGAATATAAGATGAAAATAGAAGGCTTTTGTGAAAATAGAGGTATGACAAGCTACATTTGCCGGGAATTCACATAAAGTTTAGTTTTATTCCATACAAGAAACGAAAAGGATTCCCACCTTGGGGACAATGTTCATTCCGTCGATAGATATAAACTTTTATTTCTATTTAGCTGAGCTCCACCTTTAATTAGCACTACCAACACAAAGTACTTTTTTCTGCTGCCGAAAGTTGCTTAGAGCATCTCCAGGGTCTACCAAAATATATTTTCCAATAAGTTGCTATTGAGATGTCCAATACTAATCTCATGGATTATTAGGAGAAATGTTTTTAGAGTTTCCCAATAGTAACTGCCATATTAGAAGAGGCTAAACTATCTCTATTTGGGGAGAGTTGAGGTAGATTATTGGGATGTCCCAATAATTTTTAGAAAAAAAGAGATGTATTGGAAGTGTGATCGAGAATATTTTTTTATAAGCTCTGCCAATACAGTAGTTAGATTGGGGAAAGGGAGACTTAAGATGCTCTTACAAGCGTGTCCTGTCTTCCTACGCCCCCAGTCAACGGAAAGGATCATGCCTTTTTTTTTCTCTCTCGAATACCGGAAAAGCTGCATAGCATCTTATTAAAAGAAAATGTCTTAGGACGAGTTGACCACACTCGCACTCGTTGCTGCTCAATGGATGGAAGGCACTTTGTCTGCAGATAGACTTAAGATTGGACATTATACTGGAGCAAAAAAATTCTGTACGCGTGGGATGCAAACTCACTCCGCTGCAGCCCTTCCCTGGATAGCTGCCGCGTGGCGTTTCTAGGGATCTGACGAGAGGACGTAAACGCATGACTCGGCTCAGCCGTTCTCTTCGTCTAAGATTAAACAGTTGCAGAGTCTATCCTTCCTCAAGATTGTAAACCAGTGTTTTTTTTTTAGATCATTGTAAACCAGTGCTGTGTGTTCTTTCGGCATATTCCGGAGCGCATAAATTTTTTTACAGACTTCGTAAGCAATAAAGCTCTCTTCTTACACAAAAAAATGGACACTATTCTGGTATTAAGTCTACCTATAAAGGGCCATCGTGCGGAAGCAAAGCTATGCGCGTGCACGACGGGGCCATTACTGCAACAACAGATTTTCTGAGGTTTGTAAATGAAAGTGTGAAACCGAGAAAACAAAAAATCAGAGGAAGTGATCGAAAATGATGCGATTGATGTCTCTGTACCGGACACACCTGACCCGTGAGCTTGCAAGATTAGAAGGGGGATGTCGACTTTCTACGATATATTCTAACGTGGAGAACGAAAAGTTACAAGCGTACAGCAACTGAGCGTGTTCAGTTTTTCCCAATGTAAAAGCCCCAAAGTAAAGGTCCAGGGAAATAGCAGGTTGACCGCAGACATCACAAATGTGAGACGACAGCAGCAGCTCTGTGAGATGGACGAGCACTGGCTTGCTCGCCATTCGTGATGAAACACTGAAACAGAGGACATCACGTTCTCACCTGGTCCTCCAGGATGATTCCACCAGTATTATTAGATGGGCAATGGCGAAGGGAATTAATTTCAGCTATGCGCACTTTCAGGTGCTGTGTTTCAGGACCGGATAGGAACTGGAACCTGCACTAGCCACTAGGCATAGGCAATAAGCTCCAATCAGGCGTGGCCGCATGCCCTTGCCATCTGCCCAGCCCATCTCCATCTTGTACGGCCTTCATAGTTCAGACCCTTGGAGAGATGGATCCTGGTTTTTGGAAGTGCATTCTCTCCATATACAAAGCTGTAGAGTCCATTCTACCACACTGGTATAGAGAGGAGCTACACGCTACAAAAATCTTTCTCACTGAGGTTCCACCGGGTCCAAATGAGGCCTCTCCCCAGTTCAATAAAAATACAGCCAACAATACTCTGCACAGGAGGAATTCACATCCACAAAGACAAAACCATACAAAGAATGAACAGGAGCATACGGAGCGGCTGATGCATCACTGGCGCCAGTGAGGCACTCCCGGCAGGCCCATTTTCCGGAGAAACATTGGACCCTCCAGGGATGAAACCGCCTGCCTGTCCGGGTCCTGGTGCAGGTGCTGGAGAGTAGGGCACATGGTGCGCTGCAGTTGGCAGCGCCGTGAGAGGGGGGAACTGGTGCGGTCCTGCAATGATGATCGGAACAATTAAAACATAAAATACCAGATAAATAGGAACTGATGATGCATAGCACCAGGTAAGTGAAACAGATTATTGTTGGCACAACGGTGCATTGGGAACAAAGCAAAAAACTTCACCAAACTGTTCATGTGATCGATCAAATTAAGGTACCGTTGATGTGCTTTATTTCACATTTCACTGATGTTCCGGAAACAGTCTATGCGCAGTGGTATATGTTTACTAAATGTGATCAGGAGGGAAATGCCACTTATCTGCAATGCCACTGGCTTCACATGATCCACTTGTTAATTTAGTTAAATAACTAGCACTTGAGGGTTTGCTTTGGACCATTAGTACTGCCTTAAATAAAATAGTATACAAAACTTTAAAACCAAGTACTTAGTGTTAGGCATGGGTAAATTTGATAGCAACTTAAACAAGATTTCAGGCCAAACTACCTAAACAAAGGTGGCCATCTCGAAGATTGGACAAGAAGATCAAAACTATGTTCGATCTGAAAGCAAACAAAGGAGATAGGCGAATATACTAGAACATCAATATCTTTCTTTAAAGTTGTGTCCACACATCTCCATTCTTTATTTCTCTATTCTACTCTCTTTAAAAAGAAGTTGTGCCCCTAAAAGATTTATAGGTTTTGATTAAACAATAACATTTTCAGATGGATCTTTGAAAAGCACGGCTCAGGGAAAGTCAATGTGTTAAAAAGGAACTTTGAGCAAAGGAGTATACTGCATTGGCACTTCAGTAGCCAAATATCAAGCAGACTAGAAATGAAGAAAACAACTATTACCTGGGCATGTGGGTTGAAGACCAGAGGATAGCCTGCACATAAATTGTAAGATGTCATCGCCTTTAAGCTACATAGTTTAGATAGAGAAAAAACAAAATAGTTGAAGACGTTTTTTCTTACGATGTCGCAATGGTTCCATTAACATAGCCACCATAGTTGCAAGATGAGACACTGCAGCCACCACTGGTGGGTTGTGCGGTCACATTACCGAGCATTAGATTGCTATTGGGGCATTGCATACTTGAACATGATGTTGTCAATGAAGCTGGCGCTGGCGTGCAGAACAGACTGTAAGAGAAAAGAAGAGTATTATAGCCCAAAACAGAATACTGCAAGAAAATTGCATTGGAAAGAATAGATTATAAACATTACTTGAGATCCGCTGGCCCACAACTGCACTCCACACAGTTACCAGCAGTTAGTGCATAGGTCCCATTTACAACAAGCAATCCAGAGTCCGAAGCAGAGTTAGGAAATGCTGATGCACAAGCTACTCAAGAAATAAACAGCCGAATTAGAATGAAGTATAGATCATCACAGAGGAAAGCATGAAAAGAAAATATCCAACTCAACTATCATTAATGAATTGATAAACAAAACAGATGAGATATCCATGAAAGTGGAAGACCCTTCCATCAAAAAGGAAAATAAAAACTACTATCACAGAACATTTTGATAAGCCCTTTAAGCTAGTGCACTGAATACTACTACAATCGTGTCTTGCCCTGAGCCCCAACCATGGACCAGCTTTTTGTAGTAGTACTTTAAAGTCACTTCTGCATCCTAGTTTGTAAAATCCAAAAGGCTGACAATTCCAGTAACAAAACAATGCCTGCAGCTTTACGGCCTGTCAACCAATATTTCAGGTAAATTTAACGGTCCTCTACAGTTATCGAGAACAAGAAGCACAGTACTGCTGGGTGGTTAACTGGTTATTGGCCAGCTGGACGTCTACAGACCTTCAAATAGTATATGAACACAATCAATTTATACTCAATTTAATAGGAAACTGGTGGAATGTTGCCAAGTTATCCCAAATTCTCTTCAAATCAGTTAATAAAAGGAATTATGTCAAATTGCCACGCAATCCAATGGGAGATTGCTTACCAGGCAATGGTATGGCGAGTATGTCACCGGGCGCAACAATGGGGCTCCCCATGGCGTTCACATTGCTGATATCCGTGACAGTGGTGGCGTGATTCGCGGCGATGGCCTGAACTGTGTCCCCAACCCGCACGACATAGGAGAGGTACACGGCGGGGAGGTTGTTGTCGGTGGAGTTGAAGCAGACGCAGGGGAGCGGGATGACGAGGCGCATGCCGGAGTTGAGCGGCGCGTCGGGGTCCTCGGCGGCGAGCCCGTTGGCGGTGCGGATCTGGTCGGCGGATGGGAGCCCCGCGAAGACGACGTCGGCGACGTTGCCGAGCGTGTCCCCCGGGCGCGTGGCGTAGCGGACGGCGACGGACTTGCGGACGCCGTCGGCGCAGGCGCAGCGGGTGGGCACGCGGAGGGGCGTCCCCGCGGGGAGGATGCGGTTGGCGGCGCCGGGGGAGGCGAAGTCGAGCGCGTTGGCGGCCAGCACCGCCGCCGGGTCGGCGGCGAAGAGGGCGGCTACCTCGGACACCTTCATGTCCGCGTATAGCGTGTACCCCAGCAGCGCCGGGCACGCGTCCGCGCCTGAGCACGGCTCGATCGTCGTCTTCGCCGCCGCCGCCGCGAGGATCGCCAGCAGCGACACCGCCGCCGCCGAAATCGCGGGCCCTGGCCTCGGCATTTGGGCCCGGGGGTTCAGGGTTTGGGCTTCGGTGGGGGCAGAGGAAGGGGGGAAGCTTGGCTCGATGTCGGAGCTCCGCTGTGAAGTGTGAACTCGGGAGCGAACTGTGTGGGGAGTAGGTGAAGTGTGGCGAAGCGTGGGAGGACACCGAGGCGTGTGAATAGTCTATGACTGGTGGGGGCTGGTACCTCGGGGCCCACGCGTCGGTGAGATACTGGCTAGTCTGGTCAAAATGCAAGGACGGGGACACTTCTTCTCAGGGAGACGTTGCGCTTGGAGTACTTGGCCTGTGCGGGGAACGGGGGACATGTGTCTCGTGACCAGGTCTACGACCGCTCGGTTTACTGTGATTTGTGGGTCCCGCTCGGTCCACGTGTCACGCTTGCCCAACGGAAACATTTGCCGCCCCTTGCTTGGGCCATGCTAGGGCTGACATTGGGCCAAATCCTCCAACCGATTCGTTCGTTTCTCGAGAAAAATTACAAAGGCTCCAAGTCGCGTTGCATTGGGCCAATCCAGCCTATTTGAAATTGTAAAAGCTCATTATCGCCAGTGATTTAGGCCCACGCTCGTGTTTGTATTTCTTTGTTAATAACTTAATATATGCCAATATTTTACACAGAAGGTGAAAAAAAATCAGTGAACGATTTTCTCAAATGAAATACATGTATTAGTAGTCCAAATTACCTCGCCATGAAATTTGCATTACATGAATAACATGCAAGATCCTGTAGGAAATCTTCCTTTCCTCCACATTTTTGAAGATTTTGAAAATCTGCAAAAACACGGTGCCTTCATTCCTTGAAGTGTTAATCTCCTTGAAATTCCTTCGTTTTTCATGTAGAGTATCAAAATATATTCTTCGATTGTTTTAATTAAATTCCAGCCTGATAACTAGGCAGTTATCATGCTAAAACTTCTTGTCAATATGCAGGATCACTAACCACACCCATGCAAGATAAGCCAAGCCTTTTGCGTTCGGAGAATAGTTCATTCCCGCTCAACAAAGCTGCTCGAGTACATGCTTCAGTACCCGGAAACAGTGGCGAATTCCTCGCGATCGCGAGAGTTACCAAAAAAGAGAGAACCTCTCGCAATGCTACCACTAATGCCTGGTTCTTAGGGTCTGCAGTGCGCTAAGCAGGGGAAAACCAAACCTCTCGAGCACAAACATTTTGCAACGGTCTCATGATCTCATCACTACCTCATCGACTCTACGGGTTCCAAAATTATTCACTGCTGAATCGGTTCAGTAGCTTCAGGAACTGGCTGGGAGATGCACTAGACTTGGGATGATCAAGGGCGATCGAGCGATCGCGCGCCTTGGTTTAATGGTGTGAGGGTGTCAGGTGATTCAAGCTTGAGACGTCGAAAAGCTCCATGAATCTCTGGTCAGTGATCCTCGCTTTCGCAGCGGCAAAGCGGAGGTACTCGTCGAAGACAGAAGACAAGCACCACTTCTGCAGTTTCCTCAAGCACCCGACCAAGCAGCCAGTTCGGTGCTGCAGATATGCAAACATTAAGCAGTTAGTTCAGGGTGTGAGACGCAAAGTTGTTTTCTTGGGAGGCCAGCGGCGAAATTGACACTGATCCTACCTTGCCTCTCTTGCAGTGAATAAGCAGAGGTTGGTTTCTTGGGTCTGCAATGAAGTTGATAGGACAGGAGTGAGATTTGCAATTCTGTGGTAGTGTGGTGTGCAAGATTGTTCAATCTATAGTACGAATGAAGGATGCAGTACCTAGGACAACTTTCAATGCCTCCCTAATTTTGTCGTCAGGGATGTTGACGAATGGTTCCTGCAGCAAAACCAACCCAGGCGTTATAAGACCATTCATGAGCTGCTTCAGGACTTGAGATGAAACAAAAAAATTAACACATACAGACTGTCAGCTCTAACAAGAAACATATATCAAAGAAGTAACTTAGATGATCATAAATGATAACTGCAGCAGAACCGTCAGAGTCTCCTACGACAAAAGGTTATTTTCCTGTCACTGCTAAAAGCAGTAAATTTTCTTATCCGTGTGCCACTAGAACTCTAGAAGGTCAAGAAGAAGAAAAAAAAAAAAGAAATCCAGAGATTTGTTGAGACACGTTGGTAGAGAATATACTGTCATATGACTACGATTGGTTTAGATGACTGGACAGAAATGCAGCAAGGTCAATAGAAGTCAGAGAAGATGCAATAAGACCATTTCCTTGAAAACAGACAGATTGGTGCTCCCAAAGTCCCAAGTCCAGCTTTAAGTGGTTTCAAGCAACTGGGCAATAATTAACCAAAGAAAAAGGCAACTTTGCTATGCCTCTGAGAAGTCAAAGTCTATCCTCAGCCAAAAAAAAAATGTGTCGTGAACGTAGGAAAATATTATGTGGAATGATGTAACACAAGATTTGGAATGAGATCAACCATCCTGATGCAGGGCAGCAGGTGCATTGGGGTTACTGTATCGCACACGCAGAGTACTACATGCAGCACTTCTTGAGGTTAATGACCTCCAAAATATGGTTAGACAATGGCAGACAGTGGATCACCAAATGCTATGAACCTATGAACGGGTCTCTCAGCAAATCATAGTTCCTGAACAGAGAACAAACAAACAAAGCAGCCAGTTCACACATTCAATGAGTTGACATAGCTTTATTCCTGTCGTCAACTTTTCCATCATGTCATGGATGACTTCAAAGTTCAAACAATAAAAAATGAAAGATAAATAATTGTGACGAATGAAATCTTCTGAGATTACAAGATAGCCATATTGACCAGCTTTCAAATAAAAAAGAATATCTAGAGCACAAATGAATGCATATTTGATCAACTGCGATGGCATTCCACACATACTATAATTTCATCAAAACTAGTGGCCACCACTTGACAAACACCAGTCAGATACCAATTTCTACAATCTTGGTTGATGTGAAATAATGATGCATTAATAAATACAGCAAGTGATAAAACCTCAAAATAGCCATAAATATAAAGTATAAACATTTCGAACTAAAATATATTCCCTTCATATCATTTTCATATATGAAAAGCTGTTCAAGTTACAAGTCCTAGATATCCAATTTGTGCATATCTGACCTAACATAATGATATTCTAAATGAGGGTGAAAATACATCTGAAATACCATGACCTTTCCGATTCAGGACAACAGAAAAAGAAACATGGAAAGCAAATCTACCTATACCTAAATGTATATTTATACAGGCATGTACAATTACAGAGAGATCAGACACAGAACATGGGAACAATAATTTATTCTAGTTAAAGAATTCAATTTATTGTCGATGCTCGGATTCATCATCTGGAGGAATATTTTATCTCCCAAAATGGTGCATCATTCAGACCCATGCCGGTAGTGCCATTTCTCTCATCAGCAACAAAAGAGGACACTGGATAGTGACATCACTGATATGTATGAATGCACCTAGAATCCTAGGCTTCATCAGCATAGAGAAAAACTACAACCCACCTTTTTCGTCCCCCCCCCCCCCCCGCCCAAGTTAGTTTTTATTCAGACAGCACACATCCGTTCATGAATGCTGTATGATACCACCATCACCACTCAATATCTACAGTCAGTTTTGGGCCTTTAGCAGCTTAATGACCCCATAATAGATTGGGGTACCAAACGCTAAAGGAACATGAACAGCTCAAGGTGTTGAAACAACAAAAGGACTATTGTTTTTAGGTAGCAAAAGTGTGGCAAAGTAACCCTTTTTCAGTAGTTGATCTCCAACGCAATCAAAACAAACAACACAAACCGGAGAAAAAAGTACAACACAAACCGGAGAAAAAAGTATGTACTATCAGCAAGAATTGCGTGTTTGTCCCTCTGGAACCAATAAACTTACCCGTAAAAGAAATCTAATAAACATTCGAGTAGTATAGGACACCAACATAACAATGAGATGCTATACATAGGACATAGGACATGGCTATTGAATTGAACTACTCACACTGTGGTTCCAACAAGAAAAATCCTTGTATACCAAAGTAGTTGCACGATTTACCTACTTTGCATAGACAGTGAAAAGAGTTACTCAAACAAGAAACTGAAAGAAGGAAAAACAAATAAATAACTCACAAAAAGAAATGAAAAGAAATAGAAAGAACGGCGACAGTGCGACACCATGGAGATGCTCGAAGCCAAAAAGGGGTGATGCATACACGCTGGTAGCCTTGTACTTACAGGAACACAACAATAAAAAAACATTTGAGAATATTTGGAAAAGAATTGTTTCGAATCTACAGCACAGCTGGCTTGATTAATCAAAGCAATGCTGAAAGGGACCACTACCGATTGGCCGTGAATTTTGAAAATTCCCCATATAGACTCGGTGTGTCTACGCGAAGAGGATTTATTATGGACCCTTTCAGACAAGTCAGTTGCTATAACATACGAGTTTCACTGAGTAAAGCACTAAAATCCTCCCCCAAAATCATCAGTGAAAGTTCAACTAGTTCTAAATTAGGAATTTAGGATGCACAAGACGACATGATGAGCAACGTTGGTTCGGAGCAAACAAACAGTGCATCATGGATGTTACCGAAAGCAACTCTATTTTAATCCGTCCACAGTAATTCTACGTCTCCGCGAATTGCCATTAACCAACAGCCACAAACCAGCAGCAGAAAACTTTGATGGAAACCAGGTGGTCAGGTTGTTGATTGTTTCGTTACCTTGCGCCCCTCGATTCCGAACTGGTGGAGCTTGATCCCGTTCTTCTCGAGGAACTCCGTGTTCGTCTCCGGGTACGGCTCCGGGCACAGGTACCTGGCGGCGCTAGAACGTTCAGAGCCCGCAACAATTTCCGCGGCAACGATCTTAAACGAAAGGCGCAGCAAGAAGGCAAGAAAGGGGGTCCTCACACGATGGAGCGGAGGTTGAGGGACTTGAGGAACCGGAAGTTTGACGTCTCCGGGAAGCCGGAGCGGAAGATGCCGTCGTCGACCATGGCGAAGTTGAGCGGCGGGACGAGCGTCGCCTCGTCGCACGCCGACGCCGGCGGCGGGAGCGTCGGCGGCATGGGGCAGATCCTGGGGGGCTTCTCGTGCTTCCACAGCTCCAGTCCGCTCATCTCCATGGCCTCCTCCCTCTGCTCCGCCTCCAGGACCCTCTGCTTGGGCATGACATCCAGCTTCATGGCTCGCTCGCGCGGGGTGGGCAGGGCAGAGGCAGAGCCGTAAAACAGAGGCTCAGGGGGTGGTTTTTCTCCGTGTCAGGTGCTGTGAGGAGCGCTGTGGGGCGAAATGGGAAGTCCGTTCATATTTATAGGGGAAGAAGGCGAAAAAAAGTAAGAGAAAACATTTTTTTTATATGAGGTTGGAAGAAAAGCTGGGTAATTTAAGGGTTGATGAGGACAGAAAAGGAGTGGTGAAATTTTGGGATAGAGAGGCGATCAATGCGGGTTCTATGATTGTGAAATTTAACCGGATGGTGGCTTGAGTTAATTGGCATGAATCATTCTGTTTTTGAACCCTGGAGGAGGTTATTATGTTTTGGAGCAGATAATGATAGGAAATATTTGTAAAAATAAAAATAAGGTAGGTAATATTGAATTTTGTGAGATATTTTTTTGGAGTTAACGATCTAGTATAAGTTTTTATGGTTCACATGAGAACAACAGTCGAAAGAGTACACTTATAATATCGATATCGACAAATATTTTAGCCCCACGTAAGTACAATCCTTGCGTTTCTCTTCTCACTAAGATGGTAGGAGTCCTCGTGACACCTTTTGAGCTGGATACCAATGCAACTATATGTTGTCTCCACGCAAGTATAAATCTCGCATTGTTTGTTCAGCCTTCACACCCAGTCACGTGTGCAAGGAGAAAGGTTACCGCTATTTGTGGTGATAGAAGAGCATATTCGAAGAATTGTATGGATACCAACGATATATTACCCCCACGAAAATAGAATTATCACATGTACTAACGATTCTTGCCCCCACGCAAATACAATCCTCACATTATCTCCACTCACTTTGTCGTGCGCATGCAGCGAGAAAGCGGGGGCGTCATGATATTCAGTTAGATCAAGATGACAGCTTAATCCTTTACACCTATATGTCCAGCCAACGAGAAAATGCATTATTGGCATACGTGCAAGAGGGGACGGTACAATTAAGAGTCATATGATGCCAGTTCACGGTGACAAATCAACCCATATGTGCATGAGAGAAAGTAGAGACTAGGGAGGGCGGTGGGTCTATTTGGTTTCCGGCTTTCCGCAATCGGTAGCCACGCTGTAGATATGGTGGCATTAAAGTTGTGATGCCAAAATCCGACGTCACAGTGTGAAAATAAAAATAGCATGAAAATAGGTGGGAGATCTGCGACAGTTAGGTGGCATGCTGCAGCCTAGGTACAAAACAAACAGCGGCTGCAATAAATTGTGATGTGGCTAATGGAGGCCGGCAACCTTAGATACAATGACAAACTTAACTTTTAGACACATGTATGCTAAAAATAATTATGTATACGAAACACACATGGCTAAGTTGATCATGTTATACGCATGTGTAGGCATTTGCGTCACAACGCGCCCCCTTCCTTCTATCGAAAAGAAAACGTACCCCCTTCCCCAAGTCATCAACGCAGGCAAAAGGGGCAAATTATACCAACCTTGACCGGTTGGCGAACACGGAACGGCCAACCCATGCATGGTCTCTTGCGCCCTGGCCTCTCCTCCCTCTGATCCACAGTTCCACACCACCCCCACTGATGACGCAGACACCGAAACAAAACCGACCGACCAAAGAGACTCCCGCGGCCCGATCGATCCCGGCCGAAACGCGATGCGTGATGGGTCGGGTCAAGCCTAGGCCTGCCTGGCCGATGTTTTTGACGTGCACGCCGCGGCTGTACGTGGCCGGCCGGTGCGCCCCACGGCGACCGCACCGGATGGATAAAGCTCTGGCACCGTACACGCCGCGCGCCGTGTCGTTCGAGACGCACGCCGCACGGCTGCTAGCTAGCTATAGGAAGCTGCTGTGTCGCGCGACGGCGGCGCAGGCACGTCGGCGTCGCCGGTTTCGCACGAAACCAGCAGGCAGCAGCATGCTGCGTGCTGACGTACGGCTGCCGGGTCGATCCATCGGCCAGCCAGACAGCCAGCAGCTGGTCACACTACGTACTGGCGCCCCCACTGAATCTAAAGCTACAAAAACGTGGCCGCTTGCTCGGATCCCGGTGAATCTCCCGGGAACCTTCTTCCCTTGCACTTTGGTTTGCGAGTCGTGACGCTTATCCTTTCGTTCGGTGGTTTCTCTCTCCCGGATCGAGCACGCCGCCGGTACGGTCGTGGTCGACTGGTCGTCGCTCTAGACTGCATCAGCATTGTGGTACAGTAAGCACTGACGTTAATCTCCATTTACCGTACGTGTGGTGGCTGTGGTTTTCCAGGTGGACCAGCAGGCGGTCCACGGTCGTGTCGCAACCGGACAACACGTACGTACGTATTATACTTCCCCAGAGAGCTGGAAAGCGTACGCCAGCAGCAGCAGGCGTTGACGACGAGCGCCGCGATACGACTTTTTTTTTTTTGCCGAGCCTTGTTTTTGGCAAGGTTCTTGTCTTGTTTGACGTGTCCGTACGTGACAATGTCTCCCGTTGATAGCTACGTGAAGGAGGAACGAACGAACAGTGTTCCTGACTTCGTTCCTTGTACTACCCCCTCTCCGGGAACAAGAATTGGCGCTACCAGCGCGGGAGAAATTCAACTGCGATTTCAGCCAACTTTGGCTGCGTATTAGACGGCTGCCCATCATCAAGCCTGCCCGGTTGCGCTGCCGTAGTGTTTGAAGTTTGAACAGTAGCTTGAATGGACTCTGGCTGATCGAAGAATCTCTTTTTTGTCCAAGGAAGCGTGCACGGCTGAGGAAACTCCCTTCACTTTCCTTCGTTTTCATCATCATTGCAGAGTACACAACGGTGAGGACTGAGGCCTCCGATGTCAAGCTTGTGTCCGTCAAGCCAGGACTGTAATCGACGACAAACCGTGCTGACAGACAACAACACGCATAACTCGTCCTGTCGTGTGTCGTCCATGTAAATGCGTCATTCACAACACAAGGTCGCTTCACTTAACCGTCCATCCACTTCTGCTCTGTTCCTAAATTAACTATCTTTCTTACTTTTCGAGAAACAACTTCAGATAATTATATATAAACATATTTATAGTACAATATAGATATCATTATATTTGATCTGCTTTAACCTAGCAATCTCTCATCTTGTGTGATAAATAAAAACAATATATTTCTAGGTCATAACGGCTCTGTTTTGGCGCTGCGTGCTTGCGTACTCAACTACGTTCCGGGTACTGATTCTGCCCACAAAGCTAGCTAGCGCGCACTGAGCTCTTTCTTTTGCTACGACTTATCAATGATGCAAACTTTTGCAAGCAAATAATTGCGTGCCATAGCATAAGCAAAGCGATAGGACTTGTGTCACGCAAATAATTGGTTTATCTAAAGCTAGACCCTTGCCGAATTTGGTGACCCCGAGCGATCAGACACGCAACGACGCACGGCCGCGCGCGCACACCAAAAAGCCGTGCATCTTCGCTCCAGCTTGCAAGCTGAGTCACGATGCAGAATCCGGGGGTTTTCTATTGCGATTTCATCTCTTCCGACGTCTCATTGGCCGTGGCAAAGATTGGGCGTGTGCGTGTCGATAAAACAACCCGGAGAGCTCCCAATCCTGCACCGGCACTGGCACCAGCACCGTGCGCTCAGTTGGTTTGCAAAGGTAGAATCTGCATGAATAAGGCCACTAAGCTAGGGAAAGGGGGATTCTGTTTTACTTCAATTTCTCTAGGCTAAAGCTTTGCTTATCGTTTAAGATGGTTATTGGCTTAAGCATTTCTTAACTTACATTCCATGATTAAATAGGTAAACTTGTCTAGTTCTCATTGAGCACAGTTAGTTGATGCACCAAAACAAGGGTGGCAAGGTGCATTTGGGAAGTGGGATCTCAAGGTTTGGTGGTGGGAGAGGGTAGAGCTCCGCCCGCCAACACTTTCGACCACCAAGTGAAATGGTGGCTAGCGAGATTTACAAACATCAATTTGATCAAGTGATAATTGAAAATACACTGCACAACCATCTCGTGCACAATCTATCAACAGTTCAATATTTGTGTATAGATTTATTTAGTTGCATACTTTTTAGTACGGAAGGAGTAGCTATATAGATAGCTGATGTGTGGATCTAGATCCACACGTCAATGACCAGGGCCAACTCCAGGGAAATCTTGTCCTTTTTCTCACCTCCAGCAAAACTAATTACTTCCAGATCCACTATTAAACAACTATATCATCCATGGCCCTCCCCGCTAAAGTATACCGTCATCAACCTAGAAATACAATCGTCTAGTGTAGACTTACAACCCTAGGTGTTGTACCTATTATCATTCATCAAGATCATTGGACTCAATAAGAGAAACCACTCCCCATGTGATGTCAATAGTCATGTACCCTCTATGTATCAAAATATCTGTACCTGTTGACTTTTGATGAAAGTGTTTGACCATTTGTCTTATTAAAAAATTATGTAGGTATCATTAATTTTTTAACTTTATTTACAAAGCTATTTTAAGCATGATTTATATTTTCATTTATTTGCAATAACTTTTAATTTTGAATAAGACGAATGATTAATGGTTGTGATAAAAAGTCAACAACAACAAATATATATCGTTACGGATGGAATACTTGTGTTAGAGAGGGGGGCGGCTATATCTCCATGGAGCACAAACAGCACAGCAAGATCTAAATAGGTTTAATTAAAATTTACTTATAGGTGGTTGGAGTTTGACATGTTCTCTTTTTTTTTTGTCTCTATTATGCACGGAATCGCAGTCTTTGGCAGCGCGAAGCTAACCGTTCACATCACATGAGAACCTGTTCTTGAGAGTTGAGTACACCTTGCAATGTATAACATTATCATCTGGACCTAACACTTTGCATGGTGCCTCAAGAAACCCCCTTGTGCGTACGTGGTGAAGTGCCAACAGCCCTGGTCGGAGAAGGTTTCTCTCGTCATTGGTGGCACAATATTGGAATCGATTCTGCGGTATATGTCATGCTGGCGTATAGAGCACTGTGTGTGTGTAGTACAGGATGAAATTGTGTTTCCCATTTCAGACAAGCAGCCAAGCAGACTTGTATATGGGTCAACATAGAGCCGGCTTTCCTTAGGAGATCGAGCAGAGAAGTTAATGAGGGTCCTCTTGCGTATGAACTCTTATCATTAGATCAGCATATATTCAACAGGATATCTTTTACTATACGCACTTCTAGTTCTGATGAGGCTTTAATTTTCTTCAGTTTTTTCTCTCAAAACACTAGCCGACAGATAGTGAAAAGGCACACATGATGCTGCTTCAATTTTCTTAAGAAGAAAACTGAAGTGGAAAAAGGCTGATATGAAGCAGGCCGGCCGGCCGGATGCCATTGCTTGATCACTGACTCACTGTGTGATCACTTGCATGCCTACTATGGGTTGGCTTTATCGTTCAGCTTTTGGAGCAGGCGATCGTTGTTGTGCCTTCCATGCATGCGAATTCGTATGTGTAGGATAGGATGGCGGCGCCGATCGTGCGAGCCCATCATTCGTGCATGAGCAAATTGTTCGGTCCATGAGGAGCAACGCAAAGGGACCGATCGAAAAGGAAGGTTCAGATTGGCCGTACTTTTTTTTGCCCGGCCGGGAGAGTGAGAGGTCACCATCACCAATCGAATGAAGTAGATGCCAGAGAAAGATGAGCTTTACACCCGATGGAGAGTTCAGTCATGGAGGCTAAAGGCTAAGGGTGCGTTTAGATTAGGGAAAGATTCCCCGAAAATACACTGTTCACTAAAAAAACACTGTAGATGAATAGTGTTCTGTGAGTAGAAGGGGTGGGATGAATAGTGAAAAGTTGGATGAATAGTGTATTTTTGTGGGAACTAAACGGGGCCTAAAGCACCGGCAGGGAGATGAAGCCGGGAGTGGTCACGCACGCAGTGGAGGAAAAGAAAAAAAAAAAAGCCGAGAGCTGAGGCCGCGCGCGACGAATCGAACATGAACGCCCCCAACAGAAAAAAGGCGAAATGATGAATCGATACTGAGGTGGTGGTGCGCGCTCTAGAGCTACATCGATCTCTAGCTACCCCTAGCCAAGGTAAAGCCATGCCATGGGGGGCCAACAGCGTTTTGAATTCCGAAAGGTTCTTTACCCCAGCAAGAAACATGAAAAATTCTCACACCTTCAAATCTTCAATGTATATCCACTTTCGGGTTCTGCTGGCATATCTGTTTCAATCGGCGAGTAGATGCTACGTTCCTTTACTGAAAATTAAACTAGATATCGATCGATCTGGTGGCAACACAGACGTGGCTGGCCACTGTGCACCAGTCAAGGTGTCTGTGAGCAGCCGAGCCTTTTAATCCCCGCTGCCGCCACGAATGATTGGACAGAAAACCAAAGGATGCTGCAGCAAACGCCGAGCCTTTAATCCCCGCTGCTGTCTGCTTGTCCCTCGCAACCTTCCAAGTTCCAATTCCATCCATCTTTGTTTCGCAACTTGCAGGAAGCGAAGCATGCGGTTGCTTTCAGCTATTCAATTTAGCACCAATCGTGCCAGTCGAATTGGCGCCATGTGAGTGTGATAATCTACCTATACTCCTATATATAGTGCTGCCATGGACTCTAATGTTTTTTTTGTCATCCATGCATTTTGTGCTATATATGCTGTGCATGTTAGTGCCATCACATTCCATGAAAAAACCGACCATACATTCTAAAATCTTGAAACACATTTTATTTTTTTTAAAAAAAAACAAGAGGTGTAAATGATGTGAATGATATAATGCAAGATTTGGGTGGGATAATCTGATCAAGACGATTTAGTCACTTTGAAACTTTTGTGCATCCAGCATCAAACTCCGAGCAATAGACCCCCAGACCCCACTTGGGTGGTTGAGTTAGCGGTAACAGTAGTGCTAATCTAAATGATAGTGGTACCTAGTAGGGCACTAGTACTAGACTACTAGTACGCCGGAAGGGGCAGATCGAGTGCGTTCGCGCGCAAAAACAAATGGCGGGAAAGGGGGGCAAGTACAGATGCGCACATCCAGGAGAATATTCCAGGGGGTGCAGAATCACTGTCCCTTTTGTGGCGAAAAGAAAAAAATCGGCGCAGGTGGTATTGCTGGTACGTGTTTTTCTTTCTCGCGAGGTGGCTTTCCTTTGGAGCCCTCTGTACTTGGCACACTCGCCGGAAGCTGACACTTACGTTCGAATCTATTTTTCGATCTGTGGCTGCAGCAGGCTAAGCGGCCACTGCCAGTGGATGCGTCCGCTAGTTTTATCCCAGTGGTTTTCTGCAGATACTCAATTCAATGGCCGTCGATCGCAAAAAATTAAAAATAAAAAAAGATATTTAATTGCCATCTCGATCGAGAGAGAGGCGTGCATCTGTTGTTAGTAGGAGTGGATAGCATGGCGGGCGTCGTCGACGTCGCCGTCGGCGTTTAAGAAGGAGCCCCGGGGGACCGGGACAGCAGGGAGAGGTTGCGGCTGCGCTTCGTCCCCGCGCGGTGGCCGCTCGCTCGCGCGTGGCTGCCGGGCGGCCGGCCGCTGCTGCGGCTTGGCCTGGCCCTGGCCCTGGCCGGCCGGGCAGCAGACACCGCGCCGTGCGCTGCCGCTGGATCAATACGTTTCGGCCTCCGAGTCGCTCGTCGACGGCCGGGGGGGTGAATGCACCGCGGGGCCGGGGGGCGGACAGGGTGGAGGAGGCATGTGGGCGGCCATGTGGAGGCGGAGGCAGGGCATCATGTGGGGGTAGTACGGAGGTTACTACGTTTGCCGCGGCTAATCATGGGTGGAGTGGCCTACTGATCTCATTCGTCTGCTCGTGGAAAAAGTACGGAGCCGCGGCGGCCTGGCGCTCGCATATTATGCTGGAGTCGACATGTTGGTGAAGGGAATCCTTTTTGTTTTGGGGATTTCCTGGTCAATGTTGCTAACCAGTGGCAGTGGGTGGGGGTGGGGGGATAATATATCTAGTACTAAGCATTTGTAACAATATAAAAAAGGAAGAACCAGGCAGGAAGCATTTCTACTTTTTCTTTTTGTGTGCGTTTGTATCAGTGTATGTTTAGGAGAGTTTAGTTCTTCAGGCCACCCAGCGAAGAAGCCCAGAACCACTACAAGTTCATCACTCTGACTCTCCAAGGTACCAAGCGGCGGCGAGTTGAGGCCGCGCGTTTCTACGAGTCGTGCACACTCGTCGTCCAGCTGCCATCTTGGACCCAGATCGATCGGGGTCGTTATTTTCCGGGCGCATTGATTTGGGTCTCCACGCCACGCGCTGTCTTATCTGGTCCGGCGAGCCTCGGGTGCCATCAGCTGATGCGCTGCTGACTCTGAAAGTGGTCCAGCTGAATAGTTGCTGATAGCCTATCTCGCATCTCATGTTGGCCTCTTGCTACAGCACCCTTGACTTGTCCTCGGCCGCTATATATCCTCAACATACCCCGATTCGGAATTGCTGATCTTTCGATAATGCTGTCCTATTTACCGTCCCACGAGGCTACTCCACTGATAGCACGTTAGTGTCCAATTTTGATAGCACGTATACTTATACGCAGCTCGAGCTTTCGCGATAAGTATGCATGGTCCACTAGTCCACGTATCAGCAGCCTAAAACTAAAAGGCTCTACGCCAAAACCGCAGGGATCAGCAGCGATACGGGCTTGGGATACCGGGGGAATGCCGCTGCTTTCCGCGAGGGAGAGGGGCGATCGGAAGAATCATCAATTCATCATGCGTGAGCTGAGCCGGACCCCGAGCGGCACATGGGCGCCGTGACGCGTGATTTTGTCGCGCACGGCGCTTGCTCGCCACGGCCACTGCACCCACCGTCGCCGTGGCGACGGCGCGGCGTGGTGCCCCGGTGGAAAGTGCGACCGCAAACCGGCGGCGCCTGCCGTTCCTAGCTAGGCCGTCGTGTCGTGGTCCCGGCGTCCAGGCCCGGGCCCACGGCCCGTGCGACGGCACAGGGCCTCCAAATTTACATGCTATATATGTTAGGCCCAATGCTTGGCCCATCAACCCGCACGTCTGGCCGCTCGCTCGCGCGCGGGGCTCGATCCTCCGCTCCGCGTGCGTGACGGCGTCTCCTCTCCGCTCCTCGCTCGAAAGCAAACTGATGATTCGGTCCTGGAACCGATCGGTAGCCACGTGTGGTCTTGGTCTCGCCGCTGCTCCTGTCCTCCAGTCCTCCGCAAAACGGCACCGGCCATGGCACATCCGCACTGCACACGGCAACAGCGGCGAGACCACTAGGGGGGCAGCACACGACAGCCCGAACTGCAGCAAACTGGCGAGCGCACTGAGACATGCATCCTCCCCCATTAGCCTATTAGGTATTTTTCTAATTCTTATCTTCTAAACTTTTGATTGAAACTTCTAATCTTCTAAAGTTCTAATCTTTGTTACTATTAGAATAAAGTTGTTCAAGGTTATGCATACTTACAATTTTAATGTATCTATTCTACTAGCCTAATAGAGGGCCCACCGTAGTGTTTCGCACAGGGACTCGGATTATGCCGGCGGCCCGGCCCTGCCGGCGTCCCGTACGAGTCCGTGTCGTCGGCTTGAGCAGCCAGCCTGTAAGCCCCGTGCCGTGGTTGTGTACTTGTGCGCTGGGTCGTGTACGCCACGGCCCATGGCTGTCGCGAGCCGTGCGAATCTATGATCGGCTCAACAGTGGAAGACGGACGGCTGGATCATGGGACCGGCGCGTGTAGGGAAACGGCGCAGTGGACAGTGTAGTGGAATGGTATTACGGTCTACGGGGCTACTACATGGTGGCATGGTGCCGTGGATTCGTACGCTGACGCAGGGCCCAGCTTCTTCCCCTTCAGTGGCTCGTTCCAAGGTTGTCCATGGGCTTCACTTCACAGTTCACTCGGCGTTTCCGGATTCACTATTAGGGAGAACCTGTTGCTCATGTCACTGGACCTGTACGTCGTCGCAATGATTCAGGAGGCTAGCGGTAACGGATTAGGAGGGCCAGACGACGTGTCGTGTGTTCACTAGTGCTGGAGACTTGCATCATCCATAGTCCGTATTCTGTCTCTCACAAAAAAAAAGGGATCTGACATGTCAAGTCTCAACTATACCAAAAAAAAAACCTGTACGTAGCGAGCTAGCAACGCAACCAAAGTACGTACATACCATGTGAAGTTCGACTTGCGAAATACCCCCATGCCTTGAGCTCTTTGGGCCTTTCATAAAATCAGTAGTTCTGCCGCTTGAATGGTGGGCTGGACAAATAAGGCCCGATATTTCCAGGAAAAAGCTATTCGTGGGCTTATAGTAGTGAATTGAAAAGCCATAGTACTTCTTGGTTTGCCCCTTGGTTTGGTACAATTTTCTTTTGCCGAATTCAAACTAGAAACTATCAATTTTTTCCAAGGTTTTTTCTTATAAAACTTTTGTTTGGGTCCACGGCAGATATATTACTAACATAATATTAAGGCATTGAACTAGTTTATATCTATGGCTAATATGAAATCGGGGATCAAAGCAATACACCATGTTTTAATCCCCTGAAATGTTGAATTATTCTATGTAAAATGTTGAGTCACGATTTGCTGATCTTTTAGTGCACTGTAAGAAAGTTGAAGGACATATCGTGCGTGTGTTTGGGGAGGGAGGCAAAGGATAGTCTACCGAAATGTTGAGATAGAGTTCACATAATTTTTAATCAAATGTAAGAAAATATTGAAGGATGTCCACTGTGAGAGACTACCAGGCCGCAAATCCGCAATGGTTGAGATACATGACCACGTGAGTTCTAACGTTACAGCTCTTAACCATCCTAGTGCTGTATAGGTGGTGAAAAAGCCTTAGGATTAGCACATGCAGTGGCGTAGCCAAGATTTTAACTTTGGGTATTCATCATGTTTTTTTTTCAAATACAAGATACGAATCTGAAAAGATCAAGAAAGAAATTACGAAAGCTTATAGAAATTCTCTTGTAGAATAAACTAGACTATGAACTAAGCTAGTATTTTTGCTATTACACATGTATTAATACTAAATGTTGCATTGATTCTCTAAATCCAAGGGTATTCATGTGAATACACATGAATACCCCTAGCTACGCCACTGAGAACATGAATGGGAGTAGTAAACATAGATAATTATAAAATAATTACGTGGATGAACTATAAATTGCGAGACAAATCTACTAAGCTTAATTTATCATCATTAGAACATGTTTAATGTTTACACTCTATGTGTATCTAGTTTTGTAATTAGTACTTACTCTATGTTCAATACTCTTAGTGTCCAATGTGTCAAGTTTGTAATTTTTTTTCATGAACTAAACAGACAAACGTGGGTTTACAAAGCCACTAAATCAGATGAGACGCCCTAATTTTCAGTCATATAAACATATATTATTTACTTTATCTGGTTCAACTTCTTAAACTTTAACTATGAACATATCAAGTACAATTCATTTCAAAGTTAAAAAAATGTGTAGGTTAGTTCCAAATATACATTCATATTGTCGGTGCCTGATTTGGTCGCACCGGCACCGACGAGTGATTGCGGTGCTAACCACTCGCTTTCCCGATGGCGAGAGTGGGAGACGAGGTTTTATCCTGGTTCCGGCCACGGGGCCGTACGTCCAGCAGGGGTGCGATGCACCTGGTTACGTGTTGCTTGTAGTAGGGGTTTACAAGCAAGGTGGGAGAAGGAGATAAGCTCCTAAGTCCCAGGCTATGGTGTGTGGGTGCGTATGAGACTTGTGTTCTATGCGTGTCTTCGTGCTCTTCTCGTTCTCGTTCTCGTTGCCCTTCGCATGGGCTTCCCTTCCCCTTTTATAGACCAAGGGGAGCGGGGTGCGAGTACATGTGTTTGTCGCTAAGTGCACTGTTCGTCCATGCCGCGCCGTACGTGAGCGGGAATCGCGCCTTCCAACTCCGCTGACGACATGGCAGGGGCTGACGTATTGTCCTTCCTTCTCGTGACAGTTCACGGTGTCGAGGGTGGTGTCTTGCGCACGGTGTTCCATGGTCTCCTTCGAGGCTGCCTTCGAGGGTGACTGTGCGTCCGTAGGGGGTAAAGTCAAAGGAGTGGTTGGCACAGTGCTGCTGGCAGGGTTAGGTCTGGCGCGCAGCATGGCGCTCAGAGTTCACTGTTGCGAGTGGATTTGACCGATGTCCTCTCCGGGAGTAGGTGATGGCGTGGAGCAGTGATCCCTGCTTTTTGACCGCGTCATGATGACTCTGATGGATCGTAGTGCGTTGGGCGTCGTTCCCGGCGAGGCCGGCTCGAGCTTGGATGGCAAGCTCGAGCTCGCCAACCCTCGAACGAGACGGAAACCGCCCGCTCGAGGGTGAGGGTCGAGGCCGCCGAGCCTCGAACGAGACGGAAACCACCCGCTCGAGGGTAGGGGTCGTCCTCGAGGCCGCTGAGCCTCGAACGAGACGGAAACCCCGCTCGAGGGTGAGGGTCGAGGCCGCCGAGCCTCGATCGAGACGGAAACCACCCGCTCGAGGGTGGTCGTTTACCTCGAGCTGGATGGGTCCCGAGGACTCGTAGCGATGGCGGGCCTTTGCTGGGCTGTTGAGCCAGGTCAATGTCATTGCGGGCCTTGATGCCAAGTAGTTTTGGGCCTAGATTGGGGTACCCCTTTTGCAGGTACCCGACACATATTCATATATAAATTTATTTGAACTTATAAATACTTCATTCTAAAATGCTCTATCCGTTCTAAATTTTATAAATACGATGAGTGGTCAAACTTAGAGTAAAAAAAGTCAATGGATTGTTGTTTAAAATGAAGTGAGTCCTTATTATCCATAGATCTTTTTGTAAGGTGTCATGATTTAAGCTAATTGTAATGATTTAAACCCTCTAACTTTATCCCTTGGAGGGTGCAATGCTGACATGCATATCTTTACCCCTTCGAGAAAAAACAACAATAGCTCATACACACACGTTATTTGATATCTTTGGCTAGGGGTGTGTTTAGATTGTAAGAAAAAATACTGTACATAAGAAAAACTCGCTGAGAAACGTGTTTTGTGAGGGAGTAATAGTGAAAAGTTGAAATAAATAGTGAAAAGTTGGAATAAATAGTGAATAGTTGGGAATCCGAATCTGCCATGCCGAAACGGTGAAAAAGCCATATCGCAGGCCAATTGGCCAAACACTGGGCCACTCGAGAGCCCCACTCTGTTCGCGAATCTCGGCGCTTCCGACAGCATCCAACGGTCGAGGGACACGGCAGCCCTAGGCCGGATCCCTCGCGTCGCGTCGCGTCGCGGGGTCGCGGGGGCGGCTCGGCTCTACACCTCGCCTCCCCTCACACGACTCGCCGCGAGGAGTTCCCCCTTTCCTCTGCGTGCACCTCGCCCTCGCGACAGCTCGAAAACCTAGCCGCCGAATCCATGGCTCGCCGCGGCCGCGACGACGACGACGACGAGGTGGAGGAGGAGGAGGAAGATGAGGACGCCTACGACCTGGACGAGGAGGAGGAGGAGGATGACGAGGACGACTACGAGGAGGAGGCGAGGCGCGGGAAGGCCTCCCGCGGCGGCGGCGGCGGCAAGGCCGGCGGCGGGCGGAAGCGCTCGCGCGGAGACAACTTCATCGACGACTCGGCCATCGAGGACGAGGACGAGGAGGATGAGGACGACGACGGCGGGGGGCGGCCGAGGAAGAAGGGCGGCGGCGGCGTGCGAGGGTTTTTCGACGAGGAGGCCCAGGTCGACGAGGACGAGGAGGAAGAGGACGACGGCGAGGGCGATGACGGTGAGTGGTCGCTTTATTTGATCGCGCCCTGATGCTCTGTTTGACACTTCGGTGGTGTTTCTGCAGTCTTGGTTGAGATCTGAACCTAATTTGGCCGATTTCCAGAACTGGATTTCGGATTAAGTGAGAAAGTAACAATTTTGATGACCCCTCATTCTCTAGATAGGATCCACCTTGTCTATTTTGTTTTCACGATTCTTTAGTAAGTGCAGGTTGTCGAGAAATTTAGGTTTATAGCATCTTAGTAGCTAAAAACTGCTCATTTTGTGTTCTCCCCTGCTCCAGATCTTGAAACGGAGCTTAGTCATGTTTTAGTACAGGGATAGAGGTGCACCCCGGTCATGATTCTTAGTAAAATATTACTATTTTCTGGATGAAAAAGCTAGCTGAACTGCACTCCCGATATGTTTCTTGTGCCAAAGCGCATGTGCCAAATTTCTATCATCACTATCCGTTCAGGTGATACTTTGCTTCGCTTAGCTTGTTCTAGCTTAAATTGGTCTGATTACATTCTCTTTTATCCAAGCCGATAGTGGTAGTTTGGTTTAGGGGTGTAAAGGAGCCTAGCCTAGTTGAATGGTGGTATTGGGGCAAACTTGATGCTGGGTCCTGAACTTGCACAGCAATTGGAGATATGTAATTTATTCTGTCTGAATGTCTGATGACTTCAGACTTATGCCTGTAAGAATCGGAACAAACCTATGAGCCTGCTGTTTGCAGAATAGTTCAAAGAACTGGAAAGAGTAAGTAGTCAGAGCCTTGTTAACACTCGACCAAACCATACATCTAGTTGACTAGACCTTATTGTTTCTTCTTATATGCTAATAAAAGGATTAACTTTGTTCTTCTAAATGTCTGATGAGAATAAGATGCTTAAAGCTTTACGAAGCCTTGTGATCAAATTGAAATCATATCCTTTACTTGCATCGCAGTTCAAATGGTTTAGTTGTAATGCTGTCTTAATTATTTTCAATATAACCTACTGGTTGCTTTGTCGTCATTGTGCACATTTAAACTAACAGGGTTCCTTTAAAAGAAATTAACAGGGTATTAGATTTTATGTGTGGATTTACTTGAAACCCTACAAATCTTTAGATCAGCTACATGCTGTCATCCAGTCTCACAGATGTTTACTCACAAACATCTTCCTCCCTTATTTACTGAAAATAAGGATTGGAAACCAAAATATCTATGAGCTGAGTGCAATAATTATTGATGATGACTGGATCTCTTCTAGGCAGAACAGAATAGACATTAATCTGGTGACACATTGTGATGGCTATTACTACTAGCATTGCCAATTTTGTTACAATCTTTTTATATTGTTGTATGAAGCTACCAAATCATGTTGATGTGTCTAATGCTGACTCCTTTGCCTTTATTTAGATTTTATCAATGATGCTGGGGCTGACATTCCTGACGAGGATGTTGTTAGGGGCTCAAGACGTCATTCTATGCCCATGAGGGATGATGAAGAAGACATTGATGAGATTGAGAGACAAGTACGGGAGAGATATGCAAGATCCACTCATATTGAGTATGGCGAGGAAGCTGCAGAAGTGGAACAGCAAGCTCTGTTGCCCTCTGTGAAGGATCCTAAATTATGGATGGTTAAATGTGCGGTATGCACAAGATTCACCTTTTTAAGCTGCCTGGATATTTATTGATAGCCTTGCTTCAACTCTACTAATGCATAACTATGACTTCAGATTGGACATGAGAGAGAGACTGCGATTTGTCTGATGCAAAAGTTCATCGATAGATCGGATCTTCAGATAAAGTCTGTCGTGGCATTAGATCATCTAAAAAATTATATTTATGTTGAAGCTGAAAAGGAAGCTCATGTCAAAGAGGTAACCTCATGCTTTTCAATTTACTCCTGATTCCATGCCCCCTACTAAACTTTGTTTATGCAGGCTTGCAAAGGTCTACGAAACATTTATGCTTCAGCAAAAATAACATTAGTTCCAATAAAAGAAATGGCAGATGTCCTCTCTGTTGAGAGTAAATCTGTTGACCTTTCAAGAGATTCTTGGGTCCGAATGAAGTTGGGCATATATAAAGGTGACCTTGCCAAGGTACCACAATGCTTCTCTTATAAATTTTGCATATGATTCCTCTGTGGCGGAACCAGTGCCAGTGCTAAGCTATGACCTCATAATCCATGTAACGCACTAGGGACTAAAAAATTACTGCCCCCGTTCTTAAATATAGGACATTTAGGCCAGGCTATTAGTTAAATCTTGTACTAATAACAGCTTGTCCTATACATCATGTATTTAAGAACAGAGAGAATAGTTTAATTTCTAGTAGTCCATACTTTTCTGTCTGTTGTTAACTGGCTCAGCACTGGGATAGATGCTCCTGGCTCTACCCTTGTCATTCTTCAAATATTCATGTGGTCATATTCTTCAGGTTGTTGATGTTGACAATGTACGCCAAAGAGTAGATGTAAAGCTGATCCCTAGAATAGATCTACAAGCGTTGGCTAGTAAACTGGTATGTTCGAACCAATGTTTTTCACAATCTTGGAATTTTATTTGTTATTATTACCTCCTATCAAGTTTACTTGGCATAAATTGAGGAGTGGAGCTAACATTCCTGTCTCATTTTTTATGTTCCAAGAAGCGAAGCTAATATATTCATCTCTGTTTTATGCTCTTCTGCTGTGTACTTATGTTAGCAAGTAAATATCTGTTTAAGGGGTTGTTTGGACGATGGGTTCAATGAAAACCCGATTTTACAAACTCAATTTTAACCTAACAGCTGCAAAAGTTTTGTTTGCATACCCCAATGGACTTGTGTACACGTATAACTAGGTTTCTGTATGATCGGGATTTTGAGACTAAACAAAAACTAGTACCAATTGTCTTTTTGCAAAACTGATCTGCCTTTTTGCGTTACGAACAAACCTATCATTTCTTTTCACAACCTCCAGCCCTATGTCGTCTTCTTGTTCTGTTCAAAACTTTAAATTTTTCTGTGCTAGTGTATGAATGGGAGATGAGATTTGAGTTACATGGTGGAACACATTTAACAAAAACATGTTTGGATTTATATCATTCAAACAATGTGATACATAAATCAATTATAATAGAGGAGCAACCTAAAACTGCTTTTCCAAAAAAAAAATCCTCTTAAGACTCCTTAATTAAAAATTTGTGATCCGAACAGTAATGTACATTGAAAACTGAGATATTAGGTCCATAGTTTGATATGTGACATAACACATAAGAGTCTAAATTGCAAATAATATCTATAGATTCCTGTTCTATGTTTGTGTTCAATGTGTTTTTTGTTTCTCCTGCTCATGTTTTTCTAAAGCAAAAAAAAAGTGTTGTAGCCTGTGAGCTGTACTTATTTGAATTAATATTCTGATTATCATGATTGGTTATTGATTTGCTTGCTCTTGATTAAGCTGTTCAGTTAATTAGTTCATTATGGTTCCTCATTATGGACAATTTGTATTTCAGGAAGGTGAGGCTGTAAAGAAGAAAGCATTTGTCCCACCACCACGATTCTTCAACATTGACGAGGCGAGGTGACATTTTTTCTCCTTAAGAATTGATTTAATTGTTTCTGTTATTGTTTGCTAATCCCATGCAAACAGGGAGATGCACATTCGAGTGGAACGAAGGCGTGATTCTCAAACTGGGGAGTACTTTGAGTGGGTTGATAATTTGAAGTTCAAAGATGGTTTCTTGTACAAATCAGTCTCCATTAAATCAATACACACAGCAAATATCCAGCCGACATTCGATGAACTTGAGAAATTTAGGAAGCCTGGCGATGACATGAATGGCGACATGGCTAGTTTGTCCACTCTGTTTGCAAATAGGAAAAAAGGGCACTTCATGAAGGGTGATGCCGTCATTGTTATTAAAGGCGATTTGAAAAATCTGGAGGGGTGGGTTGAGAAAGTAGAGGATGAAACAGTTCACATCAGACCAAAAATATCAGATCTTCCGGTAATTAATTGCAATTCAGTTACTAATTTTTATAAACTTCAATGGTGGAGTTGGTTTTTCTGTTATTAATGCATTTCTTGAAACTGCAGAAAACATTAGCGTTTAATGAGAAGGAGCTTTGCAAATATTTCAAACCTGGTGACCATGTCAAGGTGATCTCAGGTGTTCAAGAAGGTGCTACTGGCATGGTTGTTAAAGTGGAAGGACATGTCTTGATCCTTTTGTCTGACACAACTAAAGAACATGTAAGCAATTGTTTATTGATGTTATGAGATGGAAATATCTAAGCTGGTCTCTTTGAGAATATTTTGTCTTAGCTGTGCTATTGTTGGATGGCACAGATCCGTGTGTTTGCCGACCATGTTGTCGAAAGCTCTGAAATTACCACAGGAATTACCAAAATTGGTGATTATGAACTGCATGATCTTGTCCTTTTGGAGTAAGTTTATCTTTCCAATCAACAAGTGTCATAGTTTGTCTATCCCTCTTATTGTGGTTGCTTACATGTATTCCTCATAATCTATTTTCAGCAACTTGTCATTTGGGGTAATTATAAGGGTGGAAACTGAAGCATTTCAGGTAATTGGATTATTCTAGTAATGAAGGGTGTTTGTACTTCACACTATATTTACCTGGTAAATATTCAGGTTCTGAAAGGAGTGCCAGATAGACCTGAAGTTGTACTTGTGAAATTAAGAGAAATAAAGAGCAAAATTGATCGGCGCACATCAGCAAAAGATCGGTCAAATAATATTATCTCGTCAAAGGATGTCGTAAGGGTTGTTGAAGGAGCATGCAAGGTGCGTCAAGGTTCCGTTATGTTATGATTTTAGTTGGAAGTTTTGACTTCTGTTTATTCTGCTACCATTATTATATCTACATCCATATCTTGTGAAATTAGGGGAAGCAAGGACCTGTGGAACACATACACAAGGGGATACTGTTTATCTATGACAGGCATCACCTTGAACATGCAGGCTTTATTTGTGCAAAAGCACAATCTTGCCTTCTTGTTGGTGGATCAGCTGGTGGCCGTCGAGGAAATGTTCGTGCCGAACCATTTTGTATGTTTGTCAGCTATGATTGAGAGTTTTTGTCTAATTATTCATTGTGTCAATGCAGGGCATGGACACAGCAGATGCACGGCTTGGTGCTTTGAGGTCTCCAGCGAGCATTTTGCAATCTCCAGGAAGGCTGCCCCCAAGAGGACCTCAGATGAATTGTATGGTCTTATTTTAATACTTCCAGTTGCCAACTTCCTAGGTTTATTTGCCTGAATACGTTACAGCTGATGGTTCAATATTCCAGATTTCTTGAAGCAAGATCAGTTGCTTTGTGTAACTGTAGATTATCAACTAATATAACCTTGCCATCCAATGCAGATGGTGGAAGGTTTGGAGGTGGTCGTGGTGGTAGAGGGCATGATGCCTTGGTGGGTAAATGTATTAAAATTAAATCTGGTCCTTATAAGGGGTACCGTGGTCGTGTCAAAGAGGTGACTGGTGCACTCGTACGTGTGGAGCTTGATTCATTGATGAAGATTGTCACAGGTGAAACCTTTTATTGTTATCTGTGTCCTGTCACTTCTCACATGTTGAAGCTAATATGACTACAAATATACAGTTAAAAGAGATGATATTGCTGACACACCTACTGTTGCAACACCATTCCGGTAATATTTTATCCACTTGTCATTTTAAGGAAACCTTTTGATCGAGTTGTTAATTGGAATATTATCCTATCATCAGTGAACCTCGTTATTCATTGGGTGGTGAAACACCGATGCACCCATCTCGAACACCACACCATGCTTATCAGACTCCAATGCGGGACCCTGGAGGTTTGTTTGCATTTTGCCCTGATATTTCTATCTGTTGCGATATATCAAATGACATTTCTGTTCAGCCATCTGTCACTATTTTTAGCTGTGTTTAGGTCTTCCCCTATGTTGCAAGTTGCTGTCCTTTGGTCCATACATTTATTTATTTTTATATCTTACTGTTTTGAAGGCTCCAATTTGATCAAGTATTCCCACCTTAGTAGACTTGCAATGATAATCTATACATTTTTTTGTACTATCCATCAAGTACTTGTCATTCAATTTGTGTGTTTCTGCAATAATTTGCCATTCAATTGCTGCAGCTACACCAATACACGATGGGATGCGGACTCCTATGCGTAGTCGAGCCTGGGCTCCTATGAGTCCTCCTAGGTTGTGATTTTTTCTACAATAATATTTCTTGTTTATGTATATATCTTGGAACTAGGTTTGAATAAATAGCCTCAGGATCTGTCTGGGACGCAGGAAAGATAATTTCTTGGTTCCAAACAGAGGCTCACTGTTTACTTTTGTATTCCAGCTTAAAAGTAACCATTTATATGTGATCTTGATCATTGTTGTGTTGGTTTTTTACCAGGGATAATTGGGAAGAAGGAAACCCTGCTACTTGGAATAGCAGTCCAGCTTACCAGGTTAGGCTTTGCCAATCCGTATTCCTTTTTTTTTGGTTAATAACTTGTGCGGATTTGTAATTCTCATGTTTGTTTCTTCCAAAAATTTTCAGCCCGGAACTCCACCAGCTCGGCCATACGAAGCCCCCACACCTGGATCAGGGTGGGCAAACACTCCGGGAGTTAGTTTCAACGATGCTCCGACTCCTAGAGAGAACTATGGTATATAAATTCTTTTGTTTAATGTACTATATTGTAGTGATGTATTTCTTATGTTTCTGTGTGGATAGTTCTGTTCTGACGATGTGTGCTTATTCTGACCTCCAGCAAATGCTCCAAGTCCGTATGTGCCTTCCACACCTGTTGGTCAACCGATGACTCCAAATTCTGCTGCGTATCTGCCGGGTACACCTGGTGGTCAACCAATGACTCCAGGCAATGTTGGAATGGATATAATGTCTCCCATAATAGGTGTGATGTTGTGATAACTATGTATTGCACCATTAATGTGCTGCCTAGTTTTCATAGATACATATCTAATCATGTGCCGAAATGCCTGCAGGTGGTGAGGGTGAAGCTACATGGCTGTTGCCAGATGTTTTGGTCAATGTATTGAGAGGAGGGGACGATGGTCCTGGTGTAGTCAGGGAAGTTCTAGGGGTATGTGTCCCACAACTGAACTGCTAAATCCTATTCTGTTTGTTCCATCTGTCTCATGTCTGCTTACATGCATTTGAACCTGAAGGATGGATCCTGCCGAGTGGCACTCGGGTTGTCAGGCAACGGCGATGTGATGACAGCCCTTCCAAACGAGGTCGAGGTCATCAGGCCAAAGAAGAGCGACAGGATCAAGATATTGAATGGGAATTTCCGTGGATACACAGGAAAACTCATAGGCATAGATGGTTCTGATGGAATAGTGAAGCTGGACGACACATACGAAGTAAAGATATTAGATATGGTGATTTTGGCCAAACTGGCGACATAAAATGGATGTATATTTTGTAATGTGTCCATAGAACATTATGGTGTAAGCTGTAACGATGCCCCTGTTCGCAATAAAACTTTTTGTTTCTTTTTTTTTTTTCCCCTCAAATGCGTTATTCCAGATTTGTCATGTCTTTGTTTACTGGTTATTCCAGATTTGTCACGTCTTTTTGTTTACTGGTCTCGTTGATTCGGGATTTGAGGTTTCCAGCTACGATACAAGATAGGCTCATTACTTTTTTCATGGTTCATCTTCACAATGCTACACTGTCTTGCACTTCATCTGTGACGTGGAAACCATAACATATTAGATTTAGGCACTTCATCTTCACAATTAGGCATAATAATTTTTTTTGACAATGAAAACTAACAAGATGAAAAAACTGGGGGCAAAATAAACAATTGGTCTTAAGAGAAGGGCAATAAGACCAATGTCTCTCCATGGTTTGCAATTACCAAAGTGCATTTCTCATAACAGCCTTCTTCTTTACTCGATGTTTCGTAACTTCTGTATTCAGGGCTTGTTTAGTTCATCAAGTTGGCAAATGCTAACTTGGTGAACTTGTCACATCAATGTTTGACTATTAATTAAGAGTATTAAATATAATCTAAAAATAAAACTAATTGCACAAATAGATTATAAATCACGAGATAAATCTATGAAGTCTAATTAATCCATCATTAGACACTGTTATACTACAGTAACTCCGTCATTAAAAATGTGCTAATGACGGTCAATATTAGGCTCAAAAGATTCGTCTCATGCTTTAGAGTCCAGCCGTGTAATTAATTTTATAATTAATTTACATTTTATACTCTTGATTAGTGTCTAAATGGTCGATGTGACAAGGTCATCAACTTGGTACCAACTTGGCACCAAGTTGGCACACCAAATTGGTGAACTAAACAAGGCCTCAATCTTTACACATGAACCAAAAAAATCCCTATCCCCCTTTTCAGTCACATGACGATCGCTATGCAAGTATGCAGACTGTGCCAATAAACGGCCGAGCAAAATACCGAGCATTAATTCTCAAAAGCGAGTGGTAGTGAGGAGAGCCGTGACATCGCGGCCTGATCCTGTGCTCTCGGCGGCGGGCTCTAGCAATTCTTCGCCGGAGCCTCCCCGACGACGTCCTGCCTGCACTGCTGGAACACCTGGAGGATGTTGCGGTAGGGGCTCCTTGACGACGGCGAGGCGGTGCCGGCGCGGTGGCGCTTGCTGCTCGACGGCCGCGAGTCAGGGCTCAGCACCACCTCCTCCGCCGCCTCCGCTTCCTCCCGCGGCGGCCGCTCCGTCTCCGCCGCGTCCTTCCGTATGGTCTCCAGGAACGACTCCTTCATCTCCCCATCGATCTGATGAAAACGAGAGGATCAACGTTTCATCTTCAGTTGCTGTCACAAGGGGGGAAAACAAAAAGGAGGAGAGGGGAGGGATGGGATCGCTCACCGTGAGAGGGCAGAAATCCGGCATTGGCCACCCGATTGGCCCGCCGTCGTCGGGGGGCTCCGGCAGGGGCGCAACGGGCGCCATCTCCTCAACCTCCTCCTCCTCGCCCTTGTCCACGGTCGCCCCATCGACGCCGCCGCCGTCCTCATCCGCCGCCGCCTGGACCTTATCCTGCGCCCGCAAACAAATCCCGCCCATGGTCAGCAACTCCGGGCGGCCGGAAACAGCGACCCGATCCAGCGGGGCACGAGGGGGAAAATGGGCGGGGGTGTGGGAACCAGGAAGAAGATGGAATAGATCGATTCCGAGTACCATGAAGCTCGCGCCGGCCTCCACCATCCGATTGCTCTCTCCCCGCCTCGCCTCCGACTCCTTATAGATCGTCCCGGCGCCTCGCCTTCCGCTTTCGATCGGCGCTCGAATGGGGGAATCTTCTCAGACGCTCTCCTCTTGCGTACTAGTAGTTGCGTGCGACGCGGCTGAGTTTGAAATGGGGAAAAGGCGAGAGAGAGCGTAACGGCCGCGGCTGAGTTTATGGGAGGAGAAAAAAAAAATAAATGGGGGGATCTGGAAGGACGAGGGCATTTGGCCATTTGGGGAAAAAGGCAACGGCTACTTTTTGGGCCGTGGCAGGAGTAGAGTGGAGTAGCCCGCTTGCGGGTTTCTCGAGGTGGATCGGATTTGTCAGCCAGGTGTGGTGAAAAGGTAAATCACGGAGCCATCTGATCAGCCATTTTTTGTTGTTCTTAAACAACAAACCGGTACAGCGTGCTTCAAATCGTCCTTGGAAATTGGAATCCTCTAAAAACAAAGGGATAAATGCCGATGGAATGGAATCTAGTAGCACGTCAGCTGAATCTTCGAACAATGGTAACCGCATAAAAGATCATTTTGCCATTTTTTATCAGAGGAAATTAAACGTCCTTGATAGATTTACCAACAAAGTTTAGACAAGAGCCATCTAAATCCATCACGGTCAATCTTGTTAGTACTTTACCTCTGCGAATGACCTGACCTTTTTTTTCCCTTTTTCTTTTTTTTTGAGGAAGTTTTTTTTTCTCCTTTTTCAAATCAGAGCACGTGAAGAAGGCAGCCTGCCTAGGGTAGAGCTACCCCTCGGCTTGTAGTTTTTGATGGGCCGATAACCCACACATCACATAAATATCTGACCAAGCAGGCCCATTCGCATAACGCGCATAACAACACAGATAGCTACACGGCGGCGAGCCTTTTTTTTTTTTCATCCCGTGAGGCCCACCACAGATACGGGACCAGCCAGGCCGCAACAGCGCAGCGCGCAGCAAAGGACGGGCTTAACGCGGCGGAGCGTGGGGTACGGCCGGGCCAGCGCGCCGCGGGCCCCGGTGAGGGCCCACTAAATCTAATGAGCAACGAGGGGCCCAGTGCTCTCGCCCTTGGGGGGGAGTGGGTAGCTAGCTGGCTGGCTGTGTCCCTCGGGGCCTACGTGCCTCCGTGGCACCTGCCCGCCGTGGCGCACAGGACCGCCAGCGCCACGTGTGTGCGTGAGCTCTCCCACGGAGCTGCTGGTCCATGGCGTCCTAATACCGGGAGGGAAGAGTGTCATTGCCATGGGATTCAACGGGTGCTGCTCGACTGGAGATTTCTTGTTGACTTTTGCATAATTGCATCGCATGCCTTCCCGGTGCTCCGTGTCAAAAGATTTTTAGAAAAGAACATCTGCTGCCGTACGTTACAGTGTGACCTGGATCGGACCTAGGGATGGCACCGGGGCGGGGCGTCCCCCGTCCCCGGCCCGATCCCCGATCCCCGCCCTGATCCCTGAACTCTAATCGGGACAAAAACTTGCCTCGTCTCTGTCCCCGCTGGTTCCCCGAACACCGACGGGCCCCGTGGGGATCAAGAGCACAACAAATAAACCAATAAAATCAAGTGCTTGAAGGAGCATGCGGCTACAAGTGCTTGAATCGTCGGCTTGTCGTTGCTTGCTGCGTCGCCGGCTTGCCATTGCCGCTCATGCAAGCGGTGAAGGTGACGAACTGAGGACTGAGAAGGGGACCAGGGCGAATGAGCGCCTGGGCGGGGCTGGACTGGCAGTGACGGTGGGCGGCCGCTCTGCGGTGCTGCTGCCTGCTGCTGGTGGGTGCAGGTGGAGACTGGGGGGCGACTGGGCAAGTGGGCGCCTGGGGCCTGAGCGGAGCGCCCGGAGTCGGAGTGGCAGTGGCGGCGGCGGCCACCCCTATTGCGCTGCTGCCTGGTGGTGGTGGGTGCGGGTGGGGTGAGTGGAAGGGTTAGGGTTGGGAGAGGTTTATATGCATACACGAGTTGGGCTGGGCTGTGGGAGATGATGGGCTGCTAGCCTGCTATATTTGGGCAGTTGGGCCTCTTGTATTTCGGAGCCCCATTGGTGCCCCCCGGGGCAAAATTCATCCCCACCCCCACCCCCGGTTCAGTTCGGGCCCCGCCCTGTCTCCCCCGCGGGGGAAGAATCTCCCCATCCTTGTCCCATACGGGGCGGATCCCCGCGGGTAGGCTTGCAAGTGGGGCGGGTTGTGGCCAGGCACAAACCCGCCAACCTTGCCGCAAAAGAAATCCAGCGGGGTTGCGGCTGCCCACTACCGCGACTAACGTGCAGACGAAAATTTTGTGGGCTTGGTGGACGAGCAATAGAAACTCGCAAACCCGCAAAGCTCCTTTCATGCCGCACTCGCAAACTGCTCGGCGATGGCCGCTGGCCGGCCTCACGGTGCGGCCGCGCCGCCGCGCCCTGTTGCTTTTCCCTCAGCGGCATGCTCTGTCGTGCCACGTTACAGTGCCCTGCGCTGGCGGCCCTCAACCCAAGCGCCCCCTGCCGTGTTCGCCGCGCCGCCGTCGCGCCGTCAGCTCTTGTGGCCGCTCCCGCAAATGCGTGCTTCGCCGGCGGCGCTGACTCCGCCTTGGCCCCGCGGCCCCCTACAGCAGCGGCCCGACGCGCTGCTCCTACCTCCGCCTCCACTAGTGGATCAATGACCGAGATCCACCACAGCAGCATGCTCCTGCGCAGGTGTTCCACGACGAGGACAACGCCGCATTGGCCCTCTTCGTGGATCGACTACCGGAGGATGGCGGCGAGACCACAGGGCTCGGCCGCCGGGTGCAGCGGTCCGCCCATCCTCTGCTCCTTGACTCGTAGATGCTCGATTCGTGGGCTGGTGGCCGTGAGATAGGATGTTAATTGCGAAGTGGAGAGACGACGAGAGGATTTGCGGGATTTCACGGGTTGCTGCGAACGCACGCTGTTGTCCAATGGACTTAGCGGTCAGGCAATCATTAAGCCACAAAATACTTGCAGCTTGGCCGCATCGTTCGCCAGCGGTAATTTTGCGGGGCGGCTTTGTGGGATCGTATAAGGACCCGCCCCACCTGCAAGCCTACCCGCGGGGATCCGTCCCCACGGGGGAATTTGCCATCCCTAATCGAACCTGCGTAGGCTCTCTCAAGTCTCAACCTGAATCACACAAGTCGTCGAAAACCCCGGATCGACGACAGTCTGTCACGGCCCTGAACAAGCAAACACTCAGCTTGTCGTCACCGAAGTAGGTCCCAATCCCATAGTCCACTCCAGAGTCCAGACTCCAGTCCAGTCCAGCCTTTTCCTTGCTCCCTTTTGCAAGCGTATCCAGTCCACTGCATGCCTGCATGCAAACAACAATGCAACAGTCAACACTGTAACGTTAACGTATATCCCGGGCTACACTACATGCCAAGCCATCTTTCGCCGCCTCTGGCAGGAGCTAGTAGAAGCAGACGCCCGCGGCTGGCATGTCAAGCTCGATCGCAAGCGCGTCCGCTTCGGCAATGCGGACAAGGCGCATTTCGCCCACCGGCCGCGCAGGCTTGCCGAACCGAGCATGGGTGCCGGAGGGTGGGTACAGACAGGGACGGGCACGGTCGGAAGCGGCAAATGACTTCGACTCCCTTCGCTTCCACACGTCCGAATCCACTTTGATCTGTCATCGTTGTCGCGTCGCAGTGGTTAACATGGGTCGTTATGCGTGCCCTTGTTGCTCTGTTGCTTGCAGCATGCCCAACAGACTTGGATGTTGCTGTCGAGAGAGAGTGGAGAAGGCATGGACGGACTCGCAGCTTCACTGTTGGGCGGTCAACGCGAATTCAGACCGTAAGCTAGTTCATAAACCGTGAGGCCGGTGCCTTCTAACCCCATTAATTTGTAGCCCGAACAAGAGAACGACTCGACACGCCACTATTTTTGGTTTGGGATTATCTCCGTGTACAATAACAGACCCTTTTTGACTTTGCGTTGTCCATTGCTAAAAAGTATATTATTTTGATTGTGCTATGGGTCCAACTGTCCATGCATAAACATTGTCTGCAATAAGTTATAGAAGACATAAGTTTAAAGATGTTGCTAGTCTGTTTGTTCGAAAAACAATATGTCTAATTATCAATTGCATTATTTGTTTCACTAATTGAATCATTTAAAGTATACATGTAACCTTGTGTTGACATATTCCACATAAATAGATTTAATCTCAAAACAAGTTTTGGTTTGAAATAAACAACTTTTATGCTTACACTTAATCAAACGATATCTTGTTTTATTATGTGTGAATGATATAATGTCTCACTAGTGGTAAACTTATTCAATTTTCAATAACTTACACATTTGAAGTTCAATCAACAGTTGCCATGGAGTTAAGGGAAATGAAGTCGTGAAAATAGATCTCTGCAAAATTCTTTTCCTAGTTGCTTCTTCCATGCTTTTATAACCCAAACTTGAGGTATAAAAGACCCGACTTTTGGAGGTTAACTTGATATTGATGGTTGCTTACTTTTTAGGATACAACACACATGTATCAAACCACCTTGATTTTTCCATGGATTCCAAATAAAAATAAGTTTCAAACTTTAATATGGGTGAACATATCTAGTGTATTTCGATTAAATTTAATGACTATGCTATGAAACAAACAATATATGATGATATATTATGTCATAATATCTAGGGATTTTTTACCACAATATATTATGTCATAACACATTTTGCATGCAACTTGCCAACTTCAAACGATAAATATGATGCTATATATTAGTACTCCTCCCCTACTATGAAAATCAACATTACTATATTAAGATGGTAACATAAATAGTAGAATCTTAATGCATATTAAATGATTACTAAAGTATGGGAAACATTTATTAGCATGATATTGTGGTGTCATTCATGGATGGACAAACCTGATAAGCCTATTTTGTAAAATCCATTGGCATTAAAATCCAACATAATAAATAACAATTATTTTTAGAATCATACTTGACATATAGTAGCTGGCGTTGATCCATAGTCTATAATTATATACATTACAAAATTGAGGCTTCAATGTTGATGCTACTGCAATTTGGGAAATGTTATTAGCATGAATAATGTAGTTATCCAAATTTAATAAACCAAACCTATAATTTATCAAGGAGTTCACACATAATAATAATTTATTGAAATGACTAAAAATAAAATTAACTGAATATTAGATTTATAGAAAACATGTCCACGAAAGGATGGTTGCAAGCGTCAATGTTGCTGAAAGTAAGTCATGGAAGGTATGAGTTTGTGAGATCTTGTTTTAAATAAAACTTTTATGGTCACGGGAACATGTTTGTTTTTAAACCAATGCCGTGCCTGACTTTTATATTGCAAGCAAAGGATGATGAGTCTATTTATGAATTAGGTGTATTTGAACTACTTTCATTATTGAAAATATATGTAAGCATTTTGTTGGCATTTTTATTATAATGGGATAGATGTAAAATATAATATTGTTTTATTTTTAAAACCAATACATTATATGCCTGTAAGTTTAACCAAACAAAATATTCTTTAGTATATATATGCAAATGACAACATCCATTACATGAGTGGAATTTGTGGAAGTTTTATTTCCTCGTCAATAGCTCACACATAGAAGTTCAATCAATAGTCATATGGAGTTAAAAAAACATGAAACAAAAACATTGCATTGTAGTACATAAATCCTGATCATATTGTTTCATCTTCTTTGTTCGTCCTTTGTTAGCACAAATAAGGCACACAAATATCATTTCGGCCCATCTTCTTAACTACAAGTTATATACATTTTTATTTTATTTTCATATTTAATTAATAACTTTGACCTCCATATTTGGTTCATTGAATCACAAATGTAAGTAATGAGTCCAACTTAAGGGGACTAATCTTGATGGGGGCAAACTATATGGGATATGACACATGGAGCAAACACATTCCATTTTACAAGGAATCCAGTAGAAAATAAGATCTAAACTTTCATGTTGATGAACATATATGTTTTATGATTCAACTGTATTGCAAATAGGTCTATTAAAGCATAATATATTAATATGCTAGTTTAATAATGCATCATCACACACAATGCTAGATGATTGTTAAAGTAGCCATGATCAATTATTAAGTACACTCAAGAGGAAGAAAATAAAGATAAATAAATTATAAACTAGTAGAATAAATTATTATGACGATTCATTTAATTATCATAGCTAGCTAGTTTTTTCATCACAATGCTTAAATTAGTATGCTAGTTAATAGGGACATAAATATAGTATGAATATAATTCTATGTTGGTTACTCATCCCTAGTACGAAAAATCAAGATTGTCCTATTAAAATGGAAAAGAAGTTGTAGAAAGTAGAAACTTAATGCCAATATTAAATGTTTGCTAAACTACAGATTTTTTTAGCAAGATATGCCTAGATTTGTATGTGGATCGAAAGAAAAAAGAATCATACCTGTTAAGACTCTATGGCTAGAGTGTTTCCATTTGTGGCATCCGACTCCAACATAATTAATTTAGATATTTAAAGAATTATATTTTTTGTATTGTTGTTGGTATTTATTCATGATATGCAATTATATCTTAAACAATACTCCATAAAAGATGCAATAGTGACGCTAATTTTTTTCTCTTAAACTATAACACCTAGAGAATCAAAATTGTAATAATAATAAAGTTTTGTCATGTGAAATCCAATGATATATTTTATATAAAAATGTATAATATGTTAACATGATTGTTTACTAAAGATTACAATATTTTTATTAGATCAATAAGAAAGATTGATATCATAATGATATTTTATTTTGTTCATATGCTATGGCTACTAAAGCGAATGTTTCTTTTTGTATGTAAGAAACAATCGATAGTTTGACTACTGAAGGTACTCATCCTACATAATGAATATAGTGATGCAAAGGAAACTAGAAGAAAGGTATTAAATCCTAAGTCGCATAATGTTTTAAAATTTTCATATTCCACTCTAACTATTACAAACATCAAACTAGACTTGAGGAGTCATAACTCAGTTATAGAAAAGATAGAAATAATAGAGATCAATGCGCAATGTTATGGACAGTTCTTTCATTAGTCCACACCTTGCAAAATTCCTAAACCTGGTTTCATTAATAATATGTTAGTATCCCTAATGTTCATGAAACAAGAATTAATATTACAGAAATTATACATCAATGGAAATTGAGACATGTAGTTAATAAAATATTTTTGACAATGATTTTAGCAATCTTTCTCTACTAGACGTGCTATAGATTCCAAAAAGAATTCATAAACATAAAAATGATACAACTTTACGTTTACAAAAAGCATACGTCCTCTATTCTTGAATATATGGCACCATTGACTTTTTTTCTTTTGACTATTTGTCTTTTATACAAATATTTATTCAAATACATAAGTAGACTTGTTGAATCCAAAGTGTATCAATAATATACGTAAGTAGAGATACCCATTTTACGATATTTAACAAATAAACTAACTAAATGTTGTTCGTCAAAATTGAAGTAAAAAAAATCAATAGTGTCAAATATTTAAGAATGGAGGGAGTAAAATTTAAATAGGGATATAAGATTGGTGGTGGCGCATGTCAACAAAACATGTTACTTCGTTTACACGAAAAGTTACAAAATTAGTTATATCAATAGAAGCATCCTCTCAGTAAGGGATCAATTTGATTATCTATTACCCAAATCACATGTAGAGTTCCAATATATTTATAAGTACGACACATCATGCTTCATATTTATATTATGAAATTAATTGTAAATCATAGTAAAAGTATACATGATACACAATTTCCCAGTTGTATTCACAATCATGTAGCATTGATGGTCAAATTCTTGTTACAGAATTCGGCTCGAACGAAAGGTTGAAATATAGTTAAAGAGCATTTAAACAATGTGCCGCCAATTCACATGTAGAGGTGTGGCTATGTTTATCGATATTAATTAAGCATTGCATAGTTCATCTTTAGGTCATTCCATTAGAATGAAAACTAATGGAACATTTAGCAAATCTTATCCATGATTAGCATATTAAGTTCTAATACTTGGTTCTACGGTTAGCAAGAAACACTATTTGATATTAATGGCACACGATTACGCGTGGATAAGAAACGTACGAGCAAATTTACGTTACCTGCTTAGATTTCCGACAGGAATATACGTGCAAATTTACGTTACAAGATTAGATGTTTGCACATATTAGAAAAAGGACATGTAAATTTACGTTAGGAAATTAGGTGCCCGCGCACAATAAAACGGTAATTTTAAATTTACGTTACAGAATCAGATATCCTCCTTGGATAAAATCATGGACATCATGGAGAAAAATAGCAAACGTCTTAAACTCTCCGTTCCTGAATCCTGGTGCTATAAATCCCAACGCCGAATGCTATTGATATTAACAAACATTACGCGGATTAACATAGCTATAGTTGATCATTGTGAACTCCAAATTCACTCAAGATAGCGTCATATTCAATCATCACCACTCGATCAAAATTGCTCCATGTACGGTAATGCAATGCCATATGCTAGGCTATGTATTTCATTTTGAAAACAAATAAAATCCTATTAAAAACAAATGTACACAGCCAGCCATGGAATGGAAGGAGTAGTTTGCGGGTGGAGAGGGAGGGAGGGAGGGGAATCTGGCGAGGAAATGCGGCATGCAGACCCGACCCGTTTGGCCTTAAATGGCTCCAGCTGTTCCCATCCAAACCCAACAGAGGGGACTGTAGAGAGAGAAAGAGAGTGGTCATGGCCTCGCCGGGCGCCCTCTGCCCTGCCCCTGCCCTGCTTAAAAACCTCTCCCCTTAATTCGCTCGCACCGGTTACTACTACTACTGCTCCTGCTCCTACTTCACACCACTCTCCCCTCTCCCTGCCATTGCAGGAGGAAGAAAGATTGGCAGGAAACATCAGTTCATAGACCAACCAAACCCAAGGCCCTCCAAGCCTCGGCGCCGAGGAGAGAGAGAGACGACGTCGACGACCGCAGCCACCAGTAAGTGTAACCGCTGCTGCGCAGACGGGAGAGAAGGAGGAGGAGAGAGAGAGAGACAAGAAAGGAAACCAGGTGGAAGCAGAGGGGGGAATGGCGTGAAGCATGGCTGGATCCAAGGTTTCTGCCTATTCCGCAACGTTGCTCTCGAGTTGGAAGGCGGCTACCACTCCGGCGCTCCCTTCCTCCTCGTCGTCGTGTATAAATAAGACCGAGGGTCCAGCAGCAGGACACAGGCCGCCCCACTTGAGCACAGGCACAGCACAGAGATCTCTCCTCCTCCTCCACCTACAGCTGTAGAGAGAGCGAACGCGAGCTAGTAGCAATGGACTTCGGCGACGAACCCGAGGGCTCCGAGAGCCAGCGCCAGCGGAAGCGCTACCACCGCCACACCCCTCGCCAGATTCAGCAGCTCGAGGCGTACGCTCGCTGTCTTCTTCTTCCTTCGATTAATCTACCCTCTCTCATGTTTATTAATTTCGATCCCTTTATTTGTTTCGCCCCATGTCGTCGTCGTCTTCGTCGCCGGCGTCGTCATGATTGAGTTGATGCGATGTAATAATAATATTAATGGTGCTAATCGCCCGTGACCCGCAGGATGTTCAAGGAGTGCCCGCACCCCGACGAGAACCAGCGCGCCGCCCTCAGCCGGGAGCTCGGCCTGGAGCCGCGCCAGATCAAGTTCTGGTTCCAAAACCGCCGCACCCAGATGAAGGTACATGCTACGAATGATGCGTCGTCTTCTTCGTTTGAGTTCCGTACTTCCATTTCGATCTTGGCTTCGTTTCCATGGATGGATTCTTGATGCTTTGTGTGTGTACATACAGGCGCAGCACGAGCGGGCGGACAACTGCTTCCTCCGCGCGGAGAACGACAAGATCCGGTGCGAGAACATCACCATGCGCGAGGCGCTCAAGAACGTCATCTGCCCCAACTGCGGCGGCCCGCCCGTCGCCGAGGACTACTTCGACGAGCAGAAGCTCCGCATGGAGAACGCCCGCCTCAAAGAAGAGGTAATACTACCAAAAACTACGCACGCGATGTTCCCGGCGACGTCCTCGCCGCCATCCTTTTCTTCCCTCTTCCCTTACTGTACATTTATTATTTATTTATTTATTTATTCTCCTATGACGTCGTCTCTGATCGTTATCGATGGATGTTCATGTTCTTCTTTGGCAGCTGGACCGGATGTCGAGCATCACATCCAAGTTCCTCGGCCGGCCATTCACGCAGATGCCACCGGTCCCACCCATGTCTGTGTCATCGCTGGACCTGTCCATGGGCGGGATGCCGGGGCTCGTCGGCGGCGGCGGGCCGTCGCTGGACCTCGACCTCCTCGGCGGGTGCTGCTCGTCGGCGGGGATGCCGCCGCCGCCGCCGCCGTCGTCGTATTTCCAGATGCCTGCGCCGGTGACGGACATGGAGCGGCCCATGATGGTGGAGATGGCGGCGCGCGCCATGGACGAGCTCATGCGCCTCGCGCAGGCCGGCGACCAGCTCTGGGTCAAGGGCGGCATGGCGATGATGCCCGGCGGCGACGACGAGCGGGAGACGCTCAATGTTGCCAACTACGACAGCCTCTTCGCCAACCCCGGCGCCGCGTTCCGGGCACCGGACATCAACGTCGAGGGCTCCAGGGATTCTGGCCTCGTCTTCATGAGCGCCGTCGCCCTCGTCGACGTCTTCATGGACACCGTACGCGTTCATTCCTCCTTCGCTTTTGTTTGCTTGCTTTGCTCCCGTCAATGGCGAATATATCCTTGATGAGATGATTGATTTGGTGTCGTTTTGATGGATTTGCAGAACAAGTGGATGGAGTTCTTCCCTGGCATCGTGTCCAAGGCACACACCGTCGATGTCCTCGTCAACGGCTTGGGTGGCAGGAGCGAGTCTTTGATCATGGTAATGCCGGTGGTGAATCTTTTTTTTTAAACTAATGCAATGGTGATTCTCGTGATCATTGGAAGAAGAATTAAGGTAGCTAATGGCGTCATTGTCGTCGTCGTGGTGCAGATGTACGAGGAGCTGCACATCATGACACCGGTTGTCCCGACGCGTGAGTTCAGCTTCCTCCGCTACTGCAAGCAGATCGAGCAGGGGCTCTGGGCCGTCGCCGACGTGTCCCTCGACGGGCAGCGCGACGCGCACTACGGCATGCCGTCGCGGTCGCGCCGGCTCCCGTCGGGGTGCCTCATCGCCGACATGTCCAATGGCTACTCCAAGGTCACGTGAATTCCTGCTGCTCCTGCTCCACGTGCACGTGCATTGCCCTGTGTGCTCTCGCGCTAGTGTGCCGGCCGTGTGCTACAATGGCGGTGGTGTGTCGTCCCCTGCCTGACACTGACACGTTCATGTTTGTTCTTTGCAGGTGACCTGGGTCGAACACATGGAGATGGAGAAGATGCTCCCCATCAACGTGCTCTACCGCAACCTAGTCCTCAGCGGCGCCGCCTTCGGCGCTCACCGGTGGCTCGCCGCCCTGCAGCGCGCCTGCGAGCGCTTCGCTTCCCTCGCCGTGCTAGGCGCCTCTCACCACGACCTCACCGGAGGTAACACGCACGTTCAAACGCCCAAGCCATCCATCCAATTGATGTTGAAAATTATTCAATACATAAAACCTGATGCTTGTTTCATGTTTGGCAGTGACGCCGGAGGGGAAGAGGAGCATGATGAAGCTGTCGCAGCGGATGGTGAGCAGCTTCTGCGCGAGCCTGAGCTCGTCGCCGATGCAGCGGTGGACGCTGCTCTCGGGCACGACGGACGTGAGCGTGCGCGTGTCGACGCACCGCAGCGCCGACCCGGGGCAGCCCAACGGCGTCGTGCTCAGCGCCGCCACCTCCATCTGGCTTCCCGTCGCCGGCGACCATGTCTTCGCCTTCGTCCGCGACGAGAACTCCCGTTCCCAGGTAACAATATTCACAATGCAAACCCAATTCGTCGCACGGCCGCATCTATCGTGCTGGGTCATTTAACGCTCACGCCTTGATTGTTGTTGTTTGATGCTGTGCCTTTGCCATTTGCTGCGCCGCAGTGGGACGTCCTGTCGCACGGCAATCAGGTCCAGGAGGTGTCGCGGATCCCCAACGGCTCCAACCCCGGCAACTGCATCTCCCTGCTCAGAGTGAGTGAACGAGCAATCAAAATAAAACCAAACCATCTTTATTCGCTTTGATCGTTTTCATTAACGCGATCGAATTCTGCTGTTTCTTTAATGACGTATACGGTACGGTGCGATTTTATTTTTTGATTGCAGGGGCTGAATGCGAACCAGAACAGCATGCTGATCCTGCAGGAGAGCTGCACGGACGCGTCGGGGTGGTCGCTGGTGGTGTACTCGCCGATCGACATCCCGGCGGCGAACGTGGTGATGAGCGGCGAGGATCCGTCGGGGATCCCGCTGCTCCCCTCCGGCTTCGCCATCTTGCCTGACGGCCGGCCGGGGAGTTCAGGCGGCGGTGGCGGCGCGTCGAGCAGCAGCAGCGCCGCCGCCGGAGCAATGGCGGCGGCGGCGCCGGGATGCGTGGTGACCGTGGCGTTCCAGATCCTCGTCAGCAACCTGCCGTCGTCGAGGCTCAACGCTGAGTCCGTCGCCACCGTCAATAGCCTCATCGGCACCACCGTGCAGCAGATCAAGGCGGCGCTCAACTGCGCCGGGCCCTGAATCGATCTGTGATCTATCCATTGATCGTCTTCCACCTCCGGCCGCCTCCCCTCCCTCCGCCATGCCAGCCGTCGCCACAGTGACTGACGAGAGTTGGTTGGCTCGTTTGAATGCTCGCATTCATGGAGTCCACCTGCCGCTGCTCCCGGAGCTGACGCAGCTCTCTCACTCTCACTCACTCTCCATCAACCCCATCCATGATCCATCAACAAAACCACCATAACAGCTCCCTCTCTTCCTTTAGATTCGGTGTCGTTTTCCTTTTGCTTCTTCCCTTTGATTAAATTTGCAGGATTCGTCGAGTTTTTCTTCTCTTTTTTCTTTTTGCTTAGAAGAAGACATTCGTTCGAGCGCCAAAGGAAAGATCCATCGAAGGCTTTGAGGCTGAGGGAGTCAAGAACGCACCATGCTACCCTTGTCCCATTCCTCTCGCTGCAGCCATGCATTTTTTTATCCCTCACCAGTCCACCACCACAGCTCTTCTATGCATGTCCATTTATCCCTGTCAGCTCGCCATTGTCGTTGGTGCCGCAGCAGGGGATGAATGGTGCGGGTATTGACTTCTGTCCATTAATGTAAAGCCTTCAATGAACATTCATTTCTGTTATAAATGGAAAGGAAAAAAAAACTAGTTACTTCTGGTAAAAAAAAGCTGTGAGATGTATTCATGGCCCCCTGTCCCCCGTGCTCGCTTCCTTTTTCCGGGCGATGCTATCGCTGGACTACGGCCGGCCGTGTCTAGTTCCAAAAGTTTTTTTTATATTTTACTATTCACCTCTCTCAGAAAATACGTTTTTCAGAAAAATTTCTCTTCAATTCTCTTCAATTTTCCTATTCATCCCTCTCACAGAACACGCTTCCCAAAAAAATTCTGTTCTCCAACCACCAACTAAACACACCCTACGCTTCGTAGTAGCCTAGTAGGCCGGTTGTTCGCCTTGCTCTCGGCCTGTCGTCGTATCGCTGTCGTCATTTCATCGGTGACACGGTGACATGAGCTGCGGGTGGCACGTCCCCGGCGGCGGCGGCGGCGGCGTCCGTCCGCATGGCGGCGGAGGCGGCCCGATTTGGACGCGGCGGCGGAGGCGCGCGACGATTCAAGTGCGCGCAGTCGGAAGTGGGTGGCGCTGGCAAGACACCACACCACCGTTAATAGGGTGGTTGGCTCGGCTGGCCGGGCCGCTCAGCCCCCCGGGATCAAGGCAGGCTACAGCCTATATACTACGGCACCGTGATGGGATCGGCACCTCACGCACGCACGCAGCCGGCACGGCAGCCGTCGTCCACGGTGTCGCGCACGGTGTGGTGTTGCATGCATTGGGCCCATGGGATGGGGGGTGAGGTCATGGACAGACGAGATCTTCGACCGAGAAAAAATGGAAAAAGATTGGCAACTTGTGAAACTAAAACAGGCCTGAAAAAAAGAGGATGGACCAAGAAAGAAGAGGGCTGATTATGACTAATAACCTTTTCTTCTATTCTGCATGGTCATGGGCCAAATGTCATGCAAAAACGATATGGATCAACAAAGGTAATGTTGCAATCACGGTCGGTGGATATTATCCGAGATAACAATAGATGCATGCTAGGTTGGTACATATCATCCGAGATGACTAGAGATTATTAGAGATAAATGCTTGGGATCAGGAAATGCTATGGCGGTTGGTCGTGGTAGCGTAATGTAGAACGCGTGATAGGTATGTAGCCATGTAGGACACGTGCGAAGGAGACAAACAGTGTCAAAAAAAAGAGCGACAAGAAGTGTCAGGGATTGTGGATTGCGTCACAAATACAGAAGTGAGATAGCTTTATGGTATGATACACAAAAAAAGCAATCCTATCAGGCCTAGCTTTTTGGTGACTAATAAGGTTCGACATGATCGTTACATAAAAAAAAGGCTGACATGACCCTTGTATGTAATGTGAGGAGGACCGTACCTAAACTATCCTATCAAAGATGTAGCATTCCAAAATTTGATTGTTCAGGCCAATGCAGAGAAAACTGTACTTCAAAACAACAGCAGCCTGGTCCAACTCCCAAATTTTGTCAACACACTAGTACTCTAGATTCCATCCGAACATTGGTTTCTTTTTCCTTTCCTTTTCACTCAATCAGGCTGACTGATCTCACATTGGCTGGTATTGCTCTTCAAGCCATGTGGCTTTGGTTGCAAAAGATTGATCGCGATTGTGCAGCACTTGAAATCAAGATGCAACCGATGATCGAGGCCTTCTCGCATGATGCCTGAGAATAATGTAAGATCTAGAAAAAAGAAGAAGCAGTTTATTCCCTTCATCTTCAAGCTTTAACTCCTCTGTTAGGCTTTAGTGGCTACAAATTTATAGGAAGGCCTAAAAGAGCTCCTTGTTTCTAGAAGGGGTAAGGCCTAAAAAAGCTCCTTGTTTCTAGAAGGGGTAGGAGGGGCTTGAGCCCCCTCCCCCATGCTAGATCCGCCCCTACCCAGAGATGGCAACTCTATCTGCTTCTATGACTCATATATTTACATTTCTCTTTTTAATATTAAAGATACATAGTTCTTCTACTTATTCTATGAGACGACTAGCACATAGATATGCACGACTAGGACGTTCCATGCCATGCAAATCTGGCCGAGGCCCATGCATTCGAGCATTGTGTACGTTTTTCTAGGAACTACCCGTAATAAGGAGCTTGCAAAATGGATGTGTTTGTCATAAAGAGATTCATTGTTATTGTTATTTAAAGAGCTTCACCTTAATTAATTGTTATTTAAACAAAAAAACATCACAATACATTTTTAGTAAAGCTTGAATCCCAAGAGCTAAAGTTTAGCCCCATCACTCGAAGGTTTTGATGCCAATTAGAAGGACTAAATATGAGCTAGCTATCTTACTATTACTATTACCATGAATCGATCGAGCCACGCGAAGCCACCTAGGATCCTAGTTGGACACTTAAAAAATAAAAAAAATGATCCAAGGTGGACACTTAAAAAATAAAAAAAATCCTTGAAAATCTCACAAAAAAGAGAATATTCAGCCATCGGTCAACAACTCTAATCACAATAGCCATTGGATATGTGATGTTTTCTATAAATTATCCGTATTTACCATTATGAAAATAGGCTAAAGTAGCCCCTAAACATGTGCCTAGATTACTCACATCTATCATTATAAAAATAATTTAAAGTAACCCCCTAATTTTGATGTAAATATCAGCTATGCCATTATAAAAACTATATCAAATAACTCCCCCAAAAATTATACCAATTATGTCGTTTATTAAAAGTTAAATAACCACTTAATTTGAATCTAAATATATATAGCTAGAACAAAATCTTAAAATATATATAGTTCTAAATTACTATGTCTATAGTTTTTAATATATTATATATGTTATTATCATATGGAAATAATGCTGATAATATGTGTCACCATGCATTCATATTTGTGGGTCTGGAAGAGATAAAAATAATAACTTTTACGTTTATATAGATCAAATAATGGGTTAATTAAGTTCATATCAAACAATGTGATGCAAAATAGAAAATAAATATTGTGACTGATAATGTATATTAGAGTACTATTAGAATATCTAACATAGATGAAAGAGAGCCTCGTTTAGATATATAATTGTTAACTATTTGTAATTAGCTCGTGCGGTAGCACAGGTTGATAGACCAATAAAACTAATTGCATAACTCCTAAGCTAATTCATGAGATGAATTTATTAAGCCTAATTGGTCTATCATTAGCACATATCTACTACAACACCACATTGTCAAATCAACGACTAATTAGGCTTAATAATAGTTACATCACGTAAATTAGTCTCCATCTGTGTAATTAGCTCATCAATAGATTTATGTTTAATACTTCTAATTAGTAACTAAATATTCGATGTGACAAGGCTAAACTTCATCTAAGAGGGATCCAAACACGGCAGGTATGCATTTGTGGAAACTTGAACTCGAACCACTCAGGCAGGTTGCAGGCAGCCGAGCACCCCGTCCCCCAGGCCCTCCCACACCTCCCGGCCTTTTACTCGTGCCGTTGATGTGCGCGCGCTGCCGCCACAATCCTCCTCCGCGGACGCGCTTGATGGCGCGCCACCAGCTTCCAGGCCGTCGATCGGGCGCCGGCCCCGGCCGCGCGCGGGACCAAAAATAAGTCCCGGCCACCTGCTCCAGATCGCCACGCGCTTTACCAAAGTACTCCTATATAAAGTGCCAGCCACCAGTCCTTGATCCAGTGATCCCGACACCACTGGCGCTCACTACTCGCGTGTGCGTGTCACCTCACCACATCCCTTGCCCCGGCCCGGTCGGCCGCTCTCAGACACCCTCCCTCCTGCTACATGCAGTGAGCACAAACTCGCACAGCAAGGCATGCGACTCCGCCGTAGCCTGAGCTCCTCGTACAGTTAGTAGGTCACATCGAATCATCGACCAAGAGGCTGCGTCAGCCAGCCATCGGCCAGGGTGACGGTGACGTCACGCGATCGACACGAGCAAGGTTTCTCTGCCCTCTTGGGGCGTGGTTTTTGCTGGAGAATATGTGTACGACGGTATTGAATGGGGGGGCCTTAAATTTGCCATACTGTTGCGGCAGCGTATAGCTCGTAGTTTGTCATTACTCATTACATCCCCCTTGCCCATCTTTTTCGTTCCGGCGCGCGCTCCCCGGCCCGGATTCCTCACGCATTTGAATGCCCCGGAGGCCGGAACGGCAGATTTCCGTGCTTGATCCACCATCTATCCTCTGACATAAAATCACATAATTGCTCAGATTTATCATGATTTGCCGTTCTTATTAGAGTTATTATATGATCATCAATTCCAGGCTGCTTGGAGCAATGATAGCTAGCTAGCCAGCCGGCCTATTTTTTATTTTGATAGAAAAAGACCTGATTAAATTGTGTTAGCGAGAAGAGAGAGACAGACAGAGTAATGGCTGTCGATCGATGCAGCGCATTGCATGCGGATCACATCACACGGCCGGCGTACGCTCCAACTAGAACACTGTTGCGCAACATGGGTGTCGACGAGAACCGCAAAAACTGGCGAAACACTGCCACACGCGTAGTCGGGTACGGACGATTTGCCTTGCCCTGTGAAGCTTGTCACAGATCGCGGCGTGCAAGCGCGCTGCCTAGCTTGCTGATGATGGCTTCTGGGCCCAGTGTCAGTGACCATCGGCGATCGGGCGAGGAGAAAGTGGAGTCGCATTTAGTGGCCGTAGCTGGTTGGTGCACGTAGAGGGATTTTTAAACCCTTTTCTTGTGAAAATTTTAAAAATTAATCCCAGAACGTTATTTATATGGCGTCTCTCGTCGTATGGCGCAGCAATTAGCCATTGTTATAGCACATGCAGCAGCGCGGTAGCACTGCCACATTGCTAGACGCTGGCGCTACCACGCTATAACCTTGACGTGCTATTGTTTTGAGAGGGGGATACATTTCCAAGGGCATGGGGATTGCCCCCTCCCCCCTCCTTTTCCCATCCACCAAAAATATTGGATTTGGAGAGTTTTAGAGGGGGAGGTCCCGCATGGTATGCTTGCCGCGACAGGGCATGTGCCGCGGCATCATTTAGCCACGTCATCATCATGCTTGGCGTGGAAGCATTGCCACAACACCAGGTAACTACCAGTCTACCACGACCCAGCATGATAAAAAGGTCGGTCATGCCTAGCAAAGAAAGTTAAGGGGTGAGGTTTTTTTTTATATAAACCAAATTTATGCAACAGTTCCCAGCTTCCGAATCTTGATTGATCACGCGCCTACCCGATCCGACGGTTCTTAATATTTGGCTAAAAAATAGCATTTCTCTAGAGGCCTTGCACACAAGACTGAAGACACAACGTATGCAGTTGACTCTCCTCCAAAGCAGTAGGAGGGAACGAAGCGGATTAAAGAGGCCACCGTGACATCATCCAATGCCCGTAGTGCAGCGGAATGGCATATGAAACAGTAAAAGCCCGCTGCCGCCTATAGCTAGCTATACTTCGGACCCATCCAATCTTGGACTAATCATAGTCGGCGTTTCGGCGACCGCCGCGGCTGCTGGTCCCGCCCACACACGGCCGGCCGGTTTCTTCTCGAGTTCTGGCGCAGGCTGCCCTGGCTGGTGGCACGCTTCCCTCACGTGATCACGTCACAGGCTGACAGCTCAGCGGGCGTGCACAGGCCAATCGCCATTGGTCGCTCCTCTACTGCTTGCCTGACGGCAGGCCGGCAGGCAGCTCGCTGGCCAGCTGCCGAGCACGAATCAAACCCTGCCAAGTGTCGATCGCTTTGATTCCTGGCCCGATGCTGCGTGCACTCACTCTCGCGAGCCTACGATGAGTACGGCAAACCGTGTGTTTAGATCGTAGAAAAAAACACTGTAGCATAAGAAAAACAATGTAGCATTCGTTGGGAAACGTGTTTTGTGACGAAGGAATAGTGAAAAGTTGAAATGAATAGTGAAAAATTAGAATGAATAGTGAATAGTTGGAAATCTGAATATGGCCTTCAGGTTAAATTCAGGGTGGCTGTGCGCATTTTTTTTACATTTTGGAACTGGTGTACTCGATGGGAAAACGGGAAACTGAACAAAAAAAAGCTCTGGCCTTTAGAATTACTCAAAAAGGGTAGCAATTTATTTAGAGTTGTAAATACAGCATCTTTGCTAGCAATCTGGGAAAATCGATCTTGCATGATTTCGGATATTCATTTTGTGATCCTCCTATTTCTGCACATTATGACTTGGGAGTTCATTTATACGCACATAGTAGAGTACTGCCCTTTGTACGTAAAATTATCTATTTTGGTATGCATTTCTGAATTCATTTGTGGACGCCCTTATTTCCATCTGAGGTTAGCATCTGAAGTTCTTGTAGTACTAGTCCTATGCATGCTTTCCTCGTCTCGTTTTGGGTCAACTGGTTCTGAAGCTACTCAAGCTCTGGTTTCAAAATGGCATATGCATACACCATGGTCCCTGCATGAACTGCTTACTCCTGGCTCTGGGGGTTGTCTTTTTGGTTCATCTCCAGAACCACCAAAATGTAGCACCTTCAAGTCCAGAGAAGCCCAAACAGTAAGTCGAGGACAGTGAACGAGAACCAATGCTTCTACCTGCAGCATCACTCCAGACTCTCTCTATACGACTATACGCGTGTCACTGTCGTTGCAAGGAACATGTCATGCTGTGCCAGCGATGGCGCGCAACTACCATCACAGCACAGCTCCTTCCCACGCTTGATGTATCGCAACAGCTGAAGGTCCTGTACTCCTGTTGCTAACGCGGGAATGATTTCACTTGAATTGTTTTTTCCGTTCCTTCAAGATTACCATTGTTACGACTTTTTTTTTTTTTTTTACTGAAGGCAAGCTCATATGGTCCCTACAGGAAAGGCATTATAGCACTTTGATAGGGTTTGCACCCACAGCATTGAATAGAAATATTAGGTCTCTGCATTGCAGAGAGACAGACACATACTACTATAGAGAGTACAGATGGCTAGACCAAGTTGACTACAAAGTCCAAAAGCGAAGTAAACCCATCTGAACTCGTTCAACAAGTCGCGAGAGAAATCGATGGAAGAGCACGCAGTGCAATCAAGTTCATGATCTGGGGGGCGACGGTGAAGATGAGATGCCGTACGAGAGCAGCGGACACATGTCGCCGCACGCCTGCCTGATCTGGCCAGGGCGCAGGAGGACAGCGGCCATTAGATGAGGAGGGAGATCAGAGAGAGTGAGCTCTCTCGCATCGCATTTGGAGCTCCCCCAGTAGGGTTGTTGCGCGATGATGAGCTCGAAGTAACTCTCCCCTCTCGCGCGGGCACATAAATGTGCATTTGATCCCAAAGTAAATGGAGGAGGGGGGAGAGGGGCATTTATGTCCTCGTCCATCCATCCATCGGAGAGAGGGGCGGCTTCAATGTCGTCTCCCCGTTAATTCAATCAAAGCCATGCATGCATGCGTCCACCAGATTCCCTGCTGCAGGGTTTCAGTGATGAAACGGGCCGGCCGGATCGGAGGCGAGTTGAGATATGAGAGGCTTGAAGGAAGACAACATGCGATAGTTGCTCTTGATCCCTCTGTTCCTCTCGAGTGATGAATGGAGGGTGGTTAATGGTGGTACCAGTAGCACGGCCCTGCAAATCATTGTGGAGAGGGTGGCCGGAGATGTTTTGGGACACGCATGCATATGCATGCATGCATGGACGGAGGAGGTGATGGCGGGATTTTCAGTTGCATGATCTTTTTTTGTACTAGGATGATGCACGGCCATATACGTGTTTGTGCAAATCAGTGAGGTGATCGCCGGATGACTCGGCGTTAATGCGCCGCCCGGCCGGCCGGCCACTTGACTATAGGGGGATCGCGGTACGGGCGCGAGCGCAGCGGCTATCAACGGTCTCGCGCAAGCGTGAGGAGGAAGAAGCTAGGAGCCGTGCATATGATTTGTTCAATGATGTGCCGCCTTACTTTGGAGATCTGATAATGATTGCAATATTTCTCTTTTAACCATCATCAATACACTGATGGATACCTAGTACTCCCTCCGGATTAAAGGAAACTGTTTTGAGATTATCCCAAGTCAAAAATTTTAAACTTTGACTATAAATATTTTTTATGTGTTAAGTTTAGAAATGTAAAAATGATATGAGTAGATCTTTATTGAAATTTAATTTCATAAAGGTACCATTAAATATATTTTATAGCAAAGGGGTATTAGTCAAGGTTATGTTTTGGGGACTGTGCCAATGTTCTAAACATCTTCCTTTATCAATACGGAAAGAGTATGTACTCTCCATCCTTCCAATTAGTAGGTTTTATATATATGTAGGGTGTATTATTTTTTTTACGCATTCTACAAATTTAGTACCCCCTGTGTGCTATTTTTCTTACACGGTCTTGAAATTAGACGTTGACCAATGAGCAAACATAATAGGACTACGTGAGTGCCAACATTTCCCAGTAGGTTTTTCATTCGTGAGTCGAAATACATTTGGATAACTAACTAACATTAATGTGAACAATGAGTTCGTTGAGAATTAAGTTGGGGATGATTTGATAAAGCTGCTGGGAGATATGCAAATTATGCAAAAAAAAAAAGAAAAGGAATAAAACTGTTTGCCACTAAAACATTGGGAAAAACCACAATCCTATAGTGTAATATACTAATATCTTGACTAAGTGCTCATCAGTCATCAAAATATATAAACTTCATTACATTTTCCAAAAAATATGCACTGTCCTATGATTGGACAGAGGCATGTATCTATCAGTCCGTTCTTCCGATATAATTAGCTAATCCATAAAAATAACTGTTACTGAGTAAGTAGTGGCACAGTCTGCTCCACAGCATATTTGTTGCCTCCAATATTGCCTGCAATGACAGGAACTTCCATTGATTCAAATGTTGTTGTCATGGGTCTTGATTGGGCAGTATTGATGATCCTCCTTTTTTTTCTTTGCACACAAAGGTTAGGTGTTTGAGATGGGGATCAAGAGCTGGACTAACAACCATCAGTAGTGACAATGACCTCGCTATATTGAAGTCGTAAACTCAGCATCAATGAGGCTAGATGATATTAAAGGCAACACATTTATGGCAAAATTGACAATCGGTCTTGTCTTTTACGACATGATGGTTTGATTCTATTATAATTTTAGTACTCCTTAGTTGTGTTGTTAGATCGCGGTTGTTGCTGTTAGGGCGAGAGAGATCTTGTCGCTGTTTGTTTGTTTGCTTGCTTGCAAAAGATAAAACGTGTGCAAGTGTAACCTCCAACTTGTACCGTCGATTGGTTGGCCTTTTACTGTTGCCGTTCCGTAACCACGTCGAGAGTATCCGTTGAGCCGACATGAGGCAACGCTGTACTTGTCGCTCCTTCATTCCTAATCTTGGCTTGCATGGTATGGAAACTATTTGCTCCAACGATTTGTGCACGAATAAAATGCTCTCTACGAATTTCCTGCACTCAAAATAGGGCAGCAGGAAGTAGGAACGTGCCCAAATTATTCAGCAAGTTTTGCATCATCATTCATTGACGAATTAAGTTTCTTTTCAAGGACTTTGATGATAAGTGAAGTTTAAGTGGCCCGGTCCATGGCCACAGAGCGGGCTTTCCCTGAAATGGGCTGGATCAAGAGTAGCTCAAATAATTCTGCCCATTTTATCAAAAAATTTAAAAACTGCCTAAAATTCCATTTCTAGTTTGGGCATAATTTGATGCAAATTCTCCCACTCTACCACCAAACTTTACTATATGAGCACATATATTTACATGACCATATAGTTGCTAATGAAGCATGTAGTCATCAAATTCCATTTCGATCCAGCTTCACGAACACCGAACACACATAATGCAGAAACAACAACATACTATACCACAGTAAGTCGTACTCGTACGTAGGAACCATCACACGTCTGACGGGTGCATAAAATAAATTCTAAGAAAATAAGAGTACCCATACTAAATTGAGGACTCAAACGCAGGTATATTAGTATATAGGTCAAAAGAACGTACTAGTAAAGTTTCATTCATGTATTTAGAGGCGAGCTGAATTAATCTGACAGTGACCGGGTATGAGAGCCCGTTCATTCAGATAATAGGTTATTATTGGGCTCACAGAAACAGAAGCGAAAACCGTGTGGAGGGCCTTGACTTTGGGCCTGTAGCCCTTTTCTTTTCGAATTTTTGGAGAAAGTGATTGGGCCTAAATTGGCCCGGTTTTCCTTTGTTCCATACGAGTAATTGAGCACGGACAGCCCATCAGCTTTACTCTGGGCTGGGTTGGAATCCTGCAAAAGCACATAATAGGAGGCTTCTGGCCTTGTTCTGTTCAGAATCTTATAACAGAAATAGTGGCGGTCCTAAAATTGCTGAGAGTTGCAAATTGTTCAAAAAAAATTTCCTTCCTCCCATTCTCTTTGGCACTTCCACATTGGATCGGGTGCTTCAACGGATCATCAACAGATCTAGGGAAGCAAGTACTAGTATCTGCTCAACTTTTACTGACTGAAACTGAATATATACAACAATTCGATACCTTGCTTTATTAATTGTTTTTCTTGGTCACCTGCGTCCACCAAGAACTAATAATGAGCAGTTGAACATAAGCTTGTTTGCGTCTAACAATAGCCGAACATACATGCACCTACTACTTTTTAATGTCACCATGACGTCATTGACGTGTTACAATTACAACGACGACGACAGATCGGCAGATCGCTTATAGCCTATATATAGGCGACGCCGTCGACTGATCCAGAGTTATAATAACAACGAAGCAATAAAAAATGAAACAATAATAGTAAGACGACTAGCACTAGCACACAGCCGGGATGACAGGAGACTAGGAGAGAGGCCGCGAGCAACGATCCGCCAGTTGACACGTTGTTGACCGGACTCTCCTCCGTCGCGTCACCCCCCATCGGCTTTGGCGAGACGGTCGACCCTGTTTTTATTCTTCTTAGATCACTGAATTGACCTGAGAACGAAAGACGAAATGGTCACGCTCACGCAGTCACACGCAAGCGAAAAATTAATAAACCTGGAGAAATTAACCACCACACCCACCCCACGGGAGAGAGAGAGAGAGGAGATAACCTTTCAGTAAGTGGCGTCGTCGCCCTCTGCGAGTGGAGGGTAATTAGTAGCGGTGTTGTCATGGTGGTGCGCGGCGGCGGCGGCGCGGGCGGCGACGTCGGGCTCCGGCTCGACGTGGCCGCCGCCGGCCGGGACGCGGTTGCCGCGGCGGCCGCGAGGGGCCCGGTTCCTCCGGAACAGCAGCCTGCAGGCGAAGATGCTCGCCAACACCCTCTTCAGAACCTGCCCGCGCCTCGGCACCAACCGCGGCGCCTTCCTCCGTTCATCGGCGGCGGCGGCGGTGGCGGCCATCGTCGGCGTCCACGGCGCGGGTAGCTAGCAGCTAGGGTAATAACGTGAGGCACACGAAGAAGAAGTGTGTGGTGTACGTGTTGGGGGTATGGTACGTGTGGCAAGCGCTGAAGTGATTGGGCGAGGTGACGGAGGTACACGGCTGTCTGGCCAGTTGTGGCTTTGCTATGTGCCCTGTGTGCTTAGCTTGGGGAGTGGAGAGAGTGGAGAGGAGGAGGGGAGGAAGGCGGCTGCTCTGCCGGTGGCCTTTTATAGCAGCCACCGAGCTGGACACGGTCGGGTTAATTAACCCAAACTGATCGATTCGATGGCTCGCTCGAGTCGAGTGCATGGGTTGGGTTCGAGCTAGACAGACGACGTTGGAGCACTGTAGTATGTCGTAGTACTACAAACCATGCATACCATTGGTTCTGGTGGAAGCACATGGCATGGCTACAAATTTGCCTAGTTTAGCATGCATGTCGTTTGTTCTTGTTGTAGCTGTAATAGCCGGGAATTACTGTTATGTTAAGGGGCAATCGCCTACGTACGTGCATGGTCTTGCACATAATCGTTTGTCGAACATTGCAAGATTGACCTAGCTGGTAGCCAGCTGGGACTGCTGGGACATACGAAAGACACCGGATCATGGCCTCCGATCCGAGTAACAAACACATGGGGATTTTGTCGAGGTTTTGGCGAGAGCTGGGCAGGGACGCCCGATCTCAAGTTATCAAGGGTGAGGTGAGGAGCACGTAGGACGTAGCTTTACTCCATCGACCCAATGACCAAGCGCGTCCGATCCGCGTGGGGGGTTTTCTCGCGCGGTTCGCCCGTCCCCTATAGCTTCTACCAGCTAGCTCTTTCCTGCTTCTTTCTCTTAACGCGGTAACAATACGTGGCAGGATAGTTTTTTTTTATCCACACCAATAGGAGGACAGGATTATTCTGCACCACTATTATATCATGTGAGTTTATGACACTGAATAAGGTACGTAAAATATTCTGATCGGAGAGTACAAATGAACAACAATAAACCTCATAACGTAACAAAAAGAACTGAGAAAAACACTGATTCGTGGAAGTTTTCTTTAATTTAGTACGAGAAGTTTCATATCACCCCGTCGTAGGAGTATGTCGTCGTAACAACGCGTTGTTAGCCGCGTTGTTTTGGGAGATAAGATCCCTGTCGCGGTCGGACGTGGATCGATCGTCTCTGAAACTTGGAGGGCGAAAACAAGCACCGCGAGACACGGCGGCTATTGCCATAGCTCAAGACGAAACAGACGCCCTTGCATGCGAACCAAAGGACCTGTACGTAATCTTGGACCATCGACCTAGCTAGCGAGCAACTCCCTATTCTTTTTTTCCCGAGCAATGAGCGAAGCAACGTCACCGTCGCCTTCCAGCTATATCGCCACTCGCTGTCACTGTCAGGCTAATCTACTCGTATCATTTGGCATGGCCTTGCTGCTCGTTCCACATTGGACGCGTGTCACGCGTCGTCCTGGCGATCCACGCACGCACGCTCGGCGAGAGGAAGCTGCCCAGCATGCCCAACAAGATTGCCAACAGCTGTAAAGATCACTGAAGCGAATTAAGAATGTTCTTGAGATATACTACGGTATCAGACAAAAATCACAGGTACTGTACACGGCATCTATCGCTGATGCTATATGGAGCTAGTTCGTTGGGGCTCGATCGATGTTTTTTTTTTCTGGAAAGACCCGAGCTGGTCGTCGATCTCGCGCATGCTCTTGCGATCCTCGGTGACTTGACTGCTTTTTATTATAAGTGAGGGGATTGAAACAACGACAAGCAAAGCACGATCGATTAAACAAGGAGAAACAGGGATCAGACGACCACGGTTTTGTTGGAAAACCGGTCAGGTGATTGCCCGGAGTGGACGCGTGGTTTTCTCACTTGGGAGCATGACTGGCGACTGGTCCCTACCAAGTTGCCCAGAAACTTACCAGTAGTAGTATGCTATGGTAGCAATCTTTTTTTGTTGGTTTTACCAGCTTCTCGGAACTCCGGCGCGGCCAAGACAGTACTTATGTACAAACGGCGAGTACGGATTAATGAGCTATTAGGGCCACTTGCTAACAGCCTGCTAGCTGCGTCTTGTTTGTTTCATTGGTTAATTTCAGGCTTCAGATAGCTGCATGTGTACTTGCATTACCAGCACCCAAGTACGGAAGGTACCTGCATGCATGCGGCGCTTCGCTCCAACCTTCTTGTCACGAGCACGAACTGCAAAGGGGGGGGGGGGGGGATACTACCAAGAATTTCATCAGGGCGTTGAAGCCCATTCCTGTTCATCCGCAGCATCAGTAACTGCTTTCCAAATGTCAACAAAATGCCAGATTATTGTGGCAGTCCCCGGCACCACCCATCTAGTAGTCATCTGCATGACTGCAAGCAACGCGCCAATTCGTTCTCGCAGTGACCCGTCATACGAGTAGGAGTCTGCCCTCACCCCAGGCCCGTCGATTGGCCAGTGCAAACGGTCTGACAGCACAGGGCCGCCCAATTTGAGGGGCCGCCAAAATGAAGCCCAATAAATATTAATCCACATGCTATTTGCTAATTACTCTAGACATCCAAAGCCCACAGCCCACTAAGAAATTAATGCATGCTTCAGCCAGCCCAGAGAATACCAAACGGTGCCCTCGTCAGGTCCCTGTTGGCCATCGTTCCGCACTTCCGCGAATCCACTTTGATCGAGGAGACGAGGATCGACGATTTCTCTTCCTCCTTGACGCGACGCCGCCGGCCTCCGCAATCGGCAATCGCCCAGCTGCCCTGCCTGCTGCAGATGGACGACTCGGCGACGGCAAGACGATGACTCGCGCAGTCGCACTTGCCTTTCATCGACGGTGCCGGGCGTTGCTGCTGTAGTGCTGTTGTCTCTCCACCTCTGTGCCGTGGCTAATCAGACATCAGGTAAGGTAAATAGCCGAATAGGTGATCACTGATTAGGAATTTTGGATTCAAGCTAATCTCGATTTGCATCTTGGATGGGATATTTATTAATTTAGCTCTGTTCAATTTGAATTATGAACAGGTCAGTCAATTAACTAGTAATGTCTTCTAGAGTTAGAAATAGAAATCATGAGTCCGGTGCTGAAAAGCGCAAGAGGCAAAGAAGACTAGAAAAAGTTGCTCAGAGTCAGAAGGGTGCTATTGATAGATTTATTGTTAGAGAATCTCAAACTAGTACTGAACATCAAACTCTTCACTCAGATGGTGATGTGAATCATAGAAATAACACAGACAATGTTGAGGTTCACACTTCAGTAAATAATTCAGAACCAGTTAATATTAATCCTAACATTGTTGAGGCAGACACTTTGGAGGCCGATGCAGATAATATTGATGATATTGATTCAGAACCAGATCCTTTTCAGCCTGATATATTCGATCCGAGGTATTGGGATTCACTTGATCAGAAAATGGTTGATATTTTGGTTCAGAAGGGTCCTAAAAGAGACCTGTCTATTCGGAAAGGTCCTAAAGATAGAATATCTAGAAGGTTTTCTGCAACACTATACAATAGAGTCCTATCAAATCGAGAGAATTGTGATAGAGATTGGCTGGTTTATTCCAAAGAGCTTGATAGAGTATTTTGTTTTTGTTGCAAAATATTAAGAAAGGGAAATCCAAAGAGTCAGCTAGCAAATGAGGGCTTCAATGACTGGGCACATGCTCACCAAAGACTTAAAGAGCATGAAATGGGTGCAGATCATATTACAAATATGGCCGCTTGGTACGACATGCGCCTCAGGTTTGATAAGAATGAAACAAGTGATAAAGTTGCTCAGCGAGAAGTTGAGAAAGAAAAAGATCATTGGAGGAAGGTTTTATTCAGAATTATTTTGATTGTCAAATTCCTTGCAGAACATAATCTGGCATTTCGTGGCACTAATAGCAAGTTGTACCAAAATAACAATGGGAATTTCTTAGGCATGGTTGAGACGATGGCTGAATATGATCCAGTTATTCAGGAGCATGTTAAACGCATAACAAATGATAAGACTCATAAGCATTACCTTGGTCACGGCATCCAGAATGAGGTAATAGATTTGATTGCTGCTGCTATCAGGAGTGAAATAATTCAAAAAATAAAGGAATCCAAGTATTTCTCAGTTATCCTTGATTGTACCCCTGATATAAGCCACCAAGAACAAATGTCTTTGATCATAAGATATGTTGATACATCTTCAGATTCTATTCATATTGAGGAATCATTCTTAGGCTTCCTAGACATAAATGATACAACCGGGCAAGGATTGTTTGATGTCTTACAAAATGAATTGAAGAACCTTGACCTTGATATACATAATGTGAGAGGACAAGGATACGACAATGGATCAAATATGAGCGGAAAAAATATTGGGGTACAAAAGAAAGTTCTGGAGGTCAATCCTCGAGCCTTTTATTCTGCATGTGGCTGTCATAGTCTTAATTTAGCACTATCTGATATGGCAAAGAGTTGTGGGAATGCAAAGGATTTTTTTGGAATCATCCAACGTATCTATACAATATTTGCTAAGTCCACTAAGAGATGGCAAATTTTGAAAGATAATATATCAGGGTTGACTCTCAAGCCATTGTCAGGGACTCGTTGGGAGAGTCGTGTTGACAGTGTTAAAGCTATAAGGTTCCAAATGAAAGATATACGAGAAGCTTTACTTGAAGTATCAGATACCGACAAGGATCCAACAATAAGCAGTGAAGCTAAATCCTTAGCGAACAATGAGCTTGGTGACTTCGAGTTTATAGTGTCTATAGTTATCTGGTATGAAGTATTATCTGCTGTTAATTTGGTGAGCAAACAGTTACAAGCAAAGGATATGCTTATTGATATTGCAATTGTGAAAGTGGCGGGGCTGATTTCGTTCTTCAAGAAGTACAGAAAAACTGGTTTTGCAAATGCATTAGAATCTGCAAAAGAAATTGCACGTGAGATGGATATTGATCCAGTGTTCCGCACCAAGCGTAAAATCACAAGGAAGCGACAATTTGATGAGACCCCTGATGATGAATCTATTGCTTCGCAATCCGCAGAGGAGTCAATTAGAGTCAATTATTTTATAATGGTTGTTGATCATGCTATTGCTTCACTTACAAAGAGGTTTGAGCAATACCAAGGGTACGAAAATACTTTTGGTTTCTTGTTCACTTCCCAGAAGTTATGCTCATTGGATGACAAGGGCTTGATGTCTGCTTGTGCTCATCTTGAGGCTGCACTCCATAGTGGAGACCATTCTGATATTGATGGCAAAGAGTTACATGTGGAGTTAAAGTTCCTTCAAGATTTCATCCCTAAGAAAGACATGGGCCCTCTTGATATTCTGAAGTTTGTGAAGAAGATGGGTTGTTTTCCTAACGCCCTCATTGCATATAGAATTTTATTAACTATTCCGGTTACAGTTGCATCCGCAGAACGAAGCTTTTCCAAATTGAAGTTACTAAAGACCTACATGCGTAGTACTATGACACAAGAAAGGCTCAATGGATTGGCGACAATTGCACTTGAGAATGATATTCTGGAGAAGATTAAATATGAAGATATCATTAAAAATTTTATTTCGAAGAATACTAGAAGAATGATGCTTTTTAGTGGAAGTTGAGAAGGTCAATATCGATAAGTAAGTTTTACTGTTTCCTCAGATAGCATGAATTGTTATGTTAGTAATAAGATGAATTCGAAATACAATTTAGCTATTTTTTTTTCCAACAATATAGGGCCCCATTTTAAGTTCCGCACCAGGGCCTCCTAAACATAGATACGGGCCTGCCAACAGGCCACCACCAGCGTTGCTGCGGCGCGACGTCGCTGTCACGAACTCAAGATGGCCGCGTCGCCGTCTCGTGACTCGCCGGAGAGGCCGTCTTGATTGCTCCGGACCTACTATATTCTATTTCAGGAGCTACTGGTATATCGCTTCTTCTTGAAAACCATATTTCTGTATCGGCGACGCACGCGCATGTGCGCATTTGGACATGCAGGGGAATGACATCGCAATTCCCTCCGGCGCGCACACACTGATCCTTCGTCGGTTCTTGCGGCGAACGCGTTAAGCCGCTGCTAAGTGATATTTTCCGAGAAATAAAAAGAAGAAGAAAAGGAAAAAAAAACAAGTGGCAAATAAAGTGCGTGTCAAGTCCACAGGTCCATCGCGGTTGACGTCATGCGTGACCCGTCGTTAGCGATCCGTGTAGTAGTACATAGCAGACCTATCACTCACTCACTCGCCAAGATATGGGAATCCAAACACAGGGATCTAGCTATGACCATTAATATAAAGTTGCGAGTGAATTGCAAAGGTGCATCTCGAAGGATTCTGCCACTGTCTCACTGTTAGCTAGCGATTTTGCTGCCCGCTGTCACGGTGCGTGTGTGGCCTCAGATCCAAACGAACCGCGTTACCCGGGTGCGCACCGCCGTCTTCGCGCGCTTCGTGTCGCGCATCACACACGACTTCAAGTCAAGATGACTTCCTCCCGGCACACCGATGTGATGCGTCTCCCTCTCGTGGCCACGTACTCCTCGTCTGCCGTGGGTGGTTGGTTGCTGTAGCTGCCACAACCGCGTTCTCTTCTCCTTTTGTTCGGTCAGTCTAGCTCTTCCATCCGGCGGGAACGGACCCAGTGAGACAAGGACGCGACCTCAACGAACGGCAGTGTGAAATCCGGTGTGTTTTGTTCGTTCGGTCAGTCTGGATTTCCGAGCTACAGAACCAGTGAACAATAGTAGCAAAATTAGCAACAACAACAGTATTTTCATTGGCATATGTAGATATGCTGCCGTTTGAATGATTTTTTGCTGTCCTAATTCAGGCCTTGATGAGATCGCAAACCAGCAATAATGGCGCATCGCATGCATGTGTGCACGTGTGCATTCCTCCCGGCACTCCCAACAAGATTGGGAGGAAATAGAACGAGTTTTGAATCAATAAACATAGGTACACATCGTCACCAATGATGTAATGTAAGAGATGACTTTTTGACTGGCTCACTGACCACTTTCTTTTCTCGGTAAACTATGGAAGCAGACCATGGTTTTCCTGCAAAAAGACGGACGGGTCCTGGTTGGCGACTGGCGAGCGTCTAATACAGTAATACCTGCATACTCGCACTGAAACTTTACTGGCTGTAGCCTAACCTAGCAGCACATTCTCGTATCCACGTCAGTTTTTTCCCAATGTTCTTGGAACGTTCTCGCCTTGCAATATAGGACAAGATAAATGGTGCAGTACGTACGAGCTGAATTATATTATTGTTCCTATTAGCAGTGATCATTTTTTCTAGGGAAAAGTTTATTTTTCAACTTTCAACTGTTACAAAAGTCTGATTTTCAACCTTAAACTATAAAATACTAAAGGCCCTCCAACTATCCAAACCATGCAAAATTGGCCCTTTGGGTGGTTTTGTGGGTGGTTTTGGATTTTCTAAAAATAGCAGAAATATTATTTAAACTTTAAAAAAACCATAACTAATTTATTTTGGACCCAAAAAATATGAAATCAGTTCCAAAAGTTCTTTTAAAATGTAACCAACCTATTGGCACACCATTTAATGTTATTTGGATATTATATATTTATGTTACTAGTGTTTTATTGTTTTTTTAAAAATAATTAGAATAAAAATAAATAATATGCAAATAACTTCTAATGGTGCACCAACATGTAGGTCACATTTTTAGAAAAACATTTGTACCAGATTCTAATTTTTCTAGTTCAAAATAAATTAGTTATGAATTTTTTAATAAAAAAAAATATTTTTTAATTTTTTGGAAAATACAAAACCACCTTCAAAACCACTCAAAGGGCCAATTTTTCACGGTTTGGATAGTTGGAGGGTGTTTGGTTTACGGTTTTGTAGTTGTGGGTTGAAAATCAGACTTTTGTAATAGTTGGAGGGTGAAAAATAGACTTTTTCCTTTTTTTTTTTAAAAAAAGAAGTGTACCATTGAAATTAACCGTACCTGTGCCTCCTCCATGTTATTGGCTCCAGCCAGTGGGCACGATTACGTAGCTCATCGATGTCTATTTCTCTCGTCAGCTTATTCATGATGTCTACTTGGTTGAACTAGCTGGAGGGCATTCGTGATGCCGATCCGCCTCTCCTTATCCAAGCGCGTGTGCCTACTGCACGTCGCCGTCTCATGACCAAGATGTGCTTGGGTCTTCGTCTCCCTACAGTACATCGACCACGTGAGGATGTGAGATATCTGCACCTGACCATGGATCATCTGCGTCTATCTCTAATCTCTGGTACCACGCACTTGAACTGACTACATGTTTGGCCTGAATGAGAGAGGTTGAACATTGAAAAAAACAGTCCAGAATGCATCTTGATCGGTTGGTCACCGTCTGACGTCAAAGCGTTCCCACACACTGTGTAAATTCCTCAAGGCACAACGATGTGATGCGTCTCACTGTCTCCGGGTCGCTCCTGGAACACGTTGCTAGCGTCTTAAGATAAGTTTACCACGACCGCTCGAGAAGATTTTTGCTTGGCAAAACGAGATGATGCGCGTCTCTTGCTTGAGTTCCTTCTGGCCAGCCATCCACACACGGCAATAAAAACTAGAAGTGGTCGAGCGACGAGCTCATGCACGGCGCCAGACGGCACAATTCGTGACCCACCATGTACAGGCCACAGCTATTGGCTATTTTTGGCCGTGTGATCATGACTTCAGGGTCACGGAGATAAGGCAGCGGTCGCAATCAGACAAGGACATGCGTTTGATCGCGTGTTTAAAACATGATCAGTTTGCGAGTAGCTCGGTTATTGACAGGCAATGTCTTACCTACTGTAGGGAGCAATTATATATATTTCTATGGTCTGATTCTCTTTTAGCAACGTGTTTTAAAACTGTACTGCTAGGTTTTGGAGATCAGAATACTGTGTCTGAGGTTTATCTAGGCCTGGATTTATCCTGGAGGTTGGAGGGAACCATAGGCGTGCAGGTCCGAATCTGACAAGATGAGTGTTGTGTGTATCCAAATTAAATTGTGGCGCACATATAACGTCGAAATTATTTATGCTATTTGGATTTGATAATATAGAGGTAATATAGGAAATAAATTTAAATGACATTAGTGTAGTATACAAAAAAACTATAAATAGTATTTCTACAATATGTTATTAATTGATATTTTTGTATGTTTACTTTATAGATATAAAGTCAAGGAGGCGCAAAGTACTAATTTACCACCGATCAATGAACGACTTGATCTGATTTATACCATATATACACTACTATAGTAATAGTAATGTGTACTGTAAAAGATCTCTAAATTTTTTGTTAGAGATAACATAGATATTTTTGTATATATAAACTAACTCTTCAGTTCACAACATCTGTTCATTTTCTGTAGCATGAACAGAGAATTTGCGGTTACCACTAGACTGTTCATTTCTTTATTTGGAAATGGCATCATGGAACGAAACTTCCCTTTTAGTACTCTCCACAGGTGCATAACGCTTTAGATCAGAATAAACCCTCCAGAAAGATATAAGGCAAATCTAAAGAATCAGCCCAATGGACCCTAGGCCCTAGCTTGGCAAAGACGTGTGAAGCAGAGGCAACTAACACATTCAGTTCAGCTATTCATTTATTTATTGCAGGTCAACCATTGCAAACAAAGTTCATAAAAAAACATTGCAAAAAATAATATTGCGGTTACTAAACAAGCATCATGATGGAAATTGTGGCGAGAAGCATCTCTTCCCCAACCAGTGGAACACTCTTTTCCTTTAGAAGGGTATCACGCTGAATAAAATGTTCTTTTGCCCACTTGAAAAGGCAATAGAAACTGTTCAGATCAGTAGTAAGCGCCTTCCACCAAAAACTACGCCGCTCAAGATTTCTATTTTTTTTAAAGGAGAACATGAATAAATGTTATCTGCGAAAGATCCCTTTCAGAACATCATGATTTTTTTAGTAAAGACCTGCTATACGCTACTCACTTTTTTGGATGGTTTTTATTGTTGCGTTGATATGGATCATTGGCCCAACCGTTTGTCTACACAGTTTGGGCCTTCCAACAGGTTTCGGCGATGTTTTCCTTCTATTGCCTGACCTGATTTACTTCACCCATCTTTTCAGTTCATTTGCGTGTTGTGTAAAATGCAATGATGTGCGAGGTAGATGGGTCTAAAATAATTCTCAGATTCACATAGTTGAATCCCCCTAAAAGAAAAGAAATGGCTCATATTCTAAATTATGATACAAATCTCCTGCTGATAAAAGCCTGATTGTGATTGATACCGAAAGTGCCGATGCTTTAAAGGTGCTCCAAATATATAGAGCATGGCGCATTTAAACAATCAGCGCAGAGCAGCATCGGGCCACTAGTTAGGCAAAAGGTTTAACTAATGATAACTCACATATGCTTCAGAGTATCAGACCACATAAAAGTAACATGAAAATAAAGAGCGCATAACTTAATCATACGATATTCTTGTATATAGATGAGATGCCATATCAAACCAATCACTTCGTTTCCACTTAAAAAAGGCAATACAGTAAAGTAATAGAAACTGGGCATTAGTACAACACAATCTGTACAGATATCACAAATATACCATCGATCTCCACAACATGTTGAATCTTGCTTGTTTAAAAGAAGATTCTGAAAATCTGAACAAAAGAACCTACATGATGTGTAGTTGGAATATTACTCGTCCTTAATTTAGTAGTGCAGCGTGTACCTGAGCCTCTGGCTCTGGATATGGCCTGGTAAGTGGAGGCGCCTGGACCAATATATACATATAGCCATACATATTGGGGCTTTGTTGGGTCCAGCCAAATTTGTTGGAAGTACACGTTTAATTTTACTAGAAATTACAATATGACGTATATTCCTAAATACATCACAATTGACATGTAAAGTAACACTAGTTGCATATATAGTCATACGTGAACCAAAAAGAAATAATGTAATTCGTAGAAACAGTTGATGGCAAACTACTACCCATGGACTTACAAGGTAATTGTTCTCCTTGTGAGTTGTGATGATGACTATATGTAGTAGATACTAATTTTTGTGATGACTTGGTATAGGCAAATAGACCTCATCTATTTAGTTTTTTCAGACCAACTTCTTTTAATTGTATGGAATATTTTCATCATATATTCTTAGTTTTTAATTTATAAATGGTTCTCTCCGTGGACCATTTTTTGGAAAAAATAGTGACCATTGTTAAGGGATTTGCATACCATTTTTATTTTTTGTAAATCCAACTTCTGCCATGCTACTCCCTCCCATCATAACTCAGTATATTTTGAACATCAACATTGGTTTAAAACATGTATTTTATCACTAATTTTATTGTAATATATTTGTAACACAGCAAAAATATACCATTTTGATACTATTTTTAATAAGTACATATCTACTTGTATCATTCCAAATATTTAAACTTAACATATAAAAGATAATTTGAAATAAAAATTGGATGCTTGAGTTTCAAAAACATTTGTGATTCATGAAACCATTTGAATTTGATTTTGATTACAACATATTTTGCAATATTCAAGCATGTGAAGTTTTCGATTCGCTAAAACACATTTACGAGTTACAAGCGACTGAACATCAAATCCAGTAAATACTAGATGCTGTTGAACCAACATATATGCTTTATGGTGGAAAGTGGACCGACTTATACACTTTTCTTTGCGGAAAGGGACAACATATACACTGCATTGATTATCATATATTACTTGTCTTGGTGAATGGAAAATGGCATTTTCCAAGAAAATGAACTTTGAAATAAAAATAAAACATCGAAAGAAGCTTCATTTCTTAAGATCCATTCCAAGGGATCATGGACTCTAAAGTGGAAGTCATGTCTATACATTGAGATTATATTCTACTAGTAGAAGAACAGGCCTTTTTTAAGAGCCCTTTTACAATGATTGGCATGTATCAATGCAAGAGTCGTACGGTGAATTTTTTTGAAAAATATGTTAAGTACCTAAAAGTACCATAGCAAAAGTACAAAAAAAATACCAATATTATGGGACCAAGTAACAAATTAGTGGACCATGTATGTAATTTCTGTTTTTTTTCATTGAAAAATACCCACAACTATTAGCAAAAGTACCACAAGCACCCATAAGATAGACATGTACTTGCCAATCATTCTAAAAAAAAGATCTTTTTTTATTGTTTTTACTGGTTTGGTCTGGTGGCCTAAATCTCCTTGAAACAAATAGAATATGGCTACTATATCCTAACAAATATATTCCCGTTTCTAAAAAAACACCAGTACATGACTGATACATATATCAGAAAAAAGGTTTTTTTGATACTGTATGTGCCTGATGCTTTAGATTAGAATAAACCCTCCAAAAAGTTGTGAATCCGAAAACAGCAGTGTCCCATCTTGCCACTTGTGAGGCAGAAGAGAATGAACTTGAGACAATAACTAACATACTCAGACCACATCAAAGAAACATGAAAAGAGAACACACTAATCATATTTGTTCTTGCATAAAGCAGATGCCATTAAACTAAGACGATTCTGCATCAGAATCCAGCATCAATCGATACACAGTACAAGATTACAAACAACAAAAATATGCCTTCAATCTTAGACAACATACAAAACTAGCTTGCTTATCATCAGAAGATTCTCAAAACAAGGACCTACAGGATATGTAGCTGGACACACGCTTTATTCAAGACAGGCAGTACTAGTGTTTCCTAAGTATAATCAAAATACCGTATAATTATATGCATGGTTGGTTCTTCGTATTGCTGATGAAGGCTGTTGCACTACATCGTTGATGCAGCTGTGTATGCGATGCTCACTCGCTCTCTTAATTAGCAGTCGCAGCAGAACCAGGCGCGCAGGATGCTCCACAGGACGTCGCCACGTTGGTGGCGCCGCGGTTTCTCGCCTCCGCCCTTGTTGTTGTTGTTGGTGGTGGTACTGCTGCTGCTGCTGGAGACGCTGGATGCTCCCATTCAGAGTTGGAGATGTTGTGTCTAGTGTACAGAGCAGACAAAGTATTGAGAAGCTGGGGTACACTCCAGCTGGCTGCTCCCAAGACTGATGGATGTATTGCTATATATAGAGGGGGTCCGTATCGAGTATTCGAGTGACAGATCGATCGACTGACAGCAGTTGAGTGCAGCAAAGGGATCGGAAAAAGACAGTATGGAAAGTGAGCTCACTTTCGGCAGTATCAAGATCCCAAAGTGGCCAGTAAAATATAGAGTAATGAGTAGTCTACGGCTCGGTCTGCATACAAATTATGTCGTTTCGAACACGATGCATAAATCGTATCTAACTGAATATATGTACCTTGACAGATAAATCACTAAAGCGTACAAACTTGCATTATTTTTTGTGGGACAATCTACGTATCTGCAGTTGAGCACAGAACTATTTTTTTATAAAAAAAAGAATCCCACTTTCAACATTTCTAACCACCTTTTTTTTTCCCCCAGAACAAGTAGGCAATATGTTTATCTTTGTACAATACTATATAGGTAAAACAGGGTTTTACAACGCCTGACGGATAAAGAGCTTGCATTGCAGGAAACATAGAGAAACCATCTAGCTCTAGATGCAACGATTATCGAAGGAAGATTAAAATTCATGCTTCGATAGGAAGGAACCCTTAACGGTATCTGTACCAAACTAAACAATATGGACCCTACAAGCTGAGTCATGCGGCGGTTATAGCATCCAAGTCTTTTGTGTGAAAGATCATCGCGGCACATAATCCAGCATCTATGGCATATAATCTGTCTTTTGTGTGCCACAACTCTCCTATACATATCACTACGATATCTACCCGAAGCAGAACAGCACCAACTCATTTAACGGTCCGCCAGCTTGCGATTCACGAGAACCTTTTTCTTGTTATATATATCCTTGATTCGTAATGATCGATGTGCGACACAGACAAATTTCTTGCTGAAAGTTTTTGGGAGTGGAGTCTTCTGTTTGGCAGCAGAATTGTTTTTTCTTTCCCCCCTGGAAAAGCGTAATCATCCATGAGAATGTTCACGGATTTGTGTGCCCCATAGGCGCGATCACAATCTCGGTTCAGAAATTGGCATCCTAATCCTAATAGAAGAAGGGTCGGTGTCAGTCTAACTGAAATGCGCTCTAAGAACCTGGATAGGCACAGGGAAGCGCATACACGCGAGCCCTCGTGCATCGTCATTGGCCTAGCAGGAGACTACTGGGCATTCAGGGTGTGTTATCGTAGAGAAAAACACTGTAGCATAAGAAAAACACTATAGCATTCGCTGAAAAATGCGTTTTTCGAGAGAGGAATTGTAAAAAGTTAAAATAAATAGTGAAAAGTTGAAATAAATAGTGAATAGTTGGGAATCTGAACATGGCCTCAGTTAAACAGCGTGAGTCTCTTCTTACTTTATGTAATGTTCTCTCTGAACTGTTAACGCCAGCTATCAGTACTGACGATGCGTTGCTCGCATCTCGTTATTTCGTTGTACAGAAAAGGCTACAGTTGCCTGCATTGGTTCAGTGAACGCGAATACAGAGTAAATACTTGATTGTTCACGCAGCTTTTTAGAATGAACTGAACATCCAGAGAGATCGAAGACGAGTGGTAGACCTTGACCAGGCTCAGTACTCAGTACGCTTTCAAGTTGAAACATGTGGGCCATGCACAGAGGGAGTGCGGAGGCCTTTCGCTTACTAGTCACGGGACAGCGACGGTGTTATGTGCGTGGCAGTGCGAGTACGACGTCGGTAAAGGGAAACTCGCGTATTTGGTTTGTAATAAGAGCAAGCCAGTTATTTGAAAATGGGCTCTCACTCACATTTGGGCCGGGGGGCTTTGGGCCCGGCCGACGGGCGACGAATGGCTACCGCGCGCCAATCATGGAGACGAGGAAATAGACAAGCACGTTTGGTGCTGTATCAAGCGTTCTAAAGAGGAAAAAAAAAAGTGTTTTCAAATGAGCGTATATCTGTCTAGTTCGATTTCTCGACTCGGGTTGAGTTCGCTCATTTTTAGATTTGCTTTAATTTAGAATTCAATCGGTGCTATTTTTGAATGATGGACAACATTTCCGTCGACAGTTAGATGTAGAATTTTGAGAATTATGGGCACAGTTAGATGTAGAATTGGACATATGCCACAATAATTTGGCATGAACCTCACCGGTCTTGAGTAACAACACCAGTCGTCTCCTCTTAGCATCGTCCTTAAAATACTGTACACTGCTCCTCACTAAAAAGATTATATTGATTGATACCGAAAGCGCCTGATGCTTTAGACTAAAATAAAGCATCCCGAAAGATGGGGCATCTATACAACTATAGCTCTAGTTATTAGCAAAAGGAACAACTAAAGACAACTCACATATTCATCAGATCACTTGAAGTGACATGAAAAAAAAAAGCACACACAAATCATATGATGTTCTTGTATATATATAGACCAGATGCCATCCAGCTGATTCGAGCTGCCTAGGCATCGATGCTATTGCAGAACATTAATCCACACAACTAAAACATACCTTCCATCTCCACACAATACCCAAGCTATATAGCTAGTTTATCTGAAGATTCTGGAAACAGAAAACTACAAGACATGTAGGCAGGCACATGGAGCCTTTATTTTAGTATATTCGCAGTGCAGTACTTCCAGAGTACTGATACCGTATACAGTTAGACGATAGATGGTGATGAAGCCGTAGTGTTGTCAAGGAAGGACGATGTTGTGAGTTGCGTCATGGATATGGTATAGATGCAGGGTTCCTCTTTGGCTTGGGCTCTGACCAGTCGCAGCAGAACCAGGCGCGCAGGATGCGGCACAGGATCTCGCAGCGGTGGTGGCGCGGTCGTTCCTCGTCTCCATCGCCCATGTTGTTGCCGGCGATGTGGATTGCTTCCATGCAAGCCTGAACTCCTGAAGATGGTGATGCTGATGTGTCTTGTGATGTCTTGTGTGAGAAAGACAATAGGAACATATAGGAAGGGCAGTATCGATCAAGGCATAAAAAGTACATTGTAAAATAAGTGACTAAGTAGTCAATTACTCGGTCTACACACAATTTTCGCATTTTCGGACAAGTTGCATTCAGAATCTTTAGACTTGACCCTCCATATAAACACTACACTACATATGCATTGAGGAATTGTGTAGGTTCATTCGTAACATAAATTCGTGTTTAGTTTAGTTCTTTTTTTATTTATAGCTTTTCCAAACATTCTCCTAGCATTTACTATTGGTAATAATGTTGTTGAGGACTAATGGTGATCATCCTTGGAAGATGAGTAATTGCAACTGTCAAGTGTGACGTATTTGTTGGCCCGTGGTGTGTAGGTGTAGCATGTGACATAAAGGTCGACGGGCTGTGAAGGGTGAACGCGAGTAGGCTTGGACCCGAGGAGTCCCGGCGGAGTCATGGATGATCCACGTTGTGCATGGAAGAGCAAGAGTATGTGGATATGAGACATGATGATTGTGTCGGTTAAGTCGAGCAAAAAGATGATGGCAAGCTAAATAGGCTGCCCGGAAGTGGGAGCACGGACGGTTAGAATGCATCAAGGCTTGGAGGAGGTTGAACATGCATCGACATCAATGAGATCGCTCGGTACCCAAGCGGAGATGGATGGTTTGGAACTCAAAACCACCATGCAAGCTTGATTTGGGCCTCAAAACTATGCGGCCATATGGCAGTGATGGAGGGAATGAGGTGTCATCGCGAAACTTGCGTTGAGGCAAAGCAAAGTTGTGAAGACAATGTGTCCGCTCGATATATTTTGATGAAAAATATGGACCAAAATGCCCCTATGTGGGTAGTTATCCTAGTTGTAGGTTTAGGGCAGTATAGTCTTTCATCTGAGAGAGGAGAGAAGATGCACCCTTAAACTCTAGATTTTTGTATAGATTAATTCATCCTGATGCTAATGAAAGTCATGTTGTGAACACTAATCTTCCTTTCCATCAAGCTTTCCACACTTGAATTCATTTTTTTCGTTTTATGTGATTTCCGAAGCCACTTTTTTGTGAATTTTTGTTCTCCATCATAACTATGATTTGGAGTGTTTCTCTTGGGGGAAAAGGGTGTTGCAACATGTGCAACATCTAGGGTGATCCCGTACTGAATCCATTCATGAGCACCTCTGATTTTCGAAATCCCACCACCCTTGTGTTGATCAAATTCATGAAATTTGTCGTTAAGTCTTGATCTTTTTAAGGAAGTCTTTTGGACAAAGACTACCAGGCGAAACTATGGTTAAAATTTCTTGAAGTTTAGAGGGCATTTGATTGAGTTTCCCAATTTTCTTGTTTTCCAAAAACCAAACGTTCCGGTTTTTCCAAAGGGATGTTTTTACGAGATCTCTTGGGTATAGACCCATAATGGCTAGGGAAACCTCTAGTTAAAATCTCGCGATTTGTTAAGTCTGTTTGCCTTGGTTTTCGTATTTTTGTTGGTGCTGCCGAGACAAAACTGGAAGTTCCGATTTTGGAATTCTGGTTTCAATTCTAATTTTTTTTTCCAGAAGCTTGATCACTTCGGTTTACGCTCAACTCGTCTCGGTTGATTTTTTTTATGCACACTAGCTTCGTTCCTAGGTTTAGTGAATCCGTTGTGGCCATGTGATCTTGGTGATTGCTAGCTCCGTCCCTACGTGGATGCACCTCTAAATGTGCATCAAAAAAATAATCTAAAATTATGAATGGAGACTCCTTCACATCTTCTACTATCATGCAAAAAATGATGAACAAGAATTTGAGCAAAGAAATAAAAATAATAAATCATGCGGATCTAACTGAACCCACACCGCTACTGTCCATGCACTGATATCTCTTTTATACCAAAGCAGACAGTATGGGGCTGAGAGATGGTGGTCGTGTGTCATGCAGTGGTTGCAGCATCTTGACTCGAACGTCATAAACTCATAGCATATACTCTAGTGTGCTTTTTTAGTAAAGATTCTCTACTAAATAACTCCTATGATTATGGTATGGTATCTCATAGACCATCAACAACTAGCCGGTCTTGGTTAACAGAAACCTTTCTGTTAAAGTTTAATTTTCACATATGTGTGTGATTCGTTGCATCGATGTGTGAAAGAAATAGCATGTAGATTTTGTTCCGCGAGGTAAAATGGTGCCTAGAATTGTGGCACGCGCGATCGATCATGTATAATTCATGAGAATATTTGAAGACTTATTTCAGTCATCAGTGGTTGTTGGTCTAGCCAGCAGGAGCTAAAAGTCATCACTCGTCAGTCTACTGGCTAGACCAGCCACTGAGGAGAACATTTGTACTTTCTCATTTTTCCAAGGTTCTCACTCGATAATGTGGCCACCAATAATGTGGCTGTTCAGATGTGGCCGCAAAAAAAGAAAGAAAGAAAGAAAAAGTGGCTGTTCCGATGTCTTGTTCAGTAGAAAGGAAAACACATCTGCTTCCTTGTATCAGTAATGAACCGGAATAAAATTCACTCCTGCACCTGCTTTTGTGGAAAGAACTTTAGCAGACTTGTGGTCTTGTGGAATGTGGATAGCCTCGATGGCACATGGCAGCGCAAAGTTTAGATGGTCACAGTCACAGATAAGGAATGGACAGATTCGCGTAGCAGCTTAACCAGCTCAAGGAGCGCACCAGCCTGTAGTTCGTCTGAATCAGAAATTTATTGATATATAGGTGACAATATGTTCATATATCATGCAATATTGTGAGATTTATGATCCAGTGACAGGAAGAAAAAAAACCCGCCATCAAATTATACGTCTCTAATCATATTCAGTAAGGCTTTATATTTCATCATGGACTTTAAGATGAGCCACCTAGAGCATCTCCAAGAGAACATATTTTCTACTCGTTATTTAACTCTCCATTTGCATCTTCTTAAAGATTCCACTTCGTTTTAAATTATAAGACACTCCAACTTTCTTGGAGACTACTTCGTATCACAAAGGTTTATGGCACTGAACAAATATACTATGAAAATATATTTAATAAAGAAACTAATAATTACTTATTTTAGTATTATAAATATTAGTACATTATTGTACAAATTTGCTGCAAATTTGAGATATTTTAACTCTCTAAGAAAGTTAAAATGCCTTATGGTTTGGAACAGAGAAGTAACAGTTGATTACTAAGGATGAAAGATACGTGTCCTCTGTTCCTTAATGATTATTTTCATCGATTTTATCACGATGTTTGATCAATTCATGTTATTTAAAATTTAATGCTGAATATAAAAGTATAGTTCACACTTGCAGTACGTTTAACAATAAAACAAGCCACGCAAAATATGGTATTTTATTTTTTGAAAATATTCAAATGACATGTTTAAATTTCAATGGTGGCAAATATTTAGAAAAGAAACTTGGCCGTGCCATTGTTTAGTCTCGTGTGTTTGGTACTGATCAACTAGGAAAAGCTGAAATGACCGAATGACCCCATGACAGAAACTGATAAAATGATGTGGTTACTAACCTTCCTCAGAAATAGCTACTGTCAGGCATTGGCATGCTGTGATGCTGTTGTTTTTGCAAAGAATCGTGGCATCACAAATGTGGTGTTTGAGGCGGACTGTCAGAACCTTATCAGTCTGTGGTCAATGAAGGATGTGCAAAGATCATCGATCGCTGCAATTCTCAAGGAGAGTCATGATCTTAGTAGCACTCTAGCTAGTTTTTCTTTATGCTTTGCTAGTAGAGTGTGTAATCTAGTAGCTCATGAACTTGCTAAGCAGGCGTCTAGCGAACACATGATGGTTGAGTGGCACCAAGCTCCATCATGTGGTCAGCCATGCCTTGAAGCTGATTGTAATCGTGTTCTTGAGTAATGAATGAAACTCCCTGTCTCAAAAAAACAATGACTACTGCCGATCCTCTTTTTTTTGGGTGGGGGTGGGGGGCTAAGATAATATCTTTTTCCATCAAATGAAGCAATAGTATCCTCTAATGAGCGATCCTGGCACCCCTAGCTCTCCACAACATCGCTCGCCATGAGAGAGTTGATCTCAAATCTCCTCTTCTGGATCACATCACAAGTTACATGCACCTTTGCACATGGAAAAAACATTGTACAGGATATTCATCCTTTCAAAAACAGTTTCAAGAGGGAATTCTCCTTGGTTATCCATAAAGTAAAATCAAGATACCACAGACAAATAGAAGAATGGCTAGCTGCTTATCTATAATTTTTATTATTTTTATCAGTATTTTTTGTTTATTGATCTGCATTTTTGCTTTTTCCTTTTGTTGTACACATTTTCTATAATATATAATCAGTAAGGAAAACCCTTCCTGTTGCCTAAAAATGAATACAATCTCTTCCCAGAAAAAAAACAATCGATACCAGAAGTACCTAGTGCTCAAATCAGAATAAACCTCCAGTTAGGCTAAAGGATGAACAAATTAAAAACAACTGGTATATTCAGATCACAATGAAGCAGCATAAAAGGTGCGCACACACACACACACACCATCATATGCTTCTCTTGTACATTAGATTTATAGATTAAGCTCAAATACCATCAGTCCTATACTATATGCACGAGGATCATGCATCGATCTTTTTTTTCGCGACCGTGCCTTAGCACGTTTTTCATTAAGAAGAGAGGATCAGGCATTGATCAATGCAGCACAAATGCACAATCCACACAGATATCACAAATATACCTCAGATCTGCACAAAACCCATCAATGTAGCATCCCTACGAATGCGGAGGCTTGAAGTTTTGCTTCCAGTCATCTAAAAAAACACAAGCCGTTATATAGCCTGTCTAACTGAAGATTCTGACCAGCACGATATGTGGCTGCTAGGGGCTAGGGGCCATGTCACATGCATATCATTCTTCAGGCAGTGCTATTACTCAAGCCGGCTTGTGTGATCTACAAGGAATTTACTTTCTGTCTCTTTCTCAGCTACGTGATTCGTCGTAATCGACGTGTATATGTCAGATATCTGTAGATTTTTCGTGCTCCAAGCCACAAAGAGGTGCTCACAAATCCAGAACGACGTTAGACCACGGATGATTATTCACGATGCCGTTGGGTAGAAAGGGAGATACTGTTGATGCCTAATTTGATCAACCGGATATATGATCAGCTTTTTGGTGGAAGAACAATCAGAGGTTCAGGACGCATTGAAGACCCTTGACGAAACCTCGGCAACGTCAAGTTGGGGTCAGTGCACCAAATAAAAGGGAGCGTAGACGATAGTCTCTCTCTTTTGTTTTTAGGGCGGAACGAAGACGATCAGTCGATAGGGATGGTGCAGCATGGCAGCGAGCACAAGTACGAGGCTGCGTTCAGATTGGAAGTGAAAAGTAATTTTGCTAGATGAATAGTTCATTGGTAAGCGTATTCTGTGAGTGGGATGAATAGGAAAATCTAGTTGAAGAAGTACTTTTTTTTTTTAATCTGAACACAGCCTGGAAAGATCGAAAACGAAAGGATTCCGGTCTGGGTGATTGGGTCAACGGAGGCCCGAATCGGATTCGAATGCCTACCCTTGGATTCCCTTTTCGGCTTTGGCTTGACAGGCCACAACGTACAACGTGCCGTGCGCGCTCGTTTCACGTGAACGCCGCCGAATGGAGAGGGACAGTCAGGGCTCCTCCAATCGGGCCAATTTAACAAACGTTCCCACCCAGCACCAACACCACGGCGGCAGTCGCCAGCCTGCTAGCCCAATTCCTTGCAGGAAGATTCGTCGAGGCCCGACAGGCGGCCGCAACGTGACAGCGGAACCACCGAACCAGCAAGGTACACCTACGGTTACGTACGGGCGTCGACGGATCAGACGGCTGGCGTGCATGGCGAATCGGTGATGGTGGTGCAGCAGCTAGCGCAGGTCGTTCTGTTCGCGCCAGCCAGCACGGTCCCCCGCCTCGGCTTTTGTCGTATGCCCCGCCCCCCTCCGGGCGTCTGCTGTCTGCTCCGTGCTACTTCTGACAAGCGACAACTACGTACTACTGTACCATGGCTACCAAAGACAGTTTCAGAAAGATAGAAAAGGAAAAAAAAAACATGTAGGGTGGGAAAAAGCGTGTCGGTGGGCGTTATTGGTCGTCGATTTTGATTTCCCCAGCTTCCATTTCTCTTCTCTACATTTTCCGGCCTGCAGTTTGTTTGGCGTGAGCGTGACCAAGCCTTCGCGTTTTTACACTCCAAAGTTGCACCACCACTTGTCACACAGCTGCACGACGCTTGCATGGCGGCAATAATTCTGGCCGGGAGACCAGGCCACGATCGCCGAATTGCTTCATCACTGTGCTGGCACCTGCACCTGCACCTGCTCCTGCTCCACGCCACCGCCGGCATTCAAAGTCCCACGACAAATTGCAGCGAGGATCGATCTCAGATCGCCGACCACTGGAATGCACCCCCACAAAAACGAAAGAATCCCCCAAGAATTTCATCCCATCCCATCCATCTCCATCGCGCTAGCACGGCGGCAAGCTCGCCGGAGCCTCGGCCTTGGGTGGTGCCGGTGCCACGGCCACGGTGGGGATCCTTGTCACGTGTTCGGTGCGGCCAAGTCGGCCCCGCGCCGCCGCCGCTGCCGCCGCCGCGCTCCGCATCCGGCCCTTGCCGAGGTGGTGCTCGCAGAGCGAGTACCCCACCAGCGTCGGCTGGCTGCACCGCCACCCACGCCCGTTCACGCGGCTGCACCGTGAGCCCTCCAGCAACACCGCCGGGCCTCGCCGCTTCTTCGCCCCGCCGCCGCCGCCATTGCCATTGCTGCTCGCCTTCTCCTCTTCCTTCACGGTCACCGCCGGCGTCGGCACCGTCAGTTGCAGATCGCCATTGCTTGTCGTTGTCACTGGTTCCTCCGCCTTCGCTGCCATGGGTTGGTCGGACTTGGCACCGACGCATGCCACGCTGTCCTCCTGGTCCAAACTGTGGTAGCCATTACTCACCGAACTGAACCTGCAAGTGCAAGACATACCCATCAAACAAATGTAACAATCTCAAACGCGACCGATTAAACAGATAAGAAACCGAAGCAAGCAGGCAGGGTAGGTAGGTGGCGGCGATCCAATGCGCGATGTGCATCTTGTGTCTGGACGTGAACACCGATCGAGTTGCTAGAGGCCAAGCAAGATCACGCGCGGATACAACCAAATCCGCTAGGCTGTGACGGACAAGTAGCACTCCGAAGTGGCAAGGCAAGCAACGCAAGCAAGCGACCAAGACGTGGGCATGGGCTTACGCTACGGAAACAAAAATCATGCGCGGTGTGGATCGTGGATGGGAGGACGTGCCTACAGGGGCGCTTTGTCTGGCTGCAGGTGGGTGGTGCACTAAAATAATTGGATCCACCATGTCCGATGTCATGTCCCTCATGGCCATCCCGCTGGGTGAAGTGAAGCTGGCATTGCACATTTGCAATTTGCATCGCCCACTATGAAACAGTAGAACAGGGAAGATCATATCATTTCCAGGGAAGATCAAAAGGAAGCCAACCTAACTTGCCTACTTACCCTTTTTCTTTATGTATGTATCTATTGTGCAGCCAAAACTACAAAAGTGTCAGCAGTTGTTTAATCCGTACCTCATGTGGCGACAATCATCAGCGCCACCACCATGCTTTGCACCAGCGCTCCTGCCGCGATCCGGCACCACATTGCCGCCGTCGTCCTGCGCAGCGCAACCGATCGAGAGCCACAGAAAAGAAACACGACGGGTTCAGTTCAGCTAGATCTACAGTCGTTGCCACCTCCACGAGCATGAGATCGAGCCGGAGCTGCGGGAAGAAGGAGACGACGCACCTGCGGCAATGCGAGGCGCCTGGCCACCACCTCGGACCCGCGCCCAAGATCCGCGGCGGCATGCAGCGGCCTCGCCTCGCGATCCTCGCCGGCGGCCGCCTCCGGCCACCCCCGGCCCTGCTGCGGCGCGGTGGATGTGGACGGATCTGAGCCCAGCTGCAGGGCGGGCTGTGGCCTCCTCCGGATCCTCATTGGAGAGAGAGAGAGAGAGAGAGAGAGAGAGAGAGACCTCAATGGAGGAGATGGGAGGAGATTTGGGGAGGGTGCAAATTAAAGGGGTTGGGCTTTTGGTTCGGGGCTGCCTTTTAAGCCGCCTCATGTCATGCCTGCACTTATTTATGGGGGATGCAGTAAGTATAGAATAGTGGTAGATGGTGCAGTTTTGAGCACTGCCCACTGTCTTGCCCCGCCTGGGCATGCACATGCCCTCCTGGCCTCCTGCACTTGAGGGCGTCGCCTGGCCGTCCGATCTGGGGCCGGACGGCACTGATCGCTCGTGGCCGATCTACGAAGCCTGTCTCTCTCCTGGTGTAAGAAATGGCGTAACGACATGTGCGTGCTAGAGCTCTGGTGGGGGTGCAAGAAAACTAGTGGGATGTATCGGTTTTATAGTGGAGTATAACAGAGAGGACAGGCGTGCTAACGCATCCGGCCAATGAGACAAAACCGCGCGAAATCGAGATCCCACCCACACCCACACGATCAAATGTTATACTACTAGGCTACTGGCCAAACCACCATTTTCTTTATCAAACTCTCTTGTTCTGCTTGGCTGATCACGTATTAAGAGTGGCCATGGATCTTGAGAGAGGATCGGAACAGTCAGATCGGGTTGGGGGCAGTGGCGAAGTCAGACGGAGCAGTGGCGAAAGCTCAAAAAGCTCGAGGGTGGGGCGCTGCCTGTCAGGGGGAGCATGTGTGACCGACGCATCCAGCTTTTGGACGGCAGGAGGAAGAAGCCAATGAGACGACCCTCCTTGCTCTGCCTGCGGTCACTGGACAGTTGGCAACTTGGCACCCCATATATAGACGACGCCTCGTGGGCATTTCCATGGCGGTCTCGGGATCGGCCATGGTGGCCAGTGGATGCGGTTCTGGTAAAAGTATCCATTGAAGCGATTCTGATCTCCCCAAAAGGGTGGTGAGAAGTGATAGGTTAACGGATCGAGCTAGGGAGAACGATGCAAAACACGGCAAAATTGCAGCTTTGGTGGCTGCTTCACAAATTCTGATCGTCTTTGCAGCTTTGATAGGTTAACCCATCGTGAACAAATCTGACAAACAAGAAGATGGATCATATTCATATTGGATTGGATGGATGAATGCGCCAAAGGAGCTTTACTAAAGGGCCTTTCATGGGCTGGAAGGAAGCTTGCGATGAAGGCTCTTTGGCCCATGAGCTATGCACTGCCCAGCCCACAGCCACTCACTCCTAGCGTAGTGAAAGAAATTCGACAACAAACATTCAGTAAAAACAGATTGCAGGTCATCGACAGGTTATTTAGGGATTGCTAGGCCATGAGTTGGCACACGAAACTGAGGCTTACGCATATCCCCACAAAACTATCTCGTTCTTAGAGTCATTGAACACGGATAACACATATCTGAGCAATGCAGAAAAAACACCTTGCAGAATACACCAAAAAAACACTGACTAGAGCGAACAGGCCAGAGTTGACAAATAGCTGCAAACATGTTTCAAGCCACAAACACAAAGGTTGAAAGGTGGTCTGTCTTTTTTTTCCTCCCTCGACTTTGCAGATGAACTGCACTAGTGCGATATGTCTGACAGATAAGGCGGAAGTGCAGACCAGAATTCCTCAGAAAAAGGGAACAGACACAGACCAGAAATTAACTTGCAAACAGTTTAGGCACATCAATAGCATCTGCGGAGTGTCTAACCCTCTCCGGCAAATGTCCTTCAAGCTTTCAATAGGAATCATGTAATTGAATAGCATGCAGGACGTATATATCTGCTCGTGTAGGTACTTCCTAGTACTGTAGTACTGTACATTTAAAATTTGGACAAAAAAATCCCAGCAGGATATGCCATCATTAATAAATAAGGCATTAAGACCTACCATTTTTCAACGGTACAAACAGTTAGGCCTTTATCTAAAACAAACAGTTAGGTACTACAAGTTCCAAATCCCAGACCCCTCCATATGTCGGGTTAAAGAAAAAATATGGTCGTTTGCCACCTATGTGCTGTGAAAATTATAAATCGACCTTTCAGATGGAATCACAAAAGACACAGGAGCAATCATCACATCTAAACTATTTTCTTATTTCTGAATATAGCTAAATATACTTTACAATATGTCAGTCCCAGAAGCCTCTACTGAAGAATTTGTTTGGGTATTGGGAGGTAACACTAACTGAACATGTTTACTCTATATGGATTTTGGAAAAAATCCAAGGTCTTGTGTTGACCTTAATTTGATCACCGTGTTGACTGTTATCCTAGACAACAACAGATCATATACAATACAAGCATCCAGCAAAAACCTACTTGCCTTTATTGTTGGCGCATTTGATGCTGTTTGATCAAAAGTTGAGCATAAACCAGCTCATTCCAGGAATCTGGTACTCCAGGAAGGCACCAGTGGCTGCAGTCCTGATATCTCTCAGGCGATCTCCTCTCCTCATCAGTCAGGTTCTGCTTGCGGTAAATGGAAGGGTGTGCATCCTTTCTATAGTCAGACATTCTGGTTATGTTCAGGTAGACAACTGGAGTTTTCATCTTGTAGATCACATCCTCTAAAATGCTCATCGTAGGTGGGTAGGTTGAAAGGTACTGCTCATTTGTTATTGGTTCACTCTCCCGATCGCAGCTCCCACCTGAATTCCATTGGCCGCCACTGCATAGTGGAGATGTACAGCACAATATTGGTTTAGTTTTTGCAAATCAGATATAGCATGTGGCTATTTGCAATACAAAAGATTATGCACACCTAAAATGAGATGCTGAATAGCCCCTGAATAACACGAGGGTCTTTTGGGGGTTAACATTAGCATCAATCCACTTGGACCACGTGAGAAGAGCTTTATGAAATGCATCCTCGACATTTAGCTCGCTATACACATGATTACCCTCCTGATAGTAGTCCTTACTGTGGCACATTCAATCTGTCATTAGTGTTTAAGAGAGAATGAAATGGGGATGATTTTTTAACCAAAGAGTAGTTAAGGTGAGTTACCCAAGAGCAGTTTTCTCATGTGTCCACCAATGGCCAGTATTGAAGATGAGAAAGTCTGCATCCTTGTACTTCGGTGACGACTGCTCGACCAGATCAAGCCTGAGAGTTTCCTTTTTCTTTCCCCCGCTAACTTGCATCTCCCATTCCTGGACAAGGAATGGTGAGCGAAAGAACTCCACGCTGCAGTTATAATCCTGGATGAGATGAATGCAAAAAAAGGAAATTAGGCAACAATACATAGTTAAAAGAACGGACACATGCATAGTGTAGAACCTGAACTACAAAGAAATATACCGTGAACAGAAAGGAGTACGAGCCTTCGGTCTTAAACTCACGCCTACCAGACGCCTCAAAAACCTTCCTCTTGTCTTTGACAGAATTCCTCAAAATACACACAAGGGATTCCCACATGTTCCTGTTCAGTGAATCACCAACGAAAACAAGTCTTTTTCCTCTCAGCCGCTCCAGCATGTCGGTTGCGTTCAATCTGATATAACAAGAATATAATAGAATTACACACAAACCTTGAAGCCAAATAACTAAAATCATTGAATTGTTCTAATAGCCTTATCATCACCTTGGTACACTGCATCCACTGGGCTGCCAACGGAGCTTCTGGTAAGCTAATTCTCGTCGACCATTCAGATAGCAGTCAAAGGGCTCATCAATGTGAGGACATGACCCCTCAGGGTAGAGAGGGTATGAATCATCCCTAACCCAGTGCCCATGGAACATATCACAACTGGCTGCCTGCTTGAACCAATCAACTTTCATGTTTCCACTAGAACCACCGTCCTTACTGTTGTTGGCCAAATGGTCCTTTGATGAACCAGCACTGCCCTGAGCAGCATCTCCCTTCTGCTTATTCACTGTATCACTGCTTCCACCAGAAGAAACTTCACTGCTAGTCTGCTCCTGATTCTTCACAGCTGGAGATGCTACAACCGTGTTGTTCTTCCCGGGAGATCCAACTTCTTTCTCCCCTGTCAATGCCAGACTCCCAGTTTGAGTACTGGTTGGAACAACACTCACACTGCTTCTATTGCGCTCCCCTCCACCATGACCTGCATCACTCTTTGCTGGACTAGAACTTCCAGTTGATTTATGGCTTGCATCTCCACTTCCACTCCCTGGCTGGGTATCTGAACTATTACTTGACCCAGCCTTCGTGTCTGCACTCTTTGCCTGACTGGAACTTCCAGCTGATTTATGGCTTGCATCTCCATTTCCACTCCCTTGCTGAGCATCTGAACTATGATTCAAATCAGCCTTTGTATCTGTGCTCTTGGCCAGACTAGAATTTCCAGCTGATTTATGGCTTGCATCTCCATTTCCACTCACTGGCTGAGCATCTGAACCTTTACTCAAATCAACCTTTTCTGTGCCACTTCCAGAAGATCCACTGCTCCCAGCTCCAACAGCACCTTGTGTGTCGGCCTTCACCACGCTGCTATTTCCAGAAGCAGAACCCCTGGTACTAGCAGCCTGATTATTAGAAGACCCGGTGCTCAAATCAACCTTCCCCGAACTGCTACTCCCAGCAGAATTATTGCTGGGGACACCATCTCCAACTTTGGCCTCGGCTCTCACAGTGCTGCCAAGTCCATCAGTAACATTGCTCGGGGATCCGCTCTCACTTCCCAACTGCTTATTAGACGTATCAACACTCTGCTCACCTGCCTTCGCGACGGTTTCGTCGCCGGCGGCACTATTGGATGGGGATCCGCTGCCACCTCCCCCTTTACTACTGGAAACGGCTCCGTCGTTTCCTTTATTCGGATCCACCGCGCCGTTCGGCGCACCGCCACTCGACGCAGAATTATTCGTCGGAGCTCCGTCTTCGCCCTTGCCGCCAATGTCGGTACCGGTCGAACCGCCGGCCGGAGGCACACTCCCACCGCCGTCATTGCCGATCGGAGCACTCCCGCCACTTCCCAACTGCTTATCAGACCCAGCTGCGGCAGAGCTATTGCTTCCCGCCGCGCTCCCCACTCCCCCACCGCTCACATCACGGGTCACATCGCCACTGCCGCCGCCCGATCCGCCGCGCAGAGGCTCCGGCGAGGGAGCTGGGGGGTTCGCAGGCAGGATGGACGAGAAGAAGCTGGAAATCTGCGAACGGTACGGCGCCGTGGACGCGTACACGCCGCCGAACCACGACGCGCCTCCCTCGGCGCCGGCGCCGCCCGCGGCGGAGGGCGTGGCGAAGGCGACGTAGGCGGTGAAGGCGGCGAAGGCGACGGCGAGCCCGTACAGGGTGAGCCTCGCGCGGCGCCGGGAGCGGCCGCCGAGCGGGCTGCGGGGCCCGGCGTCCGCGCAGGCCTGACCGCCGCCCTGCTTCCACGGGCTCTTCATGCCGCCCGGTCCGCGCGGCGGCGACGGTGGGCCGCGCTCCGGGAGACGCGGAGCGCGGCGAGGGGAGGGGGGCGGAGGCGACTAGCTAGCGAGAGTGGCCGTGGCGGTGGTGCGTGCCGCTGGTGGCGGTGGGGAGAAGAGGGGTGGAGATGGCGAGTGGTTTGGGGAGGGGACGCAGGGGGTGTTGGTGGGTGGTGGCTATAGTAATTTCGGCAGGCGAAAACTAACTAATTTATAGCAATCTGTTTAGATTTTGTTGAGAGGGATCATGGAAGGTCAAAAGAGAAACGGCACAGATTGTGATTGGTCAAAATAGGTAAGGTAAGGCACCACCAAGCAAGTAATGTCTTTCGCATAATTTGTGACTTTTTTCCCATGTATATCCTCCTCCATCCATGCCTACCGATTTTTGCAAAAATACAAATTAGTAGGTTGTCATAAATCATAATTATTCGTATGTTTTTAAGTATATATTTACTTAACACAACATGCCAACTGGAGCTAAGAAGAATGTTTGTCGCCGGCCACTTTGTTGGGCGATGAGATGATGAGAGCGCTTCATGCCTTCATTGATGCAGGCGTACAATACAAGAGATGCAAGAGCGTTTTTATTCATTTTGCGAATGGAATCACACGGCGGGTGAAAAAGGATGGACCATTGAAGCCAAAATGCCGAGAATTGGTTTACAAGTTTTTAGAATCGGTTTACACTTTACAGACAAAAGGGAATTGAATCTTGAGTGCTTCAAACGGTGCGAATTCAAAACCTGCAGAGTCCGCTGTTGTGGTGGTGGCCAAGGTGGGACGAGATGCGCGGTCAGGTGCGGTACACAGATGGCACGATGACAAGAGAGCTCGCTGATTGGAGCGTGTCAAGCGGGCCTCCGATAGCCGTCGAGGCAGAAGCATGGAGCTAAACTATTAACTGCTGTGGTTGATCAAAATACAATCCAGAAAATGCCCGAATTCGAAGCAGGTGTAATCTTTACGCGTTGCTGTACCGTGGCCCGTGAACCGTACCGGTCCCCACGATAGGGGTGGCTCGCGGCGCCGCATGCCGTTCGCAGCCGCATAAAATTCAGAAAGAAAACACCCAAGGTGGGCCCGAGAGACCGGATCGATGGCACAACGCGACGCGTGGCGACGTCCTAATTATTGCGTACTTCTAAAACCTAACCGAACTGAATAGACATTGAAGAAGATTCTTGGCTAGTAATGTCAATTGTGTTTCTACAACTAATGTCACTGCCGTGTCTCCCTTTTGGTTGTATATATAGTAAGTGACCACCACATTAGACGGATTAAATTATCCCCTAGTAAGAGTTGCTAATATAACACGCGGCTATGTTTCTTACTTATAATGCATGTTTATAACCAGAAGATCATCTGGTTAATTATATTAATCTACAATGAGAAGCGGCTTCAGGCATTGCAACTTGAGAATCGAAACAACCTTCCAAATAGCACAAATATGGTATGGGTTATAAAACATTTAACAACCTTATCAATGAAACTAAAGACCTACTCCCACTACCTGACTTTGCATCTCAATTCGGTTTGCTCAAATACAAATGAAAATGATTCTAAATATGAATGAATATGGTTATACTAAAGTTATATATGGCGATCTACAGTTTAGAAGACTAAGTAGTCAAAGAGCACTAAGTTTGAAACAAGAAATGTGCACGCACGTTATTGCATAGAAAACGAAAAGCGTAACCTGAAGCTTGCCGTGCTGAAGATATTGTTAGAGTTGGTATTTTTCTATATTGCCAGTCTAGATTTTATTTAATGGACAGCTCTAATGCTTGATTCCTTAAAAAAAACTTTTAACTTTGATTAGAGCTACTTATACTGTCCTTGTCCACTTCCACTCCTACTTAACATTGTATGTAGTTTCATATATAATATATTTACAAATTTTTTTCGTGTCACATCATCGTACATAATTCCTTAGGTAACAGGAAAAAAGGGAGGAAAGTTGATGAGGGGGTTGATGTGATCTTGCGTTGACGTACAACGTGCACACAAGCTAGTGCGTCTCTCTCTGCTTGCCGTCTCCGTACATGTGGTGTGTGTTGGGCCTGGGGTGCAGGAAAGTCGGCGTCGGTGCTGTGTCGCGACGGGGTCCAAAAGCGTACGGGCTGCTTTACATGGGAAAGCGGGAAAACAACATTATCCTGTCCAGCCAGCTGCTAGCCCCGTGCTTTTGCTCAAAACACACACACACATTAGCACTGCCTTTTCCGGCGCTGGTTCAAGCTAAGCTGAAGCTTGCCATGCTTGAGCAATTGCAAACTCGATCGGAATTTGAATCGTTCGCCTTGAAAACAATCGATCAATCCTTGATTCTTTTTAATCCCTGACTTGTTTTCGCTTTGAAATACTCGTGATGTTTCTCGACCGGAATTTGAATCTAGTATACGTTCCAATGCAAACTGTCGGTATAGTCGTCAACCATCGGAGACCAATCTGGCCTAAAGAACCCAGGAGCGAGCATCCAGCACTGGGGTGGAAGGTGACTTGCAACGGGCCCGTTAGGTACAATCTCACTCTCGATCGGTGCAAGTGCAAGGGGGAGTCGACGACGCACACGCACTCGGCGCCTTCTACAGTTCCGTCCACTGCAACGCCCAGCGCTCGCTCCAGCTCCACTCACTCACGAGCTCGCGTGGAGCAATTTGGCAGGGTCTGCCGGGTCAGAACGGGAAATGGAACACAGAGACACGCGGCCTAAGCTGATACGCGGACAAGGTCCCATATACTAGTACAGTACTAGTATCATCACTACCCGCTGGCCTGTTATGGAACACAGAGATCGATCAGGATCTATTTTTGTTAAAGAAAGATCAGGATCTAACGGGACACAAATAATAATCAAGGGCCGCGTGCCACGCTACCTGCTGCCGATATAAAATAGCGCAAAGCATCGAGCATTCTTTTTGCGGCTGATGATCACATGCGCCCCAAACCCGGCAAAGTGATCATGCAATGCATCCGTCGATCGCTGTGGCCATGCTCATGCATCCATGCTGCTGCTGGTGTCATCGCAAATAAAAGCTATGATGTTCTGGGTTGGGACGATCCGTGATGGTGTTCCGGTGCGTGGTTGCTTTCGGAGATTCCATCTCGCCGAGATGGTTCCATTTCTTAGTCGTCCAGTCTGTTGTGTCGTCTCCTAATCTCCCATCCTTCCGTTGATGCAGGCATATCGACGACCCACTGCCCTCTGGATCGCTTTTAGCCTTTTACGATCCTTATCAGAGCAGAGTTTATTTTTCCTCTCCTTTTTTAGTTTACTTAACGGGTTGGTCTTAGTCAATTGAGCATTCCGAGGAGAAAGTGTATCCAGCAGTACTAGGTGGGGAGATTCGGACTCGGATGGGGTGACTTACCTTCTGTAAGTCACAACGTGACTGGCGGCAGGATATCCGTCGCCCAATGCTAATCGAACGGATGGAAGATTTGATTGCTTTTTTTTTTAGCAAATTCCCTATGTGCCATTGGAATTTATAGCCCATCCCTTCTATGTCATTGGAAATTAAACCATCCTTTCCATGCCACTAGTTGTATTTTTCCATCCCCTATGTGCCACTGCCGTCACTTTTGCTCAGCAAACGGCGTTAACGTGGGGAAATTCTCTCTCTGCCTGACCATTTTACCCCTATAGTAGATCGCATCTGGCCCGTTTCCACCCGACGCTGCATCCTCCCTCGTGGCCCTCCGACGCCGCACGCCCGTCTTCACCCGACGCCGCACCGCATCCCTCTCCGTAACCCTAGCCGCCACCTCCCTCTTCACCCATCCGCATCCCTCTCCGTAACCCTAGCCGCCACCTCCCTCTCCACCCATCTCCTGGCCGATCCACGGCGGGGCGACTCTTCCTCCACGCAGGCGGGTGGACGCCGGGCCTCACGCAGCCAGGAGCGGCTCGCGTAGCCAGGAGCCCCTCGCGCGGCTGGGAGGCGAGGCGCTCCTCATCTAGCCAACATACTAAGCCAACAACTAGCCAACAAGCCGCTGAACCTAATGATGAATCTGATGATGATAACGAGGATGATGACTACTTGGCAAATCCTGAACCACAAAACGAACATGTTGGAGTTAATGATGAAGCCTTTTACTTGCCTTCTCCTGAAACACATGTGAATGTTGATGATGTGAATGAGCAAAGTGAATCTGACCCTGAATCTGACTCTGAATCTGATGTCGAGTATGACAAAGAGGATGGGCTGATTGGGGGAGATCCTTTACCACCTATGCCAATTATGACATATGATCGAGATGACCCTCCTATGAGTGTAGGCAGCCTATATCCCAATATTGCACAATTTAGGTTGGCTCTTTCTCAACATGCTATTAAGAATGAGTTTGAGTTTAATACTGAGAAAAGTGATCCAGAGAGATTGAGGGCTTATTGTTCGAAGAAGGAAGAAGAAGGATGTAGATGGAGGTTACATGCTTCAACATGTAGAGATGGTGTCACAATAAAGGTAATTGTTTATGATAGTGACATTTTACTTTTTTTAGTATTTTTCTTTTCTTTTGTTTTTTTTTTGTAAATTTGACATTTGTGCTTCTATGTATCATAAATCTATGCTAGGTGAAGAAGGTTCATCGAAGTCATTCTTGTTTAAGTACAAGAAGAAGAAAGATCGTCAAGAACGCAACCAAATTTTGGATTTGTGATCAAGTGAAGGATTGGTTGATGGAGGATCCAAGTTTGAAAGCTAAAGAATTGCAGCGGAGGATAAATGACAAGCACAAGGTTGAGGTGCCCTACAAGAGAGTGTATGCTGGTAAGGAATTGGCACAAAATAAATTATTTGGTAGTTGGGACAACAGCTTCAATAACCTGTATAGGTTCAAAGCACAGGTTGAAATGTGCTCTCCTGGCAGCTTTGTTGTTATAGATCATCACACAATACAAGAGCAAATCAGATTTAATAGGTTGTTTTATGAAACCTTTCATAGATGGCTTTCTCAAAGGATGTCGGCCATATTTAGCAATAGATAGCACATTCTTGACAGGAAGGTTTAGGGGGCAGCTACCATGTGCTGTAGCTGTAGATGGACACAATTGGATGTATCCAGTTGCTGTTGGAGTGTTTGACTCTGAAACAACTGAAAATTGGATATGGTTTATGGAGAGGCTTAGAGATGCAATTGGATCACCACATGGCCTAGCTATATGTACAGATGCTGGACAAGCAGTGATGTCAGGAGTGAAGGAGGTATTTCCAACTGCAGAACACAGGAAATGCATGTTACATTTGGTGAGGAACTTCAAGAAAAAATATGGTGGGAAGATATTTGAAGACCACCTTTGGCCAGTAGCATATTCTTGGAGCCCATACTACTTTGAGAAGCATTGGAGAGCAATGGAAGAAGCACATCCAGCAGCAATGAATTATATAAGGCAATCACACACTAAGATATGGGCAAGAAGCTAATTCTGGACCCATTGCAAGGTTGACTATGTCACCAACAATTTAGCAGAGTGCTTCAACAATTGGATAAAGAAGATCAAAGGCTTGAATCTAGATGACTTGCTGGACATGATTAGGCAACTCATTATGGACAAGTGGGATATTAGGAGGGACATATCAACCAAGTTGAAAGGGTTCATTTTGCCACACATCATCAAAGACTTGAGGGAGCAAAGTAGGAATTTGGATATGGATGTACAACGAAGTGGGGATACTCTTGGAGAGGTTTCTGTGAAAGGTGGTAGTGGCTACAAGTGTGTAGTGAACCTACTAGAAAGGACTTGTTCTTGCAGAAAATGGGATGTCACTGGCATTCCCTGCAAACATGCCATTGCATTTATCACATCTCTTAGGCAACCATTAGAGAAACATATTGACTTGTATTACTCGGTTGAGAAATTCAAAACTGCATATGAGGCTCTAATCCCCGCCATGCCTGACAAGGCACAATGGCCACAATCTGACCATGGGTTTTTCATGCATCCACCACTCATCAGATCCACTGCTGGTAGAAGACAGAATGAGAGGTTCAAAATTTGTACAGAGACATGTGGTGGCACAAGGCCGAAAGGTAAACATAAGTGTCCTATTTGCAAAGGATATGGCCATCGCTGGTACAATTGCAAGGATGGTGATCCTGATGACATAGCAGCCTACCTAGCTGAAAAGTATGACTTAGAACATTTGATTCTTATTGCATATGTTATCTATAATTACTTCATTTTTACATTATTTCGTTGTTCATGTTATACAGGGGTCCACCAAAGAAGAAGAAGAAAACAACTGAACCATCAAATGACAGTAGCATTGTACCTATTGGGTCAACACAAAAGACAATGCGGTTTCCTACAAGGTATGAATCTGTACACTTGAAAATAATTTTTATATGTGCAACACTCGAAAATAGTTTCCTAATTACATATTTATATGACACCCAAAGTGCCTCAACTAGCTTAGGTTCTGGACTCTCTCTAAGGTATACGTGCAGCATTTGAAATTCCATATTATTTGAATCATATCACAACTATCATTATTAGTCCTTATATATAAAACTCAAATGCAGATCTGGAAGTGGCTCAAACCAACCACGTGAAAATACACCTCCACCTGCTACCTCCAAGCCTGGAAAAGAGAAGAACGTGAAAGGGAAGGGAAAGACAGCAGGGAAGAAGAAGAAGAAACAAGTTCTGGTGCCACATGATAGTCCAGCCATGGGTACTAGAAGCAAGACAACTTCCCACAAGAATAGCCCTGCCTCACACACTAGAAGCAAGAGAAAGCTTGCATTGCCAGATCTGAATATCTAGTTAGTGCAACTTATTATGTATGAGCTTTTAGTTAATGACTTGTTATTTTGCTAAACTATGTACTGTTATTATGCTGGAACAGCCTTGTTGTTTGTACTTTTGGGGTGCATGGACAACATTGGCTGCTTGCAATGATGCATGTTTGAACCAAATTAGTTGCCTGAACAATATTAGCAGCTTGTTGTAATGGATTTTATATATTTTAAGTCTCTCTGTATGGCTAAATGCATCTCTATCTATGCCTGGATGCACTACTTAGTTGCAATATTGTTTTGCTGAAAAAAGATGAAAAAATGAGGCTGCAACTTGTGGTTTACACCCTGTCATGTTCAAGGGTATTTTTGTCTTTTCAGCAAGCCACTTAACAGCTCAGGTAGGAAAAAGTGACGGCTGTGGCACATAGGGGATGGGAAAATACAACTAGTGGCATGGAATGGATAGCTTAATTTCCAATGGCATAGAAGGGATGGGCTATAAATTCCAATGGCACATAAGAAATTTGCTCCTTTTTTTCCAGCAACACACGTGAAAACCAGATCCTCGTACGGAGCAGACGAGGCGGGCTTTCTCCCGCGCGCGCACCGCGCCTCCTGCGCTGCGCCTCCGCCTCCCGCGCACCGGCAACCCCAGCCGGGGCCTCCCGTGCCGCGCCGCTCTCACCCTGTGCCCTCCCCAGCATCGCGCCCTCCCGCAGTCACCGCCAATCTGAAACCGTGAAGGACAGGAAGGGCGCTGGACTGCCTGGGCGTGCCACGCGAAGGAAGAAAGAAGCCGAGGAAAGGGGCAGAACATGTCGCGAAGGAGGGTAACGGCTGCTGCCACACCGCTTCGTTTATTGGAGAGTTCTCCCACCTGGCATCCCTCCACAAACAAGGTAAACACCATCTCGTGCTGTGCTTTCTTGTTCATCCCCTGTACGTGCAATTGGTTACGCTATAATTTACTTGAATGGAGGGATCAGTTGGTAGAAGATTCTCATTTAATTTATTCTTTATGACAGAATTTGGTAGAGCAATTATAATTAGTGTAAAAGGCAACGGCACAATTATCTGACAACAACATGCCACAAGTTGGATTAAGGTTCAAAAGTTCATATGCTGCTTGGATGTTTTGGGTGGCATATGGGGGTCATACAGGCTTTGACGTGAGGAAAAGATACACAAATTTAAGCAAGTATGATGATAAAGTGACTTCATGCAGATTTGTTTGTTCCAATGAGGGCCATCGGAAAAAAGGCTAACAGATTGTGTGAAAAAGTGTTTCAAAGCTAAAACTAGAACTGATTGCAAAGCTCGAATGACTCTTACATTAGATAGAGGGGAAGGAAATTATGAAATCACTGAAGTTGTTCTTGAACACAATCACTTACTTCAGTTGCCTGAAACCTGTCACTTAATGGCATCACAAAGGAAAATTTTAGAATTGCAAGCTTTCGAAATTGAAACAGCTGATGATTCCGAAATTAGACCAAAAGCAGCACATGAGTTGGCTTGTCGTCAAGTTGGTGGACCACTTAACTTGGCTATACTTGTCGTGATCGCAAAAATTATTTACAAAGCAAGCGGCAAAGGGAGTTAGCTTTTGGACAGGCTGGAAGCATGTTGAAGTATTTTCATGACAAAATAGCTGAGAACCCCTCTTTTCAATATGTTTTGCAGCTTGATTGTGAAGAACAGATAACCAACATATTCTGGGTTGATGCTAAAATGATCCTTGATTATGCATATTTTGGTGATGTTATTACATTTGACACTACCTTTGGCACAAACAAAGAATATAGGCCAATTGGTGTTTTTCTTGGTCTGAATCAGTTTAGAGAAACCATAATTTTTGGTGCTGCACTTCTATTTGATGAAACAGAAGCATCATTTGCATGGTTGTTTGAGACTTTTCTAGCTGCACATAATGGAAAGCAACCTAGAACTATTTATACGGATCAAGATGCAGCAATGGGAAAAGCCATACGGGTAGTATTTACTGAAGCGTTTCATGGATTGTGTACCTTTCATATAATGCAGAATGCTTGCAAACATTTATCTCCAGTGAAGGGTGAAGTGGAAGGGGAAGGGGAAGGGGAAGATGAAGAATCTCATATCCTCTCCGATTTTAGTGCATGTATGTATGGCTATGAGGATGTGGCTGCATTTCAAGAAGCATTTGACCTTCTTAGAAGTAAAGTGACAAAACAAACTTGGATGGATAGTATCTACAAGGTGAAAGAAAAATGGGTTGAATGCTATATGAGAGATGTCTACAGTTTGGGAGTGAGAAGTACACAACTAAGTGAGAGCTTCAACAATGCATTGAAGAACCATTTGAAATCCGATTTTGATATAGTTCGATTTTTGAAGCATTTTGAGAGAACAGTGCAAGAAAAAAGAAGAAAAGAAGTGGAATCTGAATATGAATCAAGAAAGAATCAACCAAGAAGACAAATGTGCACACCAATGTTGATTCAAGCAAGCCAAGTATACACTCCTATAATTTTTGAAGCTTTCCAAAGTGAATATGAAAGATCCATGGGTGCATGTGCTAGACTTTTGGATACAGATAAAAAATATGCTATAGCTTTTGCGAGTCTACATGGTGATTTGAGTTTTGAGGAGGAGCGCATAGTAATTGGTGATCCTTTGAACAATACAGTTTCATGCAGTTGTGGAATGTTCAGTAGAACCGGAATATTATGTGCACATGGTCTGAAAGTTCTTGATTTGATGAATATAAAAATATTGCCAACACATTATATCTTGAAAAGATGGACCAGAGAAGCACGCAATGGAAGTATACAAGATAGGCAAGGAATAAATGTGGTAGAAAATCCAAAACGGGAAGCTCAACCGCACAAATTCCTTTCTCATAAATTTCATAGCTTGGCTGATAAAGCACCTGACTCTCTAGAATGTTGTGTGATGTTAGAAAATGCCCTTGATTGTCTTAGTGCCCAGCTGGAGGAGAAACTTAATTTATCAACTAGTGCTATGAAGGAACCATGTACTAGTGCTATGAAGGAACCATGTACAGATCAAGAAAATATTGATCCGAATGTGCAAGAAATAGATGGCTTGCTCAGTAGTGCACAATTGAAGAAAAAAGAGGTTCAGTCAAAAAATTCAATGCGGCGTAAAAAAACTTGGCTTGATAAGTTACGCAAAGGAGGGAAGCGGAAAGCAACCGAATCTGCTATACCAACAAAAAAAAGAAACAAAGGTATGCCAAATGCAATCTGAACATCTGTGTTGTTTCTATTCGTTCCTAAATTAACTAGTCTAATTTGCTGCAGAAACAAAAGAAAAGTGACAATGGTGATAATAGCAAAGTAGAAGGGGATAATGGTGGGAGCAGCAAAGGAGGAAACGTGAAGCTTCAAGAGTACATCAATGTTCCAAGCTTTACACAGCTCTTGACAGCTCCATTATGTGTGGATCTTGACCAAGATTTGTTCTAATATCTACAAGTTGGTGGATAGTATTTTGAATATGGCTAACTATAGTATTTTGTGGGCTAACTATAGTCTTTTGTGGCCAAATTGTATAAGTGAAAATGGCTTCTATTTGCAATAGTTGTTCACTGCTAGCACTTATTGCTACAAACAATCAGTGTCTAAATTCAGTACCTAAGCACACTGTTAAGTACTGATTTAAAATGCCATGTACTGGTCCAAATACAATGTTTGATGGTTGCTCTCTGTTGGTTCAAATACATTGTCTAAATTCAATGGTTGCTCTCTATTGTTTTTTTTTCTCTGAATGTCTAATAGCTGTTGCAAGTCTGAATGGCTTTAGTCTGAAGCTGCAATCTGCACTGGAATCATTTACAACCCTTGGATTGAGTATGGATGGTGGATATGAGGGGGCCAGTCACGTTGTGACTTACAGAAGGTAAGCCACCCCATCCGAATCCGGGAGATTCATGGAGTGCGATTGAAGCAAGGCAAGGGCACGGCGCTTTAATCCTGGCGGCTTTGCGATCGTGCTAGCTAGTATGGTGTCACTCGAACTATATAAGGATGTGTTTAGATTGGGAAAGATTTTCCGAAAAAATACTGTAGACCTTGAATTAATAGTATATTTTGAGAGAAATAGTTTGAATCTAAACCTACCCTAAAAGAGGAGGGAAAGCATGCGAACTTGGCTTGCTAATGCCGTCAGCAGGCGGCGTGTGACGTGGCGAGACGGCAAAAGCACAGGGCGGGGGTAAATAGATGCATTGTTTAATGGCTCGGTCCGTATAGAAAAACGTAAAGGGTCGTACGAATTTCACGCTCACATGGTACGGCTGGGCTGGCAGTACAATGCTGGCTAGGGTCACGCGGCATACTATACAAACAGGGCGCACACGCCGCTGGCTGCGGTCCGGTACTCCGGTATGCGTGCGCGGTAGGGGAGGGCGGGAGGCCGGCCGGAGCCACGCCGCGCGCCGACCCACCAACGTTCTGGCGCGGCGGTGCTGGGCGGCACCACCGGGACAACGGCCGGCCACGATCTCGGCCGCCGTCGGTGGACGTGCACTCCGGATTGCGTCGACCCAGCAGGATAAAACTAGCTGAGCGGCCGGGGAGGAGCTAGCCCGGCCGTCAGGTCTTTCTCTTTTCTTTTTTTTTTCTTTTTTTTTCCATCGGTGATCGGGTATGGGAAGAAAGCGACGGTTAATAGGCTTGGCTTGTCCTGTCGACACGAACGCTGGTGGTTGGGTAGTGCGATGTTGACCTTTGGCTGTTTGGCATGGCGATCATGTTCTTCTAATCCTCCTCCTTCCGGTGGTGATACGGACGGGGGACCATGGGCGATTCGATGCTGCTGCATGCTCCCTCTCTGTGTCTGTATCTCGTTTCGGCTATGGAGCAAAACGGAGGGTTACGTCGGCATGTGCTCAACTGCCGATGGGTTGGCTTTCCACTTTGCACCGTCGCAGCTTCAGGCGCGTATATGTTGTGGCAGCGCTGCAAACGGCAGGAGCTCCCCAGTTTGTACATGTTAAAAGCCGATATGTGTTATTGTTTGGTGTAAAATGAAAAAAAAAATGGTATATCGACCGTCCGAAGGGCTGCCTCCCCGTCGGACGCGTACATAACATAACCGTTCATGTTGTACTACTTTTTCGTACACTTCTAAAAATGTTACGCTATTTTAGCTCAATGTTGCAATCCTGAAATATTATTTAATGTTACATCTGAATCTAATGTTGCAACCACGTGTTGCGGTAAGAGTGTAACATACACCACATGTTGCAGTGAGATTGCAACATACACCTTGACTTATAGTAGGAATGCAACACATTGGGATTTTTTGAACGTTCGTCCGACACTAGTCCTCTACCGTGTGTCTCCGACGACGACGCACGTCACTTTCAGGAGCCCGCGCGCTGCCTCTTCCCTCGCTGCCACGGGCCTGAGCCGTCGTCGCTGCTCCTCTTTATTGTCCGTACGCCCTCGTCCATGCACCACCGTCGCCACTCCCCTCCAACATCGTCAGGGGCTGCGATGCCTCTTCACTCACCGCCGCGGTCCTATGCCGCAGTGCGCACCGTTTCTTCTTCCTCCTCTGTCGAATCCAATAGCGAGCTCCCCCAGCGGCGCACCCACGGGCAAGCTCCTCACGGCCGGCAACACAAGATCTGAGTAGCAGTATGTTCCTTGCGGTTGATTTGATGAGTAAGAGGTCGATCCGGATGGCGTCTCTGTGTATGTTACAGTATTTTCTTTTTTATATTGCAGCAGTCGTTTCGTGGTGTTTCAACTATGATTTTTGTATGATATCCCAAAACATGGTTTAATGTTTCAAACGATTTTTTTTTACGTTTCAAAAGAATGTTTCAATGTTGCAAAATTTTCGTCGGGTGTTTCAAAATAATGTTTTAATGTTGTAAAATTCCCACCGGATGTTTCAAAAGAATGTTTCAATGTTGCAAATTTTTCACTGAATGTTGCAAAATATTTCATTAAATGTTGCAAGATCGATCTCATGTTGCAGTGTTGCAAAAGAATGTTTCAATGTTGCAAAATTATCACTTTATGTTGCAAAATATTGCATGATTGATCTTATGTTGCACGCAACATTCCCTCGATGTTGCCGTCGATGTTGCACCCCGATGTCGGACCGTCCGAGCACTAGCAAGTAAAAAAAAAAAATCAATTGCTTCATCCAATCATCCTTGCAAGTTTGCAACTTCATTATGAAAAGAAGGGAATCTCTTGTTGGGCAACTAAACAGAAATGGGCCAGTCAGCCGTTTCGTGAGATAGTAGAGTGGGCTGTGACTGAGCAGAGATGGAGCCCCAACTTCGGCCCACTGGTACGCTTTGTCACATGCAAACATTAGTCGACCAAAATCCATGACACCATGGAAAAGCAGAAAATCGTTAACAAACCTGATCTAGGCTCCGAATCAAGTTCAATGCACAAATTAAACGATTAGAACAGAGCTCAATACACAAACTAGCTATATGTACATACATACAGTACATGTCACCTTAAATACTACTCCAATTTACATGATATAAATCTATTTTTTTTTTTAGTTTTTGGATGGTTCTACTACTATGCTTAATTAATCTAGGCACCGAAGAATCACTTCAACCAGCTGGCACACTCAGCCCCCGGATCCATCGGCGAAGGCGACGGTGCGCCGGCGCCGGCGCCGCCGTCCTCCGGGACGCCGACGGGGACGTCGGAGAACGCGGCCAGGACGCGGCGGATGCTCATGCTCCGCATGGGCCGGAAGCTGAGCGACCTCGCCATCTTCCCCGGGGTGAAGACGTCCGACGAATTGCGCAGGATCAGGTAGACCAGCGCCTGGACCAGCACGAACACGGCCACCTTGACCAGCGCGTCGCCGAGCTCCGGCGAGACGGTGAACGACGTCGCCTCCACGTTGCCCATTTGTTGCTAACTGTCAACCTGTTCGCTGAATCTGTGATGGATCGATCGGTCACTCGCTATGACGACTTGGAATGAGAAAGTTGGATATATATGCTCAATCTCTGTAGTCTGTGTAGCTAAGATAGAGCTTGGGATCAATGAGCTATGGAGTATGCTTGCGAGAATGGTCTCTTATGTTCTTGGGATCAATGAGCTATGGAGTATGCTTGCGAGAATGGTTTATATAGGCATCCCACCAGATTGATCGATAGCCGTCTGTGTAAGGCTTGTACGCAAGCGATAGTGTGTGCTGGGTTTTCAGATGTGTCCGCGCTGTGCTTGTGGGCGAAGGAAGGAGGCGCAAGCCTCCACGTTTTGTTTCCACTAACGAAAACTCATTATTAGCATGCATCATCAGGGATGAGGCTACTCGTCTTTGTCTGTACCGGAACCTCGGAACTTAAAAGTGTCGAGCAGTGTCTTGGAGGTTGACGTTTTGCTGCTGCTGATAACTCAAAGACTGGATCGTGATAGGTCCTGTTTGGAAAGGTTCAGTTAGGTCATTAAGCTGAATTGTTTGGGATAATGGTGGATGAGGACGATGCATGTCTCCAAGTTGTGGATGCCGTTCAAGTTTCTCTGAGAAGAAGCACAAGAAAGGATCCTATATGTCCCAATCAAGATTATCCTGATCCCAAACATGCCTTTACAGTGCGAGATCTCGTACTTTGCTTGGGATTATTGAAAGTAATGCTCAGGTCCCTTTCTGGTTAACCGCTAAGGCGCTAACCTCAAATCCTCAATGAACTAAAAACTGCAGCAAAGGAGCCAAGGATAGATCAATGCATGCGATCCAGTTCTCGTGGCAGTTTCTGCCGGAGCGGCCTGAAATTAACAGAAGGGCAGAACGACAAGGCAATGTGAGCTCACGTGGCAGCCGGGTTTTCCGGACGCGGTTCCAGACAGAGCCAGAGGCAGGGTGTGTATAGATTGGGGAAAGATTCCCCGAAAATACACTGTTCACCAAAAAAATATTGTAGATAAATAGTGTTATGTGAATAGAAGTGGTGGGATGAATAGTGAAAAGTTGAATGAATAGTGATTTTTTGGGGAATATTTCTGAATCTAAACGGGGCCTAAGATGGCTCTTGCAAGCCAAGCAAACTAGTGCTCATCAGTGGTTTGCAGCTTCAGTATCAATCCCCATGCTTGCTTCGCAAGCCCTCTGCTTTGGTTTGCTTGCTGCTGCACGAGACCAGCCCAGCGTTGCATTTTGTTCGCTTGTCGTGGTGAGCAATCGGGAGGTACCAGAAATGTTATCTGATCGTGTCACTTTATGCAAGGTGGCCTGTTGTCTCTACTATTGGGAAAACAGATGCATGTAGCGCATTGGCAAACAAATGTTGTGGACATGTGGCGAAATCACTTGAACAAAATGGTTGGCACGCGCTGCCTAATAAGACGACAGGTAGCATGTTAAGCTGTTGTATCAGCTTGTGGCATGCAGGATTGCTGGGACTGGGGAGGTTGCCTACCTATAGTTATTTGGACATTATTAGTAAATTTATGGTGGTTTTAAAAATAATTACAATTGTCGCTTTGGCCGAGTGGTTAAGGCGTGTGCCTGTACATGGGGTTTCCCCGCGAGAGCTCGAATCTCTCAGGCGACGTTGACCAATTTTTTTAACCCTCTGCTTCATTTCCCTCTGTTTTACCAACTACATGTGTGCCTGCATCCTGTTCCTTCTCTTGATGTTTTTATGATTTTTTTTATCCTGTCTCAGCTTTTTTACTAAACTATGTTTCGGTTACTACTTTTTTTTTTTATCAACCCTGCTTCATTTCCCTCTGTTTTACCAATTATATGTATGTGCGTCTGCATCCTGTTCCATGATTTTTATCCTGTCTCAGCTTTTTTACTAAACTATATTTCGGTTACTATGTTTATCCTCGTGAGACTAATTGGGAAATGAGTAAAAGGAGGGTGCTCATTGCTACATGTTTCCTGAGCGTTGAAAGAAGAGGAAGGAACTTCTATGGTTGGGAATTGTATGATCCAGAAAGTCGATCTTTGCCTTTGTTTCTGAACTGAGGTCCTCTGCTTTTTTCTTTGACTCTTTGGAGTTTGGATCTACTTGAAAGGTCACTGCAGATGTTTCCTATCAAAGCTTAAAGATTACTTGAAAGGCACTTAAAGAGATTAATAAACGAAGTTTCAATACAAGCTGAATCCGAAATTTTCTTTTCCAACGGAAATTGGAAAACATATTATACTGCTATTTTGACAAGACCAGATACTTACTAGTTTTGAAGACTACTTATACAACATTTACACACTGGAAAAAAGAATACAGAGGCTCTCGTGTAAAGAATAAGAATAATTATACAACATAGGCTCACTAGATGAGCAATGCTAATTGGCATTTCTTTTCTTTTCTTTTTTGCCAGACTGTAGTCTTCCTGTACGAGTTACATTTTGAGCCATTCCCTAAAGTGTTACAGGTTACAACAAGGCGAGGCCAGCGTTTTATTGCTTCACAAGGTTGCAGTTCCGAACTTAGCTCTCAACTCAGCGTTCTCCCTCTGTAATCGCTCAACCTCAGCCTTCAACGCAGCGTTGTCATTGCGTAATCTTTCTACCTCCACTTCAAGCATATTATTTTCTCCCTGAAATAAAGACGGGCCAAAGAACCCATAGTAAGAGAATTTGTTGAGGTTTTTCTTTAGTATAGAATTTGTTGAGGTTGGCATTGTCAAATTCTACAGTAATTTCGCTATGTTGATTCGTGCTTATGTACAGATCTTACGTTCTGTTGTTCAGTGACAGGTAAAGATGGGAATTGCCCAGTGTAGGGTGCACCAAGCAACACCTCCCTGATGACTTCATGTGATGCCAAGCCATCGATGCCCATGTTCTCATAACTCCAAAATGCACCCAGTGTTCCCAAGAACCCTTCATGACATAGAAATGTTGTTTGGACTTCACCTTTAGACCTGGAAGCAAAGAATAAAAGGATGTGCGGAACTAGTGACTAAGTTGACTTGGAGCAAGCTCAGCTGGATAGCAAATCTCGGTACATCACAATAATGTGTCACCATCTTAATTAAAACTCTTACCAATATTTTAGGGAACGAGAAATCTTGTCCATAGTCTTTTCATGACCACATACATAAGCACCCCGGAAGAAGATTCGTTTCAGCCCCGAAAGATTAGCCACAAAGTAGGCTATCTAGAAGAGAGGTAAAAATAATGTCAGGATAACAACTGAATGATGACTAGTAACCACACATCTGGAGAGAAGAATACCTGTCCAATGTTGTAAGTGAAAGAATTCAATAGAGCAGCAGCAAGATCCTCTAACTTGTAATCTGACAGTTTACTTGAGTTCACTTTTCCAAAGCTAGCGGCAGTTGTGGATGCTGGAAGACCAATCTGACATAGAGAGAAACAATAACTGATGGAGACACAGGTAATTACTCATTAAAATTTATCACATGAGGCTAAAAAAACAAAAGCGTTACAATACCAATTATGCATACATATATTTAGAAGGTCAATTGAATATTACGCTTAATGGTTCAAGAATCTAAGCTACTGTGGCCACATTTCATTACTTTCACAATAAGTGCACTAAATAACTAATATTGATCTTATAAAAGTAAGAATTTATTAAACACCCATCTTCAAAATAACGACAGTGATGTGTATATAAATGCACTCCAAAAGGCTCTGATATATACTGTGCTTAATTACTGTTTCGTGCAGGTCCTATTATGTGCTACGTCTTTTTCTTGTTTCTTTTCCTTCTCCAGAATAGATTACTTCCCAGGTCGTTGAGCAGAGGCAGCGTTGCACTTTTATTTTCTTAGACCGGTTAGATGTTTCATAATTGATTATTTCTGGCAACAAAAATCACAGAAAAGGTCTCTCTTTCAGGGGATGGATAAGTACCTTTGGATAACCTTCTTCCCCATATATGTCCCCAACAGTCAAATCAACAGACAAATTATTGCCCCTCTGGCTCAACTCCAAGAATTCTTCATAACTAGAAGGAAAAGGTTAAATTTTTTTTTTCTCAAACAGGCAGGAGAGATGCACATCTTTGTTTTAATAGAAGAAAGAAAAGGTTAACTATGTAATCAAAAGAAAATCTTATAATTGGATAGTACCTCGAACAGCCAGTCAAAAGCCTGGCGAGGCCAAGGATAGTACCGCCACCTAGATGGGATCCTATAATTCTTTCGAACTTCCCTTTACCAATTACCTGTTCATAAAAGTGTGTTGCAGTGATAACATTTTTTAAAGCACGTTTGTGGGTAACAGCTGATTTCTGAAGAATATGATTGATGGAAAGTATATCAGTGTACTGGCACACCTCTATCATGCTGACACCTGATCCAATATTAACAAGAAGGTAAGGAAATATGTTGTTTTCATTCTCTTCGTCTGCTGATGTCCCAACAGGTGCTGCTGACTCATGATGAGGCTCCTGTATCAACAAAAGATAGGGAAAATTCCACATTTTAGCTTGGCAAACAAAAATCACTGTAGAACCTACATTTGACATGCTTCTGTAATTGGTATTCATCTACGATGCGTACTGAAAAGGCTCATAAAAATATATAGGTTGGACTGGTCAAGGTCAGCTCTCGGTTTACTATAGCAAGTATGCAAAATGTTTGTAATGGTCCATACTGTGTAAAAGCATTTTCCTTGTACATAGATCAAGGCACTAAAACTTCATCTGAATATGCCAACAATGATAAAGATAGTAGGGATATCTTTTTTGGAACTCACATCCTCTGATTCCTCAAGGGTAACATTTTCACCATTGTCATCCCCATAACTCATCAAGGCACCAAGCGCTCCCAAATACCCTTCATGTCTCAGGAATACTGCTTGCATTTGTCTCTGAGACCTGATTGATGGTAGATGCTTAGCTTCTTGCCATCCCAGACTAACAGAAATCCTACGAAAGTGATTAATTGATTACGAAATGCACATATGCCAGAAATTCCTACCAGAAATCAATTGCATAAGAAATGTTTTCCATTGTGCTTTTGTGTCCACGTATGTATGATCCACCAAAGAAGACCCTTCGGAGTCCCATGAGTGACGCAACAAGGAAAGCGATCTGAAGTCACATACCATGAGTTGATAAATATATTCCTTTGTTTTCCAATATTCTCACCCAAGGGCAAGAAGTCTAATTTCATAATATGCATACATGAAAAATAAAACGAACTTACCTGTGCAATATTGTAGGTAAAGGCACTCAACAATGTGGATGCAAGGTCTTCAGGTTTATAATCTGTTAGACCTTTTTTAGAAGTAATAACTTTCCCAAAGCTAGAAGCAAGAGTTGACGTTGAAAGTCCTTGCTGGCACATATAAGAAATGCATCAATAACCACCCATGAGGACTGATACTTGCCGACAAAACGTGAAAGGATAGATAAGTTTGCAAACCACAAAAATCTCTTATAGAACAAATGTCGACGACAGGGATTTCACAATAAGGTTAAATGCACAAACATCTCTTATGGAGCAAATGATGATGACATGCATAAACAGCAACTAAGAAAAGAAGAGAAATATGCTGGAAATAGCCATCCCACAAATTGGAGTTCTTTTAATTGTGATTAAAGAAGAACCATTGAATGTCACTAGGGAACTTATAGACTTAAGAAAACTATATTAAATGTCACATAGAATCCCAACTCAAGGAATACATGTAAGCTCAAGATAAACTCCTAATAAAAGGTACCTGGAGGCTGAAGCCCTTTTAATAATGAGAGATCCCAATATTAATATAGGAACTGTGTTAGTTTTAACTTACTAACAACAATACAATACCAACTAAGAAAAATGCACATGCATACAGGGCAACCAATCTAGTCATCAGAAACGTAGATGGATGTATGTCACCGATCATTTTAAACAAAATGTGCCAAGCAGTTAGTGTCACATGGATTCAGTGATGCTAGAAGAGCGAGAGTATTCAAGGAAAGTGTATCTGTATTTCTGTAGGTTGTTATGGAATCCTATTTAAGATTTGTAAAAAAAACTAAGTCATGATGCCTTCAATATTCACCCAGAAAAAAAAAAAGAAAAAGCTGGATGAACGTAGTCCTACTTAGTTGAGCAGTACTAGACTGCTAGCCCACCAAAAGCTAAATCAGAAGAAAGGAATATGCATATCAGAAAAGAAAAAAAAATCGTGACAACATGAAGAAGAAAAATGATGTGCTCTATAATCAAAATACAACAACAAACGGGTGAAGACAAACCTTCTGGCAGACAAGCTCCCCACATATATCCTTGACAATTAGATCAAGAACAAAGTTGTCCCCTTTCTGGCTTAATTGTAAGAATTCATCATAACTAACAGAATTGTAACAAGTTAGTAAGGGGAAAACAGTAAATACTTCATTGTATGATGCGGAAGATTGGATATTACCTCTTACAGCCTGTTAAAAGTTTTGCTAAACCAAACATGGTACCACCACCGATGTGCGTCCCAGTTACCCTTTCAAACTTTTTATTTCCAGTGACCTACATTATACTTAATAACACATGGTCACATGAGTTACATTGTAATGAACTTCCAAAAAAGTACGCATGTGAATAAGTACAACCTTTAGTATGCTAACTCCTGAGCCAATGTTGACAAGTAGGTAAGGAAACAAGTTGTTTGGGGAAACATCTACTGGATTCCTCTGTCCATTCATATGTGTGAAGGCTGCACCAGGAACATTCTGCAAGATAGTATCGGTTAAAGGGAAAACATGGTCTGCATCAGGATAAAAAATTTATGTCTCTGATGAGCTGAGTATGTAATTTGCTCAATATGGTGGTTGAACCACCTAAAATAGTGAGTGAAAGTTAAAAATTTAAACTTCACCGTAAGTAGTGATACATGACATGCAAGAATTTTTGTCAGTGAAAAAAAAATGATATGACAAATGCAGAGAAGGACTGACCTGCAACAAAAAGTTTGCTCCGGACACAACGCTATCCATTTCATCAAGCTTGTCCAGACAAACACCTAGTTTTTCCCGGAAATCGTTAGCAAATTTATACGCTCCACCGCCTGTAGCCTGTGCATGGTATATATATCATATTCTTTTCTCGATTCTTTCAAAAATAAGCACAAATATGTCATCCAACAATCATCTGTTCGAGATTTGACAAGGGTAGTTCTAATAACTACATGTATGTATGAGATATCATACTAGAGAACCAGGCAAAGCCTCTGTTTTTGAAAGGTCCAGAAACAACTATACTCTGTTAAAAAAAACCTTGTAAATAAGTACAAGAATTGCCAACTTCCTAAACAGACACTGTTTTCATTAATATCTTTATCACTTTGGCCATAAATACATTAGCACAAGAAAAAATTACCTTGAGCGCCACATTTTCTTTGCTTGATCTTGTCCCTGACATACAAAATTACAGTTTAATACAAAATAAAACAGTACTCCATGATATAACCAAGCAGGTAAGTTGAGATTTAACATGCACAAGCAAGCAGTAAAAACAATATACTCCCTCCGTATCATGTAGCTGAAGACTTCATTAAAAAAAAAAGTAAAAGAATGCAGGCCACTACAGACACTTCAGTTAGTTCTCCAGGTTAATACAGAAAATTACTGGACCAATCTTTTCGAAAATTGGGAGTAATTGTCGATTTGGACGCCACTTTCAGAACGGGAAACAAAAAGGAAATACGCTGAGGGTTTATCATACAATACAGCGGAAATTACTAAAAGCGGCAAGGAATATCTCAGCTCGTGACCAACTAGTGACCGTCATCAATTCTCTCGCTGTCCAACTCACTTCTCCCAAGCAACAAGCCAGCGAATCACCCAGTGGCCACATGACACGCTGAAACTGTCGTGATCTCAGAATCCAAGGATGAGCGCCTACCGTTGCAACCGAGGAGCCCCTTGGCCCGGACGAAGTCGAAGCACTCGTGGAGCCGGCGCCTCTCGAACTTGGCAAACCGCAGCTCCGCGCCATCGCCGTCGCCGCCCCCGCAGCTCGCCGTGTACACCAGCTTGATCAGAGTACCTGCCACGACCAGAGCAGCCCGCCGCAGCAGTCAGCACCCACCGGTAATTCAGCAGGATGGAAGAAGGGAGGAGGAGCTCCGGAACAGAAAGCGGAACGCACCGCCGATGTCGAGTGCGAGGAGCGGGGACGACGCGGCGGGCTGGCGGGGGAGGAAGATGGGCGGGTTGCGTCCCTCGAGGTCCCCGCGGATCTCGGCGCCCGTGAGGTCGACGCCGCCGCGGCCGGCGCCCGCCGTCGCCGCCTCGCCCATGCCGCCGCACGCCCGCTCACGGATCGCCGCGCCGCGCCCGCATTCGCGGCCTCGCCGTACGCCCCGCGGCCCGCCTCGGTTGGACTGGAGACTCCCCCGCGGGCCGCGGCCGCTGTGCTGCCGGCGGCTGGGTGGGAGGACTCCCTTTCCTCCCTCGCTGCTGTCTCGGTCGCGTCGCCTGGTCTGGTGGCGCGGCGCGGGAGCGGGCGGGTCCAAGTGTGCACTCTAGCTGGCGGCGGTAGAGACTAGAGAGAGAGGAGGGGGGGTTGGAATTATTTGGGTGGGGTGGAGTTTGGTGGGGTAGTAGCGGGTGATGGGCTCACGTTCAACGGTTCATCGGTTTTGTTTGGAGAGAACGGGGGAGGCGGAGGAATAAAAACCGGGCACGTACAGCGCAGTCCGGGCGGATTGCGTGCGATTGGGATCCGACGGCAGGCGGTACCGGGCGACCGTGGCGGCCTCTCGCATGGAACAAGACTGGACTGTACAAACAGAACCGTGGATGTCCAGCACCGGCAGCTTAGTCATGTCATGATTCATAAGTGGTGGGTCAGCTACGCCGTACGCACGTTGAATTATCTTGAGCCAGGGATGACCAAGCGCGGCACGCATGTTTTGGATTGGATCAGGTTGGTGACTGGGTTAGTCATCGCTTACGCAGACGAGAGAGATCTCCACCAGATTTTCCTCTCTCCTTTTTGTTTGGAGATACTACTGCTAAGCTTTGGACTTTCGCCTGATATAAAGCTGGGCTCGCGCCAGTTAACCGACCGGAGTTAAACACCGTCTGCGAGCTGCTCCCTCCGTACGTCTGATATAAGCATTTTTTTTATTTATCTTGTTATAACATGTTTCACCACCGGATATATTTTACGTATATTGTAATTATTTTTGTGTTTTTAAAGTCTTTTTAGTAAGATGAATAGTCAAATATTAACATGGAAACCAAAAATGCTTACTTCGTATGTTGTAGGACGGAGGTAGTAAGCTATAGCAGTCGTCGCCAAGACCTGATGGCACATGTCAGTAAAAGAGACTGACGACAACGATCTATCTTGGCGCAGCTGATTACATATACTCCCTCCCTCCCCAAAAAGATGACGTTATAGGATGTGTGCACGTGTTACTTTCTCAACTTTGACTCGATTTGTAGAAAAATATATGCAATATTTATATCTCTAATAAATTTGTTAAAAAACTAGATTTAAATATCTATCTAATGATACTAATGATGTATTATAAATATTAATATTATTTTATATATAATTAGCTATGTTGAAAGATGTTGTTTTTCTTAGGAAGCGAGAATGACATCTATTTTGGGACGGAGAGAGTATGTGCCACGCGCGATCATACTTTTGCCGGCTGCCGCCCAACCTCCCCGGACCGGTCAATTCTGCACTTCTCCAGTTTCCCGAGCACGACAAAAAGATTGAGTCCAAAGAAAAATGCCCGGGTGTGAACGGGAACAGTGCAAGCACGGCGAAATCATGCATGGCTAGTAATAGTAGTACTTCATGTGGATTGGCAATTTGGCATCATGGGTGTAGCAAGCAATAAGTAGCCGGTGTTCCCGTTTCCGACCAACCAATAACAAGCAACAGCCCGCGGATTTAGCAGAGGATGATGGGATTGGGATGGGGGAGGACTGCGACCGGCGCCAGAGTGGTGGCGGCCGCCGGCCGAACGAGTGGTGGTCGCGGTCAAAGCAAGGTGGCGCGGCGCAGCGCAGCGCGACGTGCCGACGTGCTCGTGGCGAGTCCTCCAGGGGCCGAACTCTCTTGTCCTGTACCAGGGGGCACGGGCACCAGTAGCTCTGCCATGGCGTCCCGTCGGGGGGATGGAGCTGGCGCACATCGGCACATGGAATGGAAGGATCCGTGATGTGATGCTACTGTAGTAGCATGGCCGCGATCGAGATGGTCACGTGTATTTCTCGTGCGGCACCACGCAGCAGGAAAGGCGACATCACGTGGCTTTTTTATGTGGGCTTCCGAGACCTTTCGTTTGTTTACTTGCTTTGGGTGGGCTTCTTTCTCATCCGTGCAAGCTGTTGGCTGGTTGTGGGTGGGCTGGGCTCGCATTCGCTGTGCTGCTGTGGGCTTATTTTTCTCTATATACGGGCCTATATAGGGGCCCATCTTCTTCTCCTCCTCGTTGCGCAGCCGCCGGCCTGCTAACCTCTCCGTGCTTCTTATTTGGTCACTCACACTGTTCCTCACTGCACCCAACATGCCAACAACACCCGTCTCAATAAAAAAAAAAGGAACTTGCTAGCGTCCGGGCGCAGTATCGGACGGTGCAACATGCACGATGAAACATTGCAACATCCGTCCAGACATAGTATTGAACGGTGCAACATTTGCATGGACAGTGAAACATTGCAACATCATCCGTATGTTACATGCAACATAAGTGAAGATTGTAACATTCGGCGAGAAACATTGCAACATCTGGTGAAATATTGCAACACCAGTGAAACACTGCAACATCAGGCACATATTTTATGCAATATTAATTAATAAATTACGAAATTCAAGTGCTGGAACATGTCGATTCCTGGAACATCTCCATAAAAATATTTGCAACATTAAAAAAACATTGCAACACTGAAACATTGTAAAAATTACAACATCCTACCAAAACAGAGAGGAGAAAACATGAAACATTGTAAAAATTACAACATCCTACCAAAACAGAGAGGAGAAAACATTCGAAACAATGAAGTTTTGAGTTAATGTTTCATATAATATGTGCCTGATGTTGCAATGTTTCACTGGATGTTACAATGTTTCATCGGATATTGTAGTTTTTATTTTTGTTACATGTAACATATATATGATGTTGCAATGTTGCACCGTCCGATTTTTTATTTCCCCTCCGGACGTCCTGTCCGTAGCATTTCCCTAAAAAAAACCAACAGGCCAACACACAACGCGGCAGGAGGATGGGCCGATAGGTAGGAGCATGGAGATTATTAAAAAAAAATCATTCCGTTTGATTTTTAACCTTGATGTACAAAATCAGAATCTTTCAACCCCAAATTATGAAAACCGTTTGTTTTTCACCCTTATTTGGTTTTAAAGGCAGTTTGTGCAATAAAAGTTTATTTTACACCTCAAACTACGACGTTCGTTCAATTTTCAACCTTCAAAAAAAAAAAGCTTACAATGTGTTTGCTGCGTGTTGCAAGTGGATATATCCACTGTCGTATAAACCACGTTCAAACGGTTGCTGCGTGTTGTAAGTGGTAGTACCCATAGTCGTGTAAACGGCCTTCAAAACTGGACAAGGTGTAAAACAAATGTTTTTGATAGTTTGGGGTTTAAAGATTTCTGGTTTTATACATTAAAATTGAAAACCAACAAACGTAATAATTGAATGTTGTAAAAAGGACTTTTTGTTAGCAGCAGAAGGGTAGCAGGGAAGGATCGGAGGAAGAATCAGAGCGAACCAGAAGGAGAACAGGAGGAGGAGCGAGGAATTTCTTAGCGAGGAAGGAATACAGTTCAGAGTTGTTTGTTGTTTGTTGTTTGTTACATCTTGCCCCTCTCCTCACGACAACAGAGTCTATTAATCAACTACCATTACATGGGCTGGGCCCTATTACGAGCCTGCAAGCTCTACTGAGTCCACTCATTGCCAGCTACCAACTGATTGGGCTTCAATGGCCTTGTGCTCCTGCGCGGCCCACCAGGTGGAGCACTGACATTCCCCGGGTCTTGAGAACCGGCTTGAGCCCAAGCCGGAGCCAATGGAAACTGCTGACGAAGAGGCACCAGGTCTTCCCAAGTCGCCATGGAGGGAGGCCAGTCAGACCATTGAATAAGAACTTGAGAAACGGAATTAGACCCTTTCAAGATCACCCTGCTGTCTAATATCTTCACGGGAACACGAGGCATTTCAATATCAGTGGGCATAGAAGATAGCTCCTGGTGAGAAGCCGGAACCATTTTCTTCAACTGGGAGACGTGAAAAACTGGGTGGATTGAACAAGATTCAGGAAGAGACAATCTGTAAGCAACTTTCCCCACACGCTCAACAACTTCATAGGGGCCAAAGAACCTGAATGCCAATTTTTGGTTCCCACGAGGTGCAAGAGAAGATTGGATGTAAGGCTGCAGCTTCACAAACACCTTATCCCCCACTGCGAATTGTCGTTCAAAACGATGCTTATCAGCCTGCCGTTTCATCCGCAGACGAGAGCGAATCAGGTGCTGCTTAATTAAGACATTCATCAATTGCCGGTCTGGACACCAATCAGCCAACGCTGGAACTTCCACATGTGTGACAGCAGAGATGCCAAAATGCTTGGGAGAGTAGCCATATAGTGCTTCAAATGGTGAACGACCAATAGCTGAGTGCTCACAGGTATTGTACCAGTACTCAGCTAAATGGACCCAGTGAAACCATTTGGAAGGACAAGAGTTGACAAAACAAAGCAGAAATGTTTCCATTGTTTGATTCAACCTCTCGGTTTGACCATCGGACTGAGGATGATAAGAAGAAGTCATTCGTAACTGCACATCAGCTAAGGCAAATAATTCCTTCCATAGATTGCTTGTGAAAATACGGTCTCTATCTGTGACCATGGCCGATGGAAGCCCATGCAGCCGATAGACTTGCTGCATAAACACCTTAGCTACACCAGCAGCAGTAAAAGGATGGTGCAATGGGATGAAGTGACCATACTTAGTAAAGTAGTCGACCACTACCAAAATGCAATTTGCGTGAGCAGACAATGGCAAACCTTCCACAAAGTCGAGAGAAATAACCTGCCAAGCCTGAGATGGTACTTCCAGGGGCTGAAGCAACCTAGGCAACCTGGTCCTGTCAGGTTTGGCCTGCTGACAGATAATACACCCTTTGACATATTGTTGCACTGCAGATTTCATTCCTGGCCAAGCAAAAAGCTTCTTCATCCTCATATAGGTAACAGGTATCCCTGAATGACCTCCAAGGGCCGAAGAATGGCAGGCTTGCAATAGCTTCTGCTGCAAGGCAGTATGAGTACCAATCCAAATCCGAGACTTATATCTAAGCAGCCCATCAGACAAGGAAAAGTGTGGTACAGCAGCAGGATCAATGGATAATTTGGCAATCAAGGATAAAGCTGCAGGATCATTTTGGTAACCTTCAACTACCTCCTTAATCCATTTCGGTGTGCAAGAAGAGATGGCAGCACACACTGAATCGTGACCTGGCTTCCTGGATAAGGCATCAACCACCCTATTGTCCACTCCTTTTTTATAAACCACCTTGTATTGAAGGCCCAAGAGCTTTGTGAACACCTTCTGTTGTCATTGAGTATTCAGACGTTGCTCAGTAAGCTGGCATACGCTCTTTTGATCTGTGTAAATGACGAATTCCCCGTGTTGTAAATAAGATCTCCACTGTTCAATGGCCATAAGGATGGCTAAATACTCCTTCTCATAAGTGGAGAGACCCTGAGACTTAGGGCCAAGAGCCTTACTGATAAAGGCTAAAGGATGACCATTTTGCATAAGCACTGCACCCACTCCTACCCCACTGGCATCTGTTAATGAATGGCTGACTGAAATCCGGCAATGCCAATACAGGGGACTGAGACAAGGCGTCCTTCAGAGCTCTGAATGACTTGTCCTGAACAAATGTCCACAGGAATAAAGAATGTTTCTTGAGTAGCTCCGTCAAGGGCTTGCTAATAACTCCGAAGTTTCTCACGAACTTCCTGTAATACCCGGCAAGGCCCAAAAAACTTCTCAGCTCCTTTGTGTTCTGAGGCACTGGCCAGTTGGATATTGCAGAGATCTTAGAAGGGTCCGTACTGACTCCCTGTTCACTAATGACATGGCCCAAATAGCTGATTCTCCGCTGAGCAAATGAGCACTTCGAGAGTTTGATCTTCCATTGATCCTTGGCCAGCAGCTCTAACACTAGCTTGACATGGAGCACATGCTCTTCAAATGAAGAACTATAGATGAGAATATCGTCAAAAAATACCAAAACGAACTTCCTTAAATATGGAGCCAAGGTTGAATTCATAGCCTCTTAAAAGGAACCTGGAGCACCTGTTAAGCCAAACGCCATGACTCGAAACTCAAAGTGGCCACAATGAGTTTGAAATGTTGTCTTATGCTCTTCCCCTGGCTTCATTCGAATCTGGTGGAAGCCAGCCCACAAATCTAGGCTAGAAAACCAACTGGCCTTCGCCAATTCATCTAAGAACTCATCAATGATGGGCACAGGATACTTGCCCTTCACTGTTATAGCATTCAGATGCCTATAGTCCACATAGAACCTCCACGAGTTGTCTTTCTTTTTCACTAACAGGACAGATGATGAAAATGGGCTGGTGCTCTTCTGAATCAGGCCTTGTTGCAGCATCTCCTTGACTTGTCGTTCAATTTCATCTTTTAGCGCTGGGGCATATCTATATGGCCTTACATAGACAGGAGTAGCACCCTCCACCAGGGGAATGCTATGGTCACAAGCTCGGGACGGAGGCAAAACCTGAAGGCACCTCAAACAATGTGGCAAATTCCTTAAGCAGTTGCTGAATTTCTGCAGGGATAGAGGACTGGTCGTTAGATGGCACCACCTCTTGAATTAAGGATAATTGAACAAGAGTACCCTCCGGAATGACAGGTGAGGATCCCTGCAGAATAACAATTGAACCCTGATAAGGTATGGCCATCCATTTCTGACCCCAGTGGACCTTCATTGGGCTGAACAGTTCAAGCCAATCAATACCAATAATCAGTTCATAAGCTGACAGAGGTAACACCTTCAGATCTGACTGAAAACCCACCCCACTAGCTGACCAACTGGCACTTGGAATATGTTCAGCACAAACCATTTTAGCTCCATTAGCAACTTGAACAGCCAATTTAGAAGTAACAGGGCACACCCCAGATAACTGAGCAGCCAAAGTGGAACTCACAAATGTGTGAGAGCTGCCCGAATCCACCAAAATACTGATGACATTACCCTGAATTTCCCCAATTATACACATAGTCCTAGGAAAAGGCACACCAGATAGTGCAACCAGTGAAATTGTCAAGAACAACTGATCTGACTGAGAAGCAGTTTCAGTTGTCGCCCACAACTGCTCATCATCTTCTGGAAATAGATCAAACAGTTCTTGCAGTACGTGAAGCTCAATGGGCTCAGAACATTTGTGGTCACGAGACCATTTTTGAGCACAGTATTGACATAAGCCTTTGGACCGACGCAAGCTCCGTAATGCCTTCCATTTATCTTCCGCAGAACGAGATACATGAGTCTTGGCCTCATTAGCAACAAGTGGAACAGGCTTGAATGGCTTGGTGGGTGGAGCCGGAAGAGGAAGAGCTTGCTTGAATGAAGACTTAGAAGAATACCCAGCTTCAGGCTTGGAAAATTCTCTGTGTTTCACCGGTTCCCCCACCACTTCCTCCTGCAGTTGAGCAAGCACAAAAGCAGTATCTAGGTCCGAAGGACGATGGAGGAGAACATGTGAGCGAAGTTCAGGACGCAAGCCATCAATGAATTTCATAGTATAGTGTAAAGGGGCTGCTCTGCCCTCATAGGCAGCAAGTTGATCAACCAAAGCTGAAAATTCATTGATGTATTCTAACACAGTGCCTGATTGCCTCATGTGTAAAAGCTGACGAATAAGAATCTCATGATGGTTACGCCCAAACCTATCAAGGACTAACTGGCGAAATTCAGACCAGTTACAAGTGTGAACTCTACTCTCAACCGACTGGAGCCAATTGGAAGCAGCCTCTTTCAGGTGCATAGCAGCAAATTTAGTTTGAAGGCTAGGATCTAAACCATAGAGTTCAAAATAATCTTCACAACGACTGATCCAGAGTTTGGGATTTTCACCATCAAACACAGGGAAAGGCAATTTAGGCACACGAGTACCAGAATGACCACGGTCACGAGGGGGATTAGGTGGACGAGCAGAGTACAGGGTACGATCTCGAGCGCAATTCATCAGATATTGAGAATCAGGTAACGTACCCTTGACCGGGGGATGAATCATGGTCGTAACAGACCCAAATTCATCCTCCTGGTGGAGGTTGTCGCCGCGGTGCCCGTTGGGCCTGTCGACATCGCCTTGAGCAGATGGGCGCTCGGCAGCCGATGGAGTCGATGCAAGTAGAGGAGGAGGGCGATCGAGGACGGCACGTCCCCAGTGCTTGTTAAGCTTGCCGACTTCCAAGCGAATGTCGTCGACGGTGCCTCCGATGCCAGGACGCCAGTCATTGAAGGATGCCGCCGCCCGCTCGAGAGAGGCGACACGCGAGTCTTGCGAGATCTGGAGGTCGGCCAACTTGCGTTCCCAACGATCATCTTGCTCGGAGATGCGGGTAGACCACTTCTCGTCCTGATCTGCGAAACGCAGATCCCACTTGGACTCCACTTCGTCAAAGCGCTTGGCAAGCTTGGCGACCTCGTCCAGAATAATTTTGGTGTCGGGATTCATGGATTGTTGGCGCGATTGGAAGCGAGTGTAGTGGGGATGAGGAGGTATGTGCTCCAGATCGACGATTCGCCACAAATCACTTCCTGCGTGAACCGGAATCACAGGGATTCGAAATCGCGCGAAAAGCACGGAACCAAATTGCCCCAACCAAGTTCGTTGCGGGATGAGATCGATGGATTAATGAATCGTGAAGGGGAGAAGGACCTGGATCTACTAGTTTGATACCAATTGTTAGCAGCAGAAGGGTAGCAGGGAAGGATCGGAGGAAGAATCAGAGCGAACCAGAAGGAGAACAGGAGGAGGAGCGAGGAATTTCTTAGCGAGGAAGGAATACAGTTCAGAGTTGTTTGTTGTTTGTTACATCATGCCCCTCTCCTCACGACACCAGAGTCTATTAATCAACTACCATTACTTTTGCATGCAGGCACACGATCTCCATGTTTGATTCATCAGAAATAATTGGCCATTTCTTTAAAAAAAAAGTGTTGTTAAAAGGTTATCTGCTCTGAAGCTGCTGGACTCCTTGGTCGATTCTTGAGATTTGAGCTAAAACTATCGGTCTCTGCTAGCAATAAGTCACATTCTTATCTCTGCTAGCAATCTTGCTTGCAAAACAAAATTGTAGCTAGACTAACGGCTGCGACCGGTATAGCAGGGCTCTAGTAGTTAGCTACTTGTAGAGTTTGGCTTTAGGGAAAAGGATAACGTGCATGGAGATTGGAGACTCCCGATATGAGGCGATAGAACGAAGATTCCATATATCTCCTGTGGTGCGGAGATTCTTAACACTGCCTGTAAAGCAACGCATTTTGGTCTACAACATTCTCTCTGCCCTAGACCTGTCGCTTTTTGTTTTCTCCTGCTGCGCCTTATTCTCTTCAATTGCTATTTCCTATAAATCCTCGCTAATTCGCTAACGCTTGGGACCAGTGTGACAGAGAAGAAATCTTGCTGCAGTTGTACAGGTAAAACAAATATGTAACCAATTCGATAAAATCCTTTAAACGTTTTGGCAAAGTGCTGAAGCTGTGAAGCATGTAGCCGCAGATATAAAACCAAACAAGTTTTCTCTTTTATATATGGTGTGAGCCGTTGTAGCACATATCTCCAAGATCATAACGATTCAACGAATAATGTCAGGCGGGACAGGCAAAACGCAACTAAACTGTAATACCATCATCCGAGCCTCAGATCCAGATCCATACCTAACAGGGAATGATAGTACAAAGGACCACAATAATACTGAAATTGATCGACGAACCACTGCTTAACAGGGAATGCTATAAATGCAAGGTACTGTCGTATGGGCCGATTACTATTCCAAGCACATGCATGTTTAAAATTTTGGTCCTCACGTTTTCAAGCATGTTTCAGGATCAAGATTCATATTTTCACAATCAAAATAATTTCAATTTTCACAGAAAGATTTATGTTTTAATGATGCTTTTTCGAATTTAGTAATTACATTTTTAAACACATTTTAGATGGGAAAGCTAAAAAGGTTTGACTGACAAACCTGAATCGACTCACATTTAGAATTGGAGGTATTTCAATATCTAGAGTATACTATGTAGCGAGATTTCCTATATCCGGATGGCTCCAATGGATGTTTTCGTGCAAATAAGGAATACACTTCCAAATTTCCATTTTTACAGCTGAATCCAATGAATTACGATATTTTTCTCAAAATTGGCATTCCAACTGATGTTTGAAAAAGGGTCAGTTTATGATTGCTGCATCACGCGCTGGTCATAATGTTGCAATACAACTTTCGGAGTAATAATTTATTGAAGGAGAAAAAGAAGGTTTAGTACTCAATTAGTAAATGCAGGATTTAAGTAGTGTATAAAAGACCCTACTTTTATGACTCGTCTAGCTACTTTTGTGACAAACCAAAAGGCTGCTCAATCGTGTGTCTTTCGATAGTATTCTCTCACTCCCTCTACCTATTTTTCGGACCACGTACTAAAGGGGCGTTTGGTTTGCTGTTGAGGGAGGCCAAGCTCTAGCCGGCCCGGCTCAATGGATGCAATGCAATAGCATGGCCTGACTCAATTGATGCAATGCAATAGCAGTCTAATTTGTTGCTCGGTTCTATTCAGACATGCTAGAGATGGAAGCTGTTTGGTTACCTGCTCCGCATGAGATAAATTTTAAAAATACGTGTTATATATTATTATGTCCATTTTGCACAAGCTAATAACTTATAGTAGTTCTTAGTATGCCTAATCAATCCTTAATATTCTTTAAAAAGCACTAATATTCCTTATTACATGTTAATTACCTACTAATATGATCACTAGTAGAAGGCACACCCGCACGGAGCTGAGCCAGGCTCGCGGGAAACACATCTCGTTTTCGTTTCCCACTAGGTAGGCTGCCGGCTTCCTTTGCATGCTACAGCGTGATTGTTATCCCATTTCGATCTTGTGGTGCGAATTTGAATTCCTTATCTTTGGAAATTGGAACAGAGAAAATTCCCACATTATGTATAGCACTCGAGCGTGATGGTATTATACAAGGTACATGATGGCATGGATCTTACAATTCCAATAATAAAGATGTAAAACAATCTCATGCTACCATTTATAAGTTATAACGCGTAGACATAGAATGTAAACCAATCTTGTACTACTAATCTACCATATTAGCCGATCATCATTTTTTTTTTTTGCAGCCGGACTCCTTTACATATCCTCTAGTAGCAAGCTTTCACCGGCCAAGCAGAGGAAACCACCTCTCCTGGAACGACGAGTGGTACGAGACCAAGAGCAGCACGAGCACCAACGCCACCGCCACTCCCCACGGCGAAGAGCCCGCGCCGCCGCCGCCGTACCCGTACCCATAATAATGCTGTCGTCTGTGGTCCCCGGCGACCATCTCGGCGAGGGTACACATGACACCGCCGCCGCCGCCGCCATTGCCGCCGCCGGTGGCTATCCAGAGCTGCACGGCGACGATGAGCAGCAGCGGGGAAAGGATGAGGAGTCGCCGGAGCTGGTCGAGCAGGCTCTCCATCGCCGACTCGCACCACGCGTACAGCGTGGTGGCCGCGATGAGTGACACCGTCGCGAGGAGGAAGAAGACGTACACGCTGCCGCCGCGTACGCGCTGCTGATGCTGGTAGTTGTAGTAGTACGGCGCCGCCGGCTGGTAGTACGGCGAGTAGTAACCGCCGCCGCTCGCCATGTTCACGCAAGAACTGACTCGATCAAAAAAAATGAAGAAGAAATTGCTTCTTTTTCTGAGTCTAAACTATTCTTGCACGCTCTTGCTTGTTGTTTGGCTACAGTACTGTTGATCAATGCTTTGTGTTTATGGAGACGAAAGGTTTCCGGCGTGCCATATCTATATATAGGCGTTCGGCCGAATGAAGCCCAAGATGGGCCCACAGGTTTTGCTTGGGAAGAGCTGGATTCCTTCACAGCGACGCTGACGTGCCACCAATCGTGGCCAGACATGTGGCGCCGACCAGCGCGGCGATGAGGAGGGGTCGAGAGACGGGGAGACGATAGAGAGAGTGGCGAGGAGCATGGCTTGCAAAGTTGGCATCTTGGATGTTTCTGTCAAGCGCCATGGATATGCGCCGCTTTATTAGGCGATGGCAAATTAAAACAGGGGATCTTCGTCATCCCATGGAGCTTTCTTCGGATATGATTGATCAGAGCACTTTTGGCGCATCATTTAGGTCGTTATCATCATATATAATCCACACCCTTTTCCTAGTTAACGGGTTAACAAATACATGGTCCTTCTCGACCTCGATCATTCGGCGCCTAATCATGCAGTGCGAACCTAGCGCAACCAACACGTGGCGTGGCTAATCGTCTGGAGCTTAATTTTTGCCCTTCTCTGCCTGTCTTCACCTTGCTTTTTCACTGTGCTGAGCACCAGTACGTGTGGCAGTGCCGGTGTGTCAACGTGTTTGAAAAACGGAGCCATGCTGGTTGGCTTGCGATCCCCAGGAGGCCAGAACTCTTCTCGGGCTCTGGTCCAGATGATGCAGGACGTCGTGGATCATGTTGTCGCCAGTCACACGACACCTCCAGGAGTTCATGTCAACCACAAGACATGAAGGTCAAAACCAAGCAAAGCTTTTCTCTGTTCATGGTGCTGCCTATTTGTCGAGATGGACTATACGAGCTGGGTGTTGATGCCCGGCGCTGTACTCTGCGTGAGTTCAGCCATGTTCAGATTAAAAAAAAAATACTTATCTAACTAGTTTTTTCTATTCATCCCACTCACAAAACACACTTTTCAGTATACTATTTATTTAAAGAAATACTTTTTACTTTTAATCTGGACACAGCTTTCGTCCGTGGTCGGTGCCTGCCGTCCCTGCACATATGCATAGTCATGTAACCGAAGAAATGTCGCAGGCTATTGCTCGTACTCTCGTACCCCTATTTTAATAGCCATGGACAGTGGACACACACACCTGCACCACCACAGAAAACTCCGTATCGGCCTAAGCTACAGCATTGAGAAGCGATTACGTAACGTCCTGACGATACGATCGCCGCCAAAATATTCAGAAATCAGATCGTGTACGCATCGTCACCATTGGAAAGATGATTGTCACATCACGAAAGCACTGCATTGTACAGTACAAGCGGAAAGAGACAGGTAGGCGAGATGATCAGGCAACTCATTGTTTCATCACTGTACTGATATATCCAAATTTCTTATAGTCCTCAAGATACAGAGTGATATCAGAAAACATTTGCTTCGAAGGCAAGGGCTTTCATTGGTTTGCACGGGACGAACTACAGCTGAAACTTGAAAGCCCTTGTACAGACCAAGCATGCATGACATTTCTGAGAACATAGGTAAAATCCTGACTATTATATACTTATACATATTATATACAACACATACTGCCTCCAACGGTCCAATCTAGCTAATTACAACCAATATTTATACACGGATTCACACGGGCAAAACCCCACAGAAGGAAAATTCAATGCCGAAGCTCAGCCAATTTGATTATTTGATTTCTGCGACGATCCTGTCCAAGCCTCCAGGGTCATGAATCATTCATGACCCATTGAGTTTGGCATCCATATCATCTTGGTCAACTCCCTGACCCTTCTTCAGTTTTGCGACTAGAACCCACATGTTCGCAAGCTCTCCTTCCAGAAAGGCTTCCTTCTGTTTTGCCTCCTCGATTTTCTTCTGGAGTTCTGCCTCTCTTTGGTCCTTCTCCGTAAGCATGACCTCTAGAGCTTGCTCCCTTTCATAGCTGGCATGAACATCTCTTCTGCTAGCTGGCTCATGCCGTTTAGTATAGCTATCCCTTCTACTAAACCTTTGACCATTGTTTACTCGTCGTTGAGTTGAATTTCTTGCTGATGCCAACTCGCTTGCAAGCCTTTCATTGTGATTCATGAGTTTGGTGACCTCTCCTGACAGTGCTTTCAGTTCAGTCCCTGCAGCTGAGGCCAGCCCTTTCGCATACATGCTTTCCTCTAGCAGTTTCTGATTGCGGGCCTCTAGTTGAGCTTTGGCTTCAGTGAGCTCATGAAATGTCTGCTTCAGTTCATCAATCTCCAACTGAAGAGAGAATAAATTGTATTAGGCACATTTTTTGTCAGCCATACAGTTGAAATACCAAAATAAATTATATAACTGAATAATAAAGTCATTTGGTGTAGTCATAAATGAGTTGGAACATCAAAATATGCTTAGCAAATTTGTCACCTGGAAAAACTGACCAGTAGTTATGTTTCACCAAAACTGTACAAAGGTACCACTAATTGTTTTTGGCACACACAAAAGACAAACTTGAACAAAAGAATATGACAGAATATAAGTCTCATGACATTTGCATTCTATGGTGGGATGTAATTCAGAGTTTCAACATTCACAGTAAATGCAGGATGGCACTTTTGATGGTCCTATTTTTTTTCCCTCAAATACGTAGGAGAGCTAAGCATCATTTCATTGAAGAAAGAAGAAATTGTTCACAGACTAGTTCATACACACATTCCTTACAAACAAATTAAAAATACGACCAAGAAGACACTACCGAATTAACCCATGAAAATTGAAAAACAGCTGACTTATTTTTCCCCAGCTGCACGCCACAAAGCGCAGCCTCATCTGCTATTGGAAGCACCAATTTTCAATACAAGCCAAGAGAAATATGATTGCAGTCCTCCTAACTGTCACTCTAGCAGCAATTAATTATAAGACATGGCATGATTATATGAGCAGCATCGTAGACAATTCCAATCCTAAGATGCAGTACAATTCCGCCATGTGTCAAATACCTGGATACAGCCTAATTATCAACATACAAATTGGGTTAGTTACATGTCAACAAAAGATTAGCCCTCTCACATCTGGTCAATATTAAGTCTTGAAATCTAGCACAACAAAACACTGCGTTTGACTGAAATAATTTTGAACTACAATGCAGAGAAAAGGCATACCAGCTGTGCATTTTTATGTTCATCAAAGACATCTATAGATGCTGGATCCAGTTTGTGAACTTGCGATCCAATTTGAAGGCTTGTGTCTGTGTAATGCTGAAATATTATGCTTTCTGACAACAGATCATTAGTTTTAAGAGCTTGGGAAAGCTGTTCTTGTAAGTGAGCAACGGTTTCTTGTAATTTCTGGCATTCGTTTGCCTGACAACAAGACAAATTGGAACTGGCATAAGATTGTGCTCATTGATTTATCAACTTAAAATCAAATTGTTACCTTTTGCTGTAGCTGGTCTTGCATTATTCTATTATCAGCTGTCTTCACCTGCAAAAAATGGGAAACAAGTATTTGCAAATACACTCAGAACAAAAATGGGACAGATAATGCAAAAACAATATATTTGCTGGATATCAATCTCCAGTTCGCCACTCATGAGGAGCAAGGATCCCATGGTCCCTAGGAAAACAATTAATCCTGATGCTACACTCAGGGTTCAAGGGAGAAATTAATACCCTTCCAGTAGCATATAGGAGAAATAGAGGGCAAAAGCGAGAAGGATGGAAATGTCCCCTTCTCTAGGTTTGCTCTGACAGCTCTGTTTAGTTGTTCAGTTTATTTTGTTTGTTTGTTTAGTAGGTTACCTTCTTTAGCTGGGTTTGCTCTGTAAATACCTCCTTTATTTTTAATAAAGTTTCATCAGCGGGGGGGGGGGGGGGGGGGGCTCCCTCACTTTTCGGTTCAAAAAAAAGAATGTCCCTTTCCCCTCCACTATAATAGTGCTCCAAAGTAAGGATTCAGGAGGTTTTTGTTCTCTACTTATACTATGTACTCTGATTCCGTATTCATTTGCATCCACACCTCCAGATTTACCATACAAAAGGGTGGAACGCTATCTATTATTTTAGGGAAAAACCATTATGTTAACTTATCTATGCGGTATTACCCTCCAGTCCCCAATATATAAAAAATGGAAAAGTTTATCCTTCAAAAATACATTATTTTGTTCGGATTCCATTTTCCAAATTAATACATGTAAAAATATATATGAAAATACAGGCTCATTGGAAATTTTTGTACCTCAAGTTCAAATGCTTTCTCATTGAGCTGCTCCAGTAGCTCAGCGTGAGACTGCAAAACCATTGCAGCAGTTCATATGTATCAATTCAGACAACAAAGTAGCTGAAAACTAATTAAGATAATATACCAGTGGAGGTTCTAAGTAGTCAAGCTTGCCCTTAATCTGCCTTTCCAAATTTGCTATCTGCTGCTGCTTGCCCTTAATCTCGTCGTTGACCCTCTTCATTTCAAACTTCAAAGGCATACAGTTTAGTCTTTCAACATAAAAAAATCTACAATTACTAACATATTGAAAGTGAGAAAGTGAAAATACTTCTATATGTTCATTTGTTGTGCTTCTTCCAGCTTCCTCCATGAGGCGCTTTAGAACACTTGTATGGAGTGCAACCTCCCCTGACAAGATCTTCAATTGCTCTCTTAATAGATCAACATGAACATGATCTGTTGTTTTTCTGCCATCCTGTCATCATGACATGTATCAGATTTTGTCATCATAATCTGTTTAATGTATCTACTCAACAAACTACCAAGCCACTGAGCCATTTGTATCCATTAATTGACCTAGAATAGTTGAATAAACAAAGAAAAGATGTGGTGATATCTTGTACCAAAGGAGCTTCTCCTCCATGAAGACCATCAGAATGAAATTCTTCATGGTCAACACTCAGCAGGTCAGCTGACACATTCTCAGGAAGAAAAGAATTAGACATCCCTTGTTCTGTTTCAAAATTATGTCCAACCCCTAGGGGCGTCGAAGGGGCTGTGAATGCTTTCCTCAGGCTTGATTGGTCACCATATGATCTTGTTAGAGCAGCAGAACCATCATCATGTTTCTGGTTACAGATCAGCATGTAAAGGTCAGTAAGAAGCAGAGTTTTATACATAACAAAAGAATGAGACCTGCTTAGTTTTTCTATTCTGTTATATATCTAACACACTTCAGAAATTTACAATCCTTAAATTTTAATTAGCAACAGATGTCACGTTATGGCTGTGGCAGTATCGCACATTGGTTACTATATGAAAGGCTACATATCATCGCTATACTGAAAACTGCCAATGCAGTGGATTATACAGTCTCTGATTTGTATACCCGAAGTTTGAACCAGTTAAGAAGCCCTTTGCGATTCTTCTTCTCCCCTTTGGATGAAACTTCAAGTGTTTCGTCCAACCCTTCCATAGGAACAAATAAATCATTCCTTTCACCATTCAATACAATATCTTGGCTTCTATGTGGGAGACATGCCAGCTGCAGTTGAAGAAGATAAAACTAATTCAGAAAAACTGACGATAAGACAATATAATTATAAGATAAATGCAGTTTGACACAAATTAAAAAGTTTAGTCACGTTATCTTAACAATCTGACCTCCTGTTCACCAAAAGAATGTCTTCTCCTTGGAAGAGGATTCTGGAATAATATAGGATTCTGAGTTGCTTTTGTGGAAACCAGGATTAGCTGTGTTAGACGTTGTATCCTAGCAAGCAAAGCAGCTTTAGCTTCTTCTTCTTGTTCCAGTCTAGACTGAAGTTTGACATTACCATCTTCTAGCTTTTCAAGTGATGAAGAATGCTCGTTAGAAACTTAGGATCCACCAATGATGCAATGAAGTATACATGCAGCATCAGGTAACGATACTAAAGGAAAAATGCACCCAGATATTGCTAACTGATATGGTAACACTTCCTTCAGAAATTGTAAACAAGTGACAGCCAACAGAATGCAAAAAATGCAATGCATTAAGAACCTATCACCTTCTGTTTCCAAAGAATGTCATTATCTTTCAAAGGAGTGCTACAAAGTATACCCCTTTTTAGTTGGTCCAACTCTTCCTTCAATCGGCGAATTTCATTTTGGTACTTTTTAATTAAAGATTTTTCATCCATAATCTGCAAGCCACGATCAATTTGCAAGTCATAAGAATGGGTCAAAGGTAGAAAATAATATTTATATTGCAGGGTAATGCGTTGCAAAATATTATGCTAAACAAATATGCATATATACCTTGTTTTGTGATGCTTGAATCTCAATTTGTTTTGCACGGTGGGCAAATTTTAATGTGTTATGAGTCTCTTCTGAATTGCTTGAAGCTGGAGTAACAGTGCATATTAGCTGTACAAAAAGAAATCAATTTGAAAATGCTTGAGTTAATAATGACTTATTAAGCAATAACCTGCGAAACAACTTACAGAAACACGCCCTTGGCCACTTAAGGATGACTGTAGCAACCGTGTCAATTTGGAATCTCGAAATGGGACATGAGTAGCTTTTCCATCAGTCAGTTTTGATATCACCTGAAATAGAAACTAACTTTTATCTACATGCCTGACTAACTTCTTGCAAATAGACAAACACAAAAAGTAAACTCAGCTTATTATATTGACCAAAAACCATTGGGTAAAGGAGAATTAACAGTTCTCATAAATTAGAAACACTTATAAAACTCCTTTTTGCTCACAAGTATCAAATTTTGTTTCCATCCTTATAAATATATCTGTTCACTGGAAAAGGCAATGCCACCTACATGGACAGCAATCTGTGGCTTTGGGAGTTTTGATAATTACACATCTATTCAATTTGAGACTTTCAGCGATCTCATATTCAGCTTCAATATGAAATATAAAATGAAAATAATTAACCTCTTGCATGCAAAGTAAACACAAATCAGCTTTTTTTTGAGCCAGTAAACACAAATCAGGTTAGGCAGCAACATGAATGGTTTTACAGAACCTTATAAATATGATTGCATGAACACAGCATTTACCTCAATGCATCTACCTTATACTAATTAGAGAATGAGGCCTGCGCCTACCGTTCCAAGAGTTAGCAAGCTTTTATTGATATAAGATCCTTCCTTCCGACGTACTCCCGTAGTTTCAGCCCTTGAACTCTCAGAACCTGCCAGATCGATGAGATTCTGCAAATGAACAACAAAATTAAGAAAGCAGTGCATTTTGGTTGTTTGAACACACTGAAAGTGCTGATAAACAATACAGAGTCAAGTCTAAATGGAATGCAATTGTGACATATATCTAGAATAAACTATATTGAGAGGAACAGATCAAGAGGAAAAAAATGGCAAATGTAAATGAAATGAATTGTAATATATATGGATCATTTATAGTGGCAAGGCAGAGGAATGGACCAGAAGAAACTTTTAAAAGAAGGAAATAAGAAGATGATCCCACCAGCTGTGAGAACATGACTGTCTCCCCTTCACTAGATTCACCACATGGGCTGCTCTCTATTGTCTGCATGAAACAGTAAAGTGGGGCAATGTTAAAGATGCACTTAAATTGTAAAATGCATCCATGCAGATACTTTGTTCCAATATATTGTATTCAACAAAATGCTGAATTCTATACACTAATCGTAATGTAACATGCAAACTTCATTACCAGTGTGAAAATTGTATGGCTTCTGCTGCTTAGCAGATTGAAATTAGTGGATCCAACATGTCTATGCTCTGAAAGGGGAACAGACACAATATGTTTCAGTACATATATCAAGTGCTATTAACATAACCAAAAAAGGTAGCAACTAAAAAAAATTGAAATACCACATATTAAAATAATAGTTAGATGAACCAAATTGCAGTATGAGAAACCGGCTTGTCTCTTTGATTAATAGCTGGCACATCAATGCAAGTACAGATAATTACTAAGATGCAGTTTTCGCTCACAATTAAATTTGAGCGCAGCAAGATATTACGAATGCCAGGACAAGACATAAATGTTGATTCAAATTTAAAAGAAACTTCATAATTTATTAAAAGGAAATCAACCACAGGGAGCATTCTCAGTTCATAAATAAAAAAGTATTAAGCTACTCATCTTTATCTTTACAATTATACTGATTCACAAGAATGAGAAACCAAGCAAATGCCACAGAAAAATGCTATAATAAATACCTTATTAGTTTGAAAGTTGTTTTCTCATCATCAATTCTTATTGCATTTTTGTACTATCAAGTATAAGATAAGAAGTATGAATGTTCTTTTTAGGGAAATACAGTAGGGGAATCACCTACTGCGTATGACTCGGTAAGATAGCATTATAGCAACGAAGAAAGAGGTCGTGGAATCCAATCACAGAAATCCACAAATGATTAAGGCTCATATTATGATCGTCAGGACATTAAAATACCGTTCATCAGCTGTTTGCCATCATTGTTAATGAGGGACAGCTTTGCGTGCAGGCCGGAGCCAAGTGGAAGGCAGCCTTGGGCTAGCCTGAACATCACCGTGCTTAGCTTTAGCTTAGTCTAGGTTTAATGATGTTGAGTTGTATCTACGACCATATAGTCCTCTAATGTATCTGGGCAATGTGTGCGTGTGCCAATCATGGCCCACGTTGTAAAATGAACTATCATTTTCTTCTTAATGCAAAGATATGCAACTCTCCTGCGTATTCTCGAAAAAAGGATATTAAATAAACACAAAATTAAAGCATTTGGAAAATAACCTTCGCCAGCTGCAATAAGGGACAAGGCATGTGCAGGAGACAACACCACTTCCTCTTTTATGCCCTCAACAAATGTTCCCTGGAGTAGTAAATACAAAGTTGCACACCATGCCATGTATGATAAAAAAAATTCAAAACCATTATATGTGATAGTCGAATTAAGCAATTGGCAGCGTTACGTGTTAGTTTCCATGTAATCAATTTGAGATTATTTTCAAATTCACCACCCATGGCTGTCTTCTAAATTTGAGAACTCTTGCTTGCTAAAACTATTGCATGTATGTGCTACAGTAACTTATGGAAATTTCGAACCTGAAGATCCTCCCTAATCCGTAAGTTCTGCCCTGAAGGATTTAGAAGATCATTGACAACCTATAATAAATGTGCTTCTCAATCAATACAATATAGAGAAAGCAGAATAATCATATGGAATTTTTTTTATAAAATATAAATTCATGAACTGTATATACAATAGTCAGATTTCAAGTAAATAGAACAGCATTCAGAGATAAATTCCACCTGCCTATCATAACTATGCAACTGGCAGGTTGCATATCTGAAAAAGGGCCAAATGGTATACTTGCCATAACCACATTCAGACATTCTACTACTACATCTTGTTACTATCAATAAGTTTCATTACAAATTACTGGCAGTATTATGCCTCTATTCCATGCTAGTACAACTGAGACACCTATAAGTCATGTTGAAGAACAAAAGATCTACCAACCATTTTTCGCAAGGTTCCAAAAGTGAGCAAATAGACAAAAAAAAAACTGCCTTAGCTCTTCTGTTTTTTTTAATAAATTATTTTGGAAAGTAAACTACGGTTGGCCTTGGTACCATAAAAACAATCAAAAGGGTATGGACACGAAAGCCCCACTACTATTTCACTAAGACAATCAAGGAATACGAATAATTGGGGATGGCAAACCTCATTATAGATTTCCAAGTATGATACACGGAGTAGAAACTCCCGGTTTGGAGTCTGCAAAGAAAAATAATTGGGTAGAGATGCAAGTGAATAATCCATCAATTAAGCGAAACCAAATAATTGATTGACGGTGTTGATGCCAAACAATACCTCTTGTATTATACTAAATGCATCTTTCACAGCCAAAGGTATGATCCCGGGGGATCTTTGATCTCCCTGCCCAAGCAATAAGTGTCTATTAAGAAAGTAAGAAATGTTTTCGACCATATACACACTACAGATAATTCAAAGTTCAGAGAAGAAATGCTATCGATACAAATGATGATGATGATATGCTTCAAGGAAAGACGGCAACTATCTTGTTTCAGGAAAGGGTCATCAAGCATAAAACTATAGAGGAGCAGTGAGCACATATTATGTTTCAAACGAAACAAAAGGCCAGAAAGGGTACCAGATCTATATGTAAAATTGAGGCAGAACATTAGATTGCACCCATGTAAACATGTGAATTCTACAAGAACAACGACTTAACAAAAGGTTGAAAACGTGTATATGTTACTCCATTACTTTTCCATGATGCGAAGAGGGATATATACACTACAAACATTAACTCTACAGGAGTAAAGCTAAAACCATATAATAACAAAAACACATTGGAATAAATATTCCCACATGCATTGTGTGTGTCTTCCCACTGCTTGTAACTCCATATGCGAATATTGTACCTATGACAGTAAAACGAGTAAAAATTATCAAAAAGAAAATCACAAACAGTAGCAAAACAAGCATGCCATGACATCATAAATTCACTATAACAAGCTCATTCACATAGATTGCTAAATTCTGCACAGATTCCATAAGATATCCCATGAATTTAGTAAAAAACAATCGAATAAATAAAAAGCAGTGCTGTACTAAACATTGCCAATAAAACATCAATGATTCTCATAAGGACAATAGGCTGTAAAAGGGGAAATATTGCAAGGATAAGAAAAGAGAACTTCAGTTACCATTTACTCCATCCATGGCACCACTAACAACATGCAGAGCTGCGGCATCATACACATGACGTGTTGTTGTAGTTGGTCCGAAAACTCGATCTGATAAGAATTTTCATATTAACCTCAGATGAAGAAATAGCTAAAAAGGTGGCATGCATTATTTTCTCCATCGATATGTGATACTATAAATTTTAGTATTAAACTCTTAATACACTCTTGAAGCATTTGTTCTGAAAAGTGAAAACCACAGCTAGTTGCCTGGTTGTTAACTAGTAACAGCCAGCCCCCACTGGCCAAATTCACAATCCACCCCACTCATGCTACTAGAGGTGCAGCATCTCGCCACATAATCACATTTTCACTTAAAAGTAAACCCAACGAGTTTCAAACCAAGTATTGCACAAGGGCAAAATGCTGCGATAACAGGAAATGCGATCGACACGCCCCTCGAAAACCCCGAACAGGGCCAGCCACATACCGTACGCGTAAGCGATGCTGTGATTCTGCTCGCTCCGCACAATGGTGTCGCCATCCGCGTACCAAGCGATCTCTTCCCCCAGCCGAACCTCCCGCGGGCTTCAACACACACATACACAAGGGAGGGGAAAACCACCACCAAAATCAATCCGCATTGCCCCCAAGGCAAAACTCAGCCGATTAACGAAAAAAGGGGCAGCCACCGAGCCACGTGCGGCGCAGCAGGGGACCCAACCTGAGCGGCCGGAAGCGGACGGTGACGGTGACGCTCTCCTTGGGCTCCCCCGCGTCGAGCAACGAGCCCACGGGCGCGCCAAGCGGGACCGATGTCATCATCGTCGGCGAGTCCGGATGCGGCGAGTCCTTCCCCACCGGCTCCGCCGCCGCCGCTGGAGAAGCATTCCGGTGCCGCGACGCCATGGCGACCGTACCGCCAGCGCGCGGGCGGGTAGACCTAGCAGCGCGTCGGGGAGGTCGCCATTGGCGCGAGCGCGGGCCGTTTGGTTGGGCTCTCGGCTTTCGCTTGGCTTTGAAGCGATCCGGGGAAAGCCGAGCGCGAGCGGGTCCGGGGGAGCGGGTGAAAAGCACTTTTGTTTCTAGAAGGACGTCGCCTTTTGGTTAATTTTTCCAACCGGCTTTCTGAGCAATTTTTATGCGGCGGTGCCGGACCGGGAGCGGCGCCGACGGGCCCTGCCGTCGAGGGGGACGAAACTGGAACGGCCGATTGCGATCCTAAACCGGGCCGGCAAGTATTCCGGGCCTAATGGGCCAAATAGGATTAAACCTATATAGTAGGTTAACCATCTTCCACAAGAGATAGACAGAGCATTAGGATGTCTTAATAAATTTTGTCTGTAACACGAAGTCGAGCTGATAAAACAAAATTAAAAATAGGAAGCTTAATTGATTAGTTTTTTAAGTTAACTATATACTACTTCTTGTTTTAACTGAATGCCATTTTAAATACTGATACCATGCAACAATTATAAGGAGCAATGAATTGATGTTTTCTGGACTAAAAGAAAATTAAAAAGATAAACAAATGATTATAATTGTTGCTGGAGAACTCTCTTTCAGTATGGGTCGTCCATTTTAGTATCGGATATTTCATCCAGTTCAAAAGTGGTCATTTAGTACCTTTTGTTAACATCAACGGGCGCTAAAGTGTTTTCATCCAAAAATATTTAAATTTTCAGGAAGGCCATGTACTACGCGATCGAGTGTGAAATATTTGCGTGGGATTTGAACACATCTGCTCAGAGAAAGTTGTTTTCAATTTAAATTCACCTATGGGACCTTTTAGTACCGATCATAATACCAACATGCACTAAATGATCAATCATTTTCATCGTCGGTTCATAACATATTTTTTTGTCTCAATGGGCAAAAAGTTGGTAGTGTAAACTTCATTTCACCGTTGGTTTCGTGGCTCGAACTGGTGGTGAAAACATTTCTAAAACTGCATGAGCAATGACAGTTGGGTTTTAATGAAAACGTTTCGTCGGATAAAATGGCATGATCATCCACCATACTACATGGGCCCGGTCGGCCTTGAGAGTAGTCACTAACTAGCTCTTCGATATCTCTTTTCGTGAGCATGAAGCATTGTACGTGCTGCCGACAGTGATTAGGAAATTTGTTTTGGTCGTAATCAGTCAAAAGCACCAGGCATGCATATGACTTCACAAAAGTTCCCTACTTCCCTTAAAATTATCATCACTATAGTCTATATCCATCATGGTGCAGCGAATAGAATGTGGGTATGGCCGAATAAAGCCGAGGAAGAATAAGCTGTGTTTTTGGGCCACATTTTCCTTTTCTTCTTGGTTGGAGGACTGTGGGCTGAGGTACAGCCTATGATTCCATTTTGCTACATGGGCCTTGGCTCGAATCCGACCGAGCGACGTTTTCTCAAAAAAAAAAAAAGAAAAAAAAAAGCAACGAGCTCGTACCGCCGGCCGGCAACCAGCCACACTTCCCGACTCCCGAGGCGTTAATGTTCGGCACGTGCATCCAGCTCGGATCCGATCAACGAAGCGCTGTGCTGAGAGCCTCTCGTCTCTCGCTCACAGAGACTCTCGACGTACGCGCACACTGTACACACAAACGTCTATACATGTACATACATCCACGGCGCGGCAGCGGCGCCGCTGCGGCGGCACGCCCGCCGGCCAGCCGACCGGGCCGTGGTCCATGCACGCACGTGTCATCGTCTCCACCCTCAGCGCTGCGAGCACAGGTACTGCGGCGCATATGCTGCCGGCCGTGTACGTACGAACACACACATTCACATTGCATCGCAGGCAGGAAGGACCTCTGTAAGCGTGGGCTATGGAGCGAGCGAGAGGTACCTGACGGCATAGCCAGACACAGAAACGCAGACGGTACATGTTGCATATGCCATCGGGGCCGTGCAGTGCGTGCGTGCGTGCACGGCGGCGTCACATCATCGCTGTCGTCGCTGCCTCGTGCTCGTGCTAGTGTGCTACTTGAATTGCACTCGCCTGGTTAATTACTGCTGCCGACGTACTCGCTCGCAAGCTGGCCAGATCTCCGACTCTTGTGAAAAATGGTAAATGAAGCCATGCCCATGCATGAAGGTACGTACGGTGTCAGTAACTCGTACTCCGCCATTTTTCACAGTTCATCGGATTGCCCTGTTTGGGGGTCCCACATTGAAAGAGCATCTAGGCCCCTAATTCGATTTTGATGATTAATGGCAACATTATCATTGTGACTAACAAGTGTTTTGCAGAAACTAAGATAAGTTAGTGCAATGATGGGCTTTCACGGTATTCTTGGCCCCCATCCTTTGCGAATGATTGTATTGGTGCAAAGGATATGCTCGAAGATTAAGGATAAGCTAGTTCTAAGTGCCGTTTGGATGATGAGAGACACTTAGAGTAGTTTAGGTCTTTGTTTTCCTTTGGCCGTACTATAAAGGGGTTTAAGGATTGGTAGCTTGACTTAGAGAAATCTAGAGTTTAGGTGTGGTGCACACTTGTGAAACCTAGTGTTAGGTAGTTATGTCAAAGCCCTTGAGAAGGTTGGTAACTCAAAGAATTTGAATTGCACGAGCTTCAGTCTAAAGAAGTTTGAAGCTTTTTGCTCAGTAAGGACCGACTAATTCAGTGTTCACTGGGGCAGTGACCGAATCAGTCGGTGCTCTGTTTGTTTTGCGAAGTAAACAGAGGCACCGACTTATTCAGTTTCTGTCAGCAGGGCCCACCAAATCAGTCGGTGCCCTTGGCCATTTGGATGCCTAAGTCCCAGAGGGGACCGACTGTTTCGGTGGGCAGCACCGAATCAGTCGGTCATTATGGCTAGAAATGGCTGTTACGTACTGAGTGAAAATAGAGGGGGACCGATTGTTTCGGTGATCCCATGAAGACCCACCGAATGAGTCGGTGGCCCTCGAGATCCAGCTAATGCCATGTCCCCAAGGGGGACCGACTAATTCGGTGGGTAGCAACGAATCCGTCGGTCATTGTGGCTGGAAATACCTGTTCGGTTCTTGTGCGCACCGATTGATTCGGTGCTGCACGGTGTTTGGCTACCGAATCAGTCGGTGGTCACTGGCTAGCCGTTGGAAGTTCAAATCGAAGGAGGCACCGACTGGTTCGGTGGCCATCTTTGGGGGCACCGAATCAGTCGGTCCCTCTGCGTCAGCACTAACTGCTAGTGCTTTTGAGTGGGCTATTTATAGCCACTCTTCTCCAAGTTGGAGGCTCTCTTGCCACACGGTTTCACTGTTCATCCAGCTGCTGTTGGGGAGTGCTTGAGGGCAAGAGAGGCACTTGGATTGATTGGTGTTCTTGGTCTTGAGAAGATTAAGGACTCTCTTTAGTGCTTGGGAGTAGCAAGTGTGCATCCATCTAGCTCTTGGTCTAGTCTAGGTCAAGTGAAGATCTTTGGCTTGTTACTCTTGGTGATTCGGCATCACCTAGACGGCTTGGTGGTGTTGATCTTGGGAGCTCACGTGGAGATTGTGTGAAGCCCCAAGAAGGTGTACACGATTTGAGAATCCGCCGTCCCGGAGTGGGAAATAGATATCCCTACGAGAGCACTTGATCCTTGCGCGGATCAAGGGGGAGCTATACCCTTACGCGGGTGCTCCAACGAGGACTAGGGGGAGTTGCCGACTCCTCGATACCTCGGGAAAAATCGGCTTTCTACTCTTCTCTTTACTTTGAGCAAGTTTACTTTCCGTGTTTCTATTCCTAGAATTGTCATGTTAGAGTAGGATTGGAACTAGGTTGCTAAACTCTTTTCAACACTAGTTAGGCACAAAACACACTCGTAGGCACATGGGGTGAATTGGCTTATTGCATAGATTTGTTTTATTGCTTAAATTTTTGTGGAAGCCTAATTCACCCTCCTCTTAGGTATCTTGATCCTTTCACACATTAAAAATTGCCGTGTGGGTTTGGCTGAGTACTCTCTCTTCATCCATCTTGAGATTAGCTAGCTTAGTCTTTTACATGTACTCATAGAGTTAGTGTTGCGGGTGTGTATGTATTTGTGAGCATAATAATCGAGCGTCGTCGGTTATTATACCGCGATCCCAAGTAAAGAAAACACACACACATGTCGATACAGCACCGGCAGATCCCTCGTCGTCTTATGCTTAGCGTACATCACATCTGATGATCGAGTTTATATCGACACATCACACATGACATGTACGTGATGCTGCCTAGCGTGCAGATACGTAGTGTACATGGCTACATACGATTGCCTATTGGCTAGACGGACAGCGCAGATGCTGACGTGATGTACAACATAGTGATGATGCACGCGCAGCCGTGTGTTGTGCACTTGTGCGCTACCTCGCGTGTCTCACGTACGATCGATTGGACTCAGTGGCCGTGTCTGCAGGCTGGCAGTGGCAGTGAAAATGCACTATGTCACATTGGCATTTTGTTCCATTTAACTCCAGCAAATTAAACCGTCCACATCGTGCTAACAACCGGTTGACATTCGTGGTTCGGATAGACTTGTAGTATACGTGACAAATTATTGAAATACATCAGCTTCTAAATTCGCAAACCCTATTAACTACTACCTCCGTTTCAAATGTTGTCGTTTTGATTTTCTAGTTTTTCACACAAAACTGCGGCCGGATCATGTAATTATTTTAATTTGTACACCCGGTTATCAGAAATATATCGTGCACAAAACATGATTCTTATGAAATATAGAAACGGGAATACCGATGGCATAGCCTCTATGCCTGAATATCGCTGACAGCTTATTCCGTCTCCCAAACGATAGATCAAACAAAGGAAAAAAAAAACCAATATAATATACATACTTCATCCGTTCTTAAATATACATAGTTTAGGACAAGCTAATTTTAAATTAGCTTGTCTTAAACGGCGTATATTTACGAATGGGAGAGTAGTTATTTATAGGTAAATGAGATTGTTGTCACAACTCACAAGTCAACTGCATGCATGCTTACCTTAAACTAAAGAAAAGTACAGACAATTCATTCGACAGTGCTAATGAAAGTCTCTCTCGCAATTTAGCTGAAGAAACATACGTAATACTTCTCCAAAAACAAATAAAAAGAAGCCGATCAAAAAAAGAAAGTGAGAAGGAACCTAATGAAAACAAGCATGACAATTACAAACAGAGGTCCAAGCTTAAGACGGCGCCATCCTTGTGTCCCAACTCAGGTGATCTCCCTACCATCTCCGTCGACTGGCCACCAGCTACCAAACACGACGACGGCATCGCCGGCGGCAGCGACGTCGTCACCACGCTCATGGCCACCTTATCATCATGCTTCCCAACCATCTCGGCGTACCCCATTGGCTCTGTCCCCTCGAGCCCCCCGGCCGCGCCACTCCCAGCCGGCGACGGCCTCCACATCCCCGGCAGGGCGGCGCCGTACACCGGAGGCGGCGGCCGCGGTGGCATGGGTCCCACGCCTCCGTACGCCGTCGTCCCTGCCCACATGGCGGCCGGGTGGTAGTGCGGCGGCGGTGGTGGAGGAAGCGCAGCGTGGCCGCCGGAGGCGTAGCCGAAGATGCCGTAGAGGTGCGGCAGGTAGGCGGCGCCGCAGTGGGCGGCGGCGAAGGTGGCCTCGAGGTGGGCCCGGCGCGCGTGCTGGCGCTCGCGCTTGTGCGCGTTCTGGTGGCCGCCCAGCGCCTGCGACGTCGGGAAGTTGCGGCAGCAGTAGTGGCACTCGAACTTCCTCTGATGATCCCCGGCCGCCGCCTCGCCGCCGGCGTCGAGCCCGTCCCCGGTGGGCGCAAGCTCCTTGCGCAGCAGCGGCGCCGCCGCCGTTTCCTGGTGGTGGTCGTTGGAGAAGTCACGGCCGAACAGGCGGATGGTGGCGTCCCTGGTGGTGGTTGATGGCATCGGCGCCGCGCCGCGGATGAACGGCGGCGGCAGCTGCTGCGCGAACGCGTCGACGCCGTGCACGTCGTGCGGCGCGGCCATGACGACGACGATTGGCGGCAGCAGCGGTGATGTGCTTCTGTCGCCTGTGTGGTGTGTCAGTGTGTGTGAGGTATAGTGATCGAGCAGCTGTGTGTGGTATTGTGGTGTGGAGGAAGATGGGGTGAGTGCCGGTGTGGTTTTAAGGCGGGAGACGAGCGAGACGGCCTGGTGGCCATTTGCAAAAATTGCAATGAGAGGAGGGGAAGGGGGACCGAAGTACGTGACAGCAGCCATGTCGTTGATTAAAAGCTAACCATCTCGTCAGCGAAGTACTACACACACCATGGCAGCCGAGCGTACCGCACTGTCGACCTGTGCATATGCCCGGATGCCCGTGCCGTGGTTACTGTCAGGCCTATGCCCGGCCGATCAGTACTTCTAGTCAGGATCGTAAACATTTACAACTCTAGGCAATCAATATGGCACTTACTTTTAGTGACTCTAAGAATAGACGACGATGTCTTATGAAATCTTGCTTAGGCTATGTTTGTTTAAGCTTCAATTCTGACCAACGTATCACCAATCTTACACGGTAGCAGTAACATGCACTGAAAAGGTAACTATCCAAAATTGGTCAGAAACTCAACCAGAGGCTTAAGTTGAGAACCATCTAAATTGCGAGAGATAGGAGCTTATCTCATGGTTTCAAAAAAAAAAAAGTGAGAGGTATTGACCCTTTTAATTTATCGCTCACGGTTCAAAACAAATTAAAACCATGAAGGGGATAAGTAAATACTATATCCCCTGGTTACATGTGATCCTATACTAGGACCTAGTGCTAGAAGGAACAAGCATGGAGATATTTAAAAAACATTTCTCGAAAAATGATTAATATTTGCAAAACAATATTTTATAATTATAATTAGGTATTATTATTGTTAAAAAATTAAGTATATTATCTAATATACATCATATAGACTATAAGAAAAGTGAAATGATAATATTTAGAGCGTGCTAAATAGGACCAAATCCTTGGTTTAGAAAAAAGATGCTTTGGAGTGGAGTTTCTACAACTCCAAAATCAAATATTTTTTTTTTGCAATTCCATGGTTTTCAAAACTACACGATTTGTAGCATCCAAACACCTCATATAGCTTATCTTTTTTTTAAAGATCCGGAACATTTGTGCAGGATTCATTAATAAGGAGATAGAGTTTTACATGATGCCTAGTTGCACAAGAAGTGCAAATAAAACCAAACTTGCCCCTCGCAGCAGACTGCTGTTGGGGGCCTAAGAAACACAGAAACGATTACTCCCAAATGGTTGTTCCAACTAGAGAAGCCAGAGCCTTGGCTCCCGCCACAATCCAAAGTCTAACTTCATCACGCAGAGCATCGAAAAGGCGTTCAACCGTGGTGCATTCTTCCCGGAAGATCCTGTTGTTTCGTTCCCGCCACATTGTCCAGATCACCAAAATGATCAGCGAGTATAGGCCAAGGGAGCTTGGTGGTGGAGCTTCAGATTGCCCAAGGAACCAACGTAGGATATAATCTGTTTTCCAATTTGAAGGATGGAGGCTTTGGCAATTATAGTATCAAACCAAAGTATTTCACCAAACCGTGGTATTTTTTAAAAAAAAACTCCGAAGGGGTTTTGAATGGAAACAGGACATAAAGCTGCATTTGTTTTGCTTTTTTTGCTGGCTCTGTATGTGGACAGAGGAGCAGGGTATCAATAGCGGCGGCAACATGAAGAAATATGATGGGTATCGTCTCGCTGCCTGTTTGTCCCTCTGCATGCCTGCGATCAATAGCGGCGGCAACATGAAGAAATAGAGTTCTTGACAAAATTGCATGCATGGTTTTCAGAGCATGGCATGAGGCACTGAGTGACTATATAGTATATACACGGCGCAGGTCAGGTGGTCCTCCGATCATGTCCTTGGGGATGGCCAGGGACGACGTGTCTCGCGTCTGAGCCTCTGAGGCTGGCTAATTCATTGCGTGTTTTCTTGCTGCTATACATGTTAGCATCACAAGTAGCTTGTCCCATGATTCCATGATTTCTTGCTAGGCCAATGTACGTGCTCGTAGAGGATGCATGGCTGTTAAGATCTCGCCTTTACTACATTGTTACTCTGACGATCTCTGAACTCTGCTAGTTCCCTTTTGTCCCTGTCTTTGATCAGTGTTCATCATCATTCTTGGTGCTGTGTTCGATGGATAAAATAAGCTTTCTGTGGGATCTATAAGTGTTGCATACTTGCAGTGCATATCCATGAATCTTTCGCGTCTGATCGATGCGTTGAGGCATGCTTGCCCTGAACTGTCTCTCTCGCTTTTGCAGCATGCATGCTCGAACGCCCTCCTCAGTGATGATTTCCCCAAACTTTCATGCAGTGTAGTGGTACGAACATGCATGATCCTGTTGATCCTGCAAACCTCACAGTGAAATACAGCATATATTTCCGGTCAGCAATTCAGCATGGCACGTACGGTGGCAGCCAGGGCCTAGCGGCAGGCAGAACGAACGGCTGGCTGCCGCATTATGTCAAAGCTAGCTAAGCAACGGCTAGTCCAGCACGAACTCGCCAATTACTCGTAACCACGTGAGCTAGAGTTCTACTGATCCTCGTAGTTCCTACTTCAATTCTCGGTGAAGGTACGACGTGGTAAACGGTAATTCAGGTACTCCAGAGTCCAGACTTACAGTGTACTCCCTTGGTCTTAAAATAAGTGTGTTTCTCACTTCTCGAGAAAAATCTTCGGTTAATTATATATAAAAATATATTAAAAATTATGGTATAATATAAACATTATTAGATAGATATTTAGATCTAGTTTTTTATAAAAAAACATATCTAAAGATGTAAATGTTGTACGTATTTTATATAAATTAAGTCAAACTCACGGCACGAATACCAAAACGACATTTATTTCTGGGACGGAGCAGTACACCATGTTCCCATCTTTCTGCGACAGTCATCCTGACTCTCAAGTGAGAAGCTCGTGGCTGCTGCCTGGCTGGCTGGCTAGCTGCTAGCCGGAATGCCGGCCGGACGGTACTCGGAGTACGCGTGCAAGTAGCGGCAACGTGATGATATGTGCGCCGTGCGACCTGCTGTGAGGCGGTGAATGATCACAGCCGTCTCTGCAGCTGGTACACGTACGTTGCCGTCGTGGGCGGATGGATCGGAGTAGCAGATATTCAGAGTCAGAGGAGGGCGAGCAAACAAATTAAAGCACGTTCTTCTTGCATGCATGCATGGTTGAGCTCAGCCACCGAGCGGATCCCTCTCGCTATCGGCCTCGGCTGATGTTGGCCGGCGGCTCTCTGGGCTCTGGCCTCGGTTTCGGCAGAGACAGGCAGGGTATGGGCGTCCGCTCGAAGCCCGGAAACTTATGATTATGGATGCGTCATGCGCGTGTACTGCGTTGATACCATAGGTACGCACGCCACTGGTCCAACCTCGAGTTCATTTTCGTTTTTTTTATCAGCTAATAACCCGGCCAGATTCAGAAACTGTGTTTGGAGATAACCAATTTGTAGCAGTACCAATCATGTGAAATAAAGCACTAACTTTTTGTGAAGGAACTTACACCTTCACACCTTAATACATACATACTCCTACGCTGAAAAATAATTTACTAAAGTGACACCTCTTAAACCCTGAACTAAGGTGATCTTTTTTTAATTTTTTAAGACCATCTTAAAGGTACTAATAAGCTCAAGGGAAACTAAAATGTAGAATTACTTAATTTTTTTTGTTTGAACGTTGGTGTTTTAAGTTCCACCTGATTGAGAGAAAAATGATAATAATATCCTCTTACTCGATTACAATGCTACTACTAGAGGTGGTAATGGATTGAGATCCAAATCCAAATAGAGAATCTAATTAAAATAAAAAATGATCCAACCCAACTCCTTTGAAATCCAAATCAATATAACAAGAAATTTAATATTACTACTATATGTAAGCCCTCATTAAGAGCCGCACACCCTAAAACTAAAACCTCAAGTTCAAATTGTAAAATTTAGCTAAATTAATTTAGTGATTTTTTTTCTAAAAATAATTCAGTATGATGGTCAGCTACTTCATACAGATTTGCGTGCCGGGATTCGCACGTGGACCCCACACCAAGAGATAGACTCTAGAACTAAAACATCACGTTCACATTATAATTGTTTTAGCAAAATTTATTGAAAATGTGTTGGAGATGATTAGTGCGATAATAAGCTACTTCGTGCATATTGGTGTGCCTATATTTACATGTGGGCCCCATATTCACACCGTAAATTTTTAATAGTGAAATTAACTAAAGTTCTTTAGAAATGGTCAGGTATGTCAATCAGCTATTCCGTGGAGATTTTACATGCCTTGATTCATAATCGAGCGCCACATTAAAAGTGTCCGACCTTCGGTCTATATATGAAGCAACATATAATGGGTCCAAATAAATTCAATGGATGTTGGATTGTTGCATTATGAAAAATTTAAGCCCATATCAAGTGTGAACTCCATAATCTATACATGTTCAAAATCCAAATAGATCCAACCCAATAGAATTCAAAGAGGAGAAGCCCAAGTGAAACATTGATAATCAAAACCTGCTCCCACGTGTAGTTACTGCTCTCTTTGTCGTCCCAAAAAACATGCAACTATAGGTTGTGTGCTAGAAAAATAGTTCATGTTTGATCAAGTTTCTAGAGAATTGTGTTCATATTTATGACTAATAAATAAATTTATTATAAAAATATATGTTGTAACAACTAATTTAATGATATTTATCTGATATCATAGATGTTGTATTTTTTTATTATATTTGGTCAAACTTAAGATATTAAACATAACACTGTGGTAGCTAGAGTTGCATGTTTTTTGGGGATAGAGGAAGCATCATACACACTGTATTGTGCTCATACCACCGATCAAATTGAAGTCGGTTCCTCCTTTTTCCCATTTTCCACACTCTTACGGCTCGCATATTCTCACGCAACGGAGTTCTTTTTCTTTTAGCGAACGTGCCTTGGCACATATTTCATTAAAAAGAAAGCAGTTATAGATAATATTGCTAGACGTAGGCCAAATAGAGGTCGCCACGCAATGGAGTTCTAGAAGCGCATAAGCAGAGAGTTCAAGTTGTCACCGCCTAGCGTGTCGTGAGTCGTGACTCGTGAGGGTGGTGGCACGTACGTACGTGCTGTACTGTACCTCGATCGCCATCTCCTTGATCAGTACAGAGCAGACATGGCATGGCACACGCACTCTCCGACCGAACCCAGCGCGGTACCGGGCTCACTAGCTAGGTGCCTGTCGATCGTGGGCTAGCTCTGGTACACTTACATACGACAACGCCCCGGCCAGCCGGCCGGCCGGACGGCTAGGATCTGATCAGAGCTGTAGCTAGACGTACGCGTACATCATCCAGACCACATGCGTGTGTCGCTCGAGACCCGATCCCTTGACACACATTGGCACACGAGGTCTATCCATGTACCTCAACCTGCAGTACGCACGCCGTGCACCCACATGCTGCGCGCACGTACACGTACGGTACGGCGCCATGTCATCGTCGTCGATCGATCAATCCACCACCACGTACGTTGTTCTACGCAGCCGGGCACAGGTGCGGAGTAGATCCCGAGTTCCTGACGTAGAAGTGTTGCATGTTCCAGTAGTCATTCCTCGCTTCGCGTACGTCGGCGTCATTGCGGGAGCGGCAAGCGCTCTGTAGGGCCATTGCTCGCAACACGTACGTACGCGTAGACGTACCGGCGGGCGCACCGTGCGCGTACGCGTATGCTTATATTATATATACACGACTTAACAATGCTTTCACGTCTTTGCCCATTTTGACTATTGGAGATGGTGTGTACCCTTCTCGTACTACGTGCGATCGATCCATCTTCATCGCCGGCATCGTGATGACGGATTTTAATCTTCGTCCGTTATCCCGCCGCGTATACGAAGAGCCAGAGACGCGGTTACATTACATCGTACGCACGGCATGGACGTACGTCCAGCGCGGTCGAACAAAGAATTCAGTGCAAAGACGAATTCACCCACGGACCAGATCACCAGACCAGAGATGGTGTCAGGCCGAGTACAGTAGGAAACGGGCAAGAAGAAAAAGAGAAAGAAGCGGCGCCGGTTCGGGCTTGGAATCTGGATCGAGCGAGCCCAACCGCCAATCAAACCGACGTGACCGAGGAGTCCGAGTCGGGACCCACCTGCCGGCGTTTCCGCACGAGCGAACGGGGCCAGGCGTTATAAAAACGTGACACGCGTCGGGCGAGCCAGTAGTTGGTTGACCCTCTTGGAGCCGATTCGAGCGAGGCAAATGGACGCCAGCGACGACACGTCCCCTCCGTACGACGCCGCCGGCGACGACGACCTGGTGGCGTCGATCGAGGATGATGGAGAGGCGCTCACCTCGCCGACGACGACGCAGCCTTCGCCGGTGATGGCGGTGGTCCTGGCGATCGGCAGGAGGAAGAGGCCGGCGAGGCCGAGGCGGCGGCGCGCGGTGGTGCCGCCGGGCGCCGCCGGGTGGGGCCACGGCGCGCGGCGGAGCAAGGAGTTACTGCAGTGGCGGGAGTGGTACCTGCGCGCCAAGAGACGGGAGAAAGAGGAGGCGATGTGGTCCCACATCGCCGGGATCCCGCCGGCTTATTAGCCGCTGCTTCTGCCACTCGGCCTTCGGCGTCGACGACCACTATGCATTGTTTGATCAAGAAATTAGGATTGGGTTGGGTTTGGTTTGGATTTGTTGCCCAAATTGAAATTACAGATCAGCCAATCTTTAACTAGCCATTCGTGATTATGTGCGCTGTACTCGTCATCAGTGTATCCGGTTATCCCCATGGATGGATCGTGAATACTTCATGTTTGTTTCATATAAGTAACGAACATGTCTTTTTTCTTCACTACAAATAATGTGACCCCCTACAACTAATCAACTCAGGTCTGCTAAAAGTTAATTTCCATTGACGACTTTATCCGAGACAAAGTTGAATGCAGTTGAGCAAGATAATTTAATTTTAACGGGGCATTTGAACAATTGCATATAGAACTCTCTTAATGGATTTCTGCAAGACTGCAACACTGAGCTGCAAATAATGTAACGAACATGTCTCTTTCTTCAATGCAAATAATGTAACCCCGTACAACTAAATTAATCAACATAGGCCTGCTAAATGTTTGTTTTATTCACGACTTTATCATATTACAAAGCTGTAAGCAATTTGACAAAGATGGTTTAATTTCAACGTGGCATTTAAACAATTGTGTATAACTCTCTTAATTAATGGATCTCTGCAAGGCTGCAACAGTGAACACAGCGAAACTACGGCAACAGCTGCAATAATCATAGTTAATTACATATATACCATGTACATGGCACAAATAGAACCCACTGACTGCCAACAATTCATCTAGATTTCTCGTCAGATTCTGAAAAATGGGCCCTTTCGATTTGGCGGGTGATCTGCGAAACTGCATAGTGAGACCCGCTTGATGCCGCATAGTAAGACGTCACAGTGAGCTGAGCAAACCTTGGAAGTGCATATGCTGCAACAAGTAACAGATCATCAGATAAGACACATCTCCAAGTTTATAGTGCGAATGCGGGAAAAAAAGGTCTACTGAGTGAAAAAATTATGACAAACCACATGCATGCTATGCGTCAGTCACTCGGTTTAGCTCAAGAAAAGAAGATATGAAGCCAGGATTAGCTACAATAACAGATTTGGCACGTGTATTTTGTGACAGAAGTACAAGACAATGAAGGAAAAGTAACTTCTGTACAAAACTGGAAGACCAGGGCAGCTCCGGTCCCAGTCCTTGAACATAAGTCTGGCTAACATGATACATATATACAACTTATGTCAAATATGCAAATTTGCAATTTTCATAGCTCCCATTAGTTCAAGGTAGTTAACCTACTCGTGCTTGACTGCTTGTGCTAGCAAACATTCACATCGCATTGACATTCTGACTATACTTTTATAATAATAAATCCAATTATGTTGGAGAACCAAGAATACGAAAGCACTATATAGAACAATTCATCAAGGTGAAGATTTGAAGTAGTTTTAGAGGTTCACACTATATTTCAACATGAACAGCAAGGCAAAAGCTATCTTGTTTTGTTTGAATTTCAACATGAATAGCTAGGCAAAACCTACCTTACTTTTTCGACTACCGATACATTCAGATGCACATATGGGTTCAGGGATCTGGAAAGAATGGGACATAGGCACGAAACTTTGCATGGTTTAATATAGTATGTACAGCCAAAAGGAAGATAGAGAGGTTCATGTAATGTTTCGACATGAACAAACTGTCTCATTCAACCCCATATGGCATAATTCCTTCTATTAATTTATGTTTCTGTACTCCTGTAGCTTAAGCACATCCACTTTTTTCATATTTTCATGCATAGCTCTCCAATCCAATCCATATATAAATAATCAGATTAGAAAAGGTCAAGTAATTTGTCAAAAAACAATTGTATAACTCAAAACATTTTCCAGAAGCAAAAAAAAAAAGGAGACTTACCGCCAAATACAGCACTGGCACCTGAGAACAACAGCAGTGGCGGCACCTGCACCAAAGCAGCAACTTCTGAAGTGAGCTGTGAGCAATCATAACAATGCATCCTTTCTCAAACTTCTATAGCCACGCAGATCACAAAATCTACATAACCAATTAGTGACTGCATATGAAACACATGACAAAATTCCCCTCGCAAGTACATAATCGCATGCCTCAATACCAACTCAGCCAAACCTGAATTTGTGTTAAGAAAGGCTAACGTGCAGCTATGCCCTGTGCAAGGTCCCCAATCCAAAGTTCTGACCTGGATTATTTCTTTGTTTTCCGCAATACTGTTTTCCAAAGATCTCACTACACCCTATTCATAATTTTTAATGCAACAGCTCAGTTGAGCTTGATGTCTGGGTGCATAACAATATATCTCAGTTTTATTTGCAACCTATCACCTAACCTTATATATTTTTCTGGAAAAAAGAACACATACACATTCAACGCTTTTTCAGCAGCCAGGACAAGCATACTTTCTTTCAACCTATCCTTGTCAGATTCCACAGAATCACAGCACAAGTAGAGTTCTTTCGGTGATAAGTTGTTTATCAAAGATCGTGTTACCAAACAGTGGATAACTTTTTGATATATACTTCTAAGTAATAAATATACGGCTGTGCTCAGTGTTTAGACTTCCCACATGTAACACACGTAAAGATATCAAACCAGACTACCTAATATCGATGGCATAAAACATGTAAAGTTACTCAATTACTCATATAAAATGAAGACTTACCCCAACCAGCAACTGCAGCCACTTCGGCCCCTTCACATGCTTCTGGACAAAAGGGATCCCTGTCCCAAAGGAAAGAACAAAATCATCTAAATTTCTGGACACTAAGCTGCCTACTTTAGCACTGATTCGACCTCAAAATCGAAGGGACTGGGCAATACCTGTGTTAAACCCGTGCACAGCACTGAGTAATGCACCGGCGCCGGAACCAGCCTAACAACAACAGCACAAACAGGATAACCAAAATCGCACAAAAAGTCAGCAAAAAAATTTTCCCCAAGCTACGGCCACACGGATCTCAGAGCCGCGCGACCGCGAACCTAATCAGCAGCATCGAGAGAGAGCGAAAGAAGGATCTCGTGGTTTACCACGGCGGTGGCGTCGTGAAGGACGGAGGTGATAGCCCAGTCCCCCTCTCCCTGCGCCGCGGAACAGAAGAATGGGTCAGGATTAACACCATGAATGATGGCATGATGCTGAAGGAAGGGCGGGGAGGAATCAGGGGAAGAGACGCACGGCGGTGGGGTTGAGGAGGGAGAGGCATCTCGGGCAGCGGGGCGAGCCGAGGCCGGGGTTGATGGTGGGGTCACGGTGGAGGTGCGCACCGCTGCGGAGCTTTTCCTCGTACACCTCCCGTGTCCCCATGCCGGAGAAGAAGGTTGCGCCGGCGCCGCCGCTGCTCGGAGAAGTCGCGGGGGCTGTCGCGTCGCCTTGATGACTCGCGCTGGGCTACGGGCCGAGGATGGGTCGGCTCTGCACACCTCCCATCTTTTCTTCGGGTTTTCTTGGGTTGGACTCTTCCTGGACCCGCGGTCCCGCGCCGATCCAGGGGCTGGGCCGGTTGGGTACTTACCAGGGATGGGCTGCTGGGCCTTAATCTTTTGATTCAGTACCTGGCCTTCTTGTGAGTATAATTCGTCCATGAAAGTTGGCGTTTTAAAATGTCTAGCTAAAAAGTCTATTTATGAAGCAATAGAAAGGTACATATGGTTTTTGTCTCCACCTGCTGATACGTAACTCTTATTAATCTAGAGGATTAATAAAGATGGTGCTCCATCTAAAAAAAAGAAGTACTTCCATCGGGGAAGGGAATTTGTCGCTGTTCTGGAATGATTGATCGTTAACATTGAGCTCGTAATCGCACCGATGTGACACAAGCTTGTGGGGCCTCAGAGTAAATTTTGCATGATGATAATGTTCTATGCATTCATATAAATTAAATGGATTTTACATGCACCGGTTTGGATGTTACGTACATAAGGTAACGGTAACAGCTGTAACACTGGGTACTGGATACGTTCTCCGGTGCAACGAGCATTACCATACATCGACTAGATTGCACGTTAAGGACATGACTAGATTGCCAAAAAAAAGTCTGATACATACACGAAATCTAGCTTGCTTGATCCGTAAAACACTCTGTCCTACGCTTCCATCAGAGTTGCAGGCTTGCAGCACCTCTGCACCTGGGCGATGGGAATTTGTCACTGTCTGAACTCACCGATCGTTGACAGTTGACACTGAGATCTCAGGTCCATTTAGTTCCCAAAATACTCCCCGAAAAAACATTATTCAGCCAATGTTACCAGCAGGCCACCACAGCAGCCAGCTGGGCCGCGTAGGAGTACAAGGCCCAGGAAGCCAATTGTCTATGGAGGAGAATGGGTTAAATAGAGCTTGCACGCTCTCAGCTGGGCTAAGCCCATGTAAGCAGTAATACTTAAGGTGAGGAGACGAGGGGGAGTGATATCATGTATGGAATAACCGAAAACTACAGTATCCTTCTTCCTTAAGCTTCCTCCTCGAACTCCATCTTCTTGCTGTTCTAGATCATCCCTTCCCCCTTCTGTAGTTAACAGCAAACTATTTCATATTCATTCTATCTCTCCCACTCACGGAACATTATTTATTTACAGTGTTTTTTTTAATCTACAATGTTTTTTCGAAGAATCTTTCCCAATCTTAACACACCCTAAATCGCATCGATGTGACACAAGCTGGTGCGGTCTCAAATTCAGGTTGACGCGGACAGTCCAACAAGCATTATTAGCCATTGGCTAGATGGGGCTAATGACTAGATAGATTGGCAAAAGTCTGATACACAATATGGTGGCTTGTTTGATCCGTAAAAACCATATACTACATACATTACAACTCCAGCAACATATAGATTGTAGATTTGGTGGTACGCGGTGGCACGATTATGCCATGGGCACAACACTTGAACTGCGCCTGCCTGGAGAAACGTCAGGCCTGGCACGCTCTACTCGCGATGGCAGAAGCGTACTCGGAAATTGTTGGATCCGGTGACTGCCGCAGGTGAACGATGACAGGGAGTAGCTCCGAAGACCGGATGAAGTTCCTGCACACGGCGTGGTCGCACATCTTGCGCAGGGCGAAGAGCACGATCCTCAGCGGTGATTCACTAAGAGCGTCTCTCCTGCTAGGGCTCAGGGCGACAGTGGAGTAATTGCCGACCATCTTCAGCAGCGCCTGCGCAGACAAGATATTGGGTGTGTGAAAGTTATGTAAGTATGTAGCAGAGGCTTGACGAAGTTCTTCAATCAGCGATCAGCAATCAGCATTAATGACATCTAGCCTTTTTTTTTTAGAAGAGGAAATCAAAGCATTTCTCAACAGTTTCATCGGCTTGCAGACAACAGAGCATGACGATGAGTAATAGGCAAGACTGGTCAAACCTGAATCGCGCCTTGGGAGACAATGTCTTCACAAAGTATATCAGAGTTCCTCACTAGATTGCTGAGTGCGCCTGCAGCATTGCCTTTGGTTTTATCCTCCTCGGGTCCCAGAAGTAACGTTGTGAGTTGAGGTATGGACCGTCTTAGTTCTTCATACAGCATGTCATTATGATAAGCAGCGTTGCCAACCTGACAAGTCAAGGATTAAACAAGTAGCTCAGTAAAACTCCACTCTTGAAATTGGATAAATAAAAGTTTGAATCTTTTAGAGGCATTTTACAAACTTACAGCAAAACATGCAAACTTCCGTGTGCGCTTGTCAGGATCGGAACACCTGTCAACTACGAGCTGGATCACCTTATTTGCTGCCTGTTACCAGACAAAAGCAAAGTTAATACTACTGGCATACGATTTCACATTAAAAAAAAATACATGTAAACTCTCTTACAAGTGGACTATAAAAGTAGGAGCTATGGCGACACATGTTGCCAATGGCACTGCAGGCTTTTGCTCTTATATCTGGATCTTCATTAGACAAGAAGTTCTTCAGAAACCCAACAAGGCCAGCTTTATCAATGGGTACATAGAAGTCCTGGGCACAAATGTATGATCAGTTTGTATATACAACAAAGCTTCAGCATCACGATATAACATTTTTCCTGGACATCCAAGACAAGTGCAGAGATGCCAAGAAATGACAAACCTTTGACATCCGAGCAAGGTCAGAAACAATCATAAGGAAATCAAGCAAAGCCTCCTTTGCAATGGGACCCTCGAGTAATCCTGCTACTCTACTTGGGTCTAGAAGGCCTTCTTTAAGAAGCTGCAACGCAAGGGGCCGGTAGCCGGCCATTTTGGCCACAATGGCCAAGGGCCTTGCTAGATCTTCCATGTCAACATAGTCAAGGCAACGAAGCATACATCCAGGAATACCAACCTGTAGAAAGAGAGAAAATCATGGAAATGCTCAATGATAAGCAACAAAAGTTAGAGCCAACTAATCAGACCTCTAGCAGAACTTGAATGTATTGAGGCATGTGTTGCTCAATAGTTTTCAGCATTTCCTTATTCTCAGTACCGATTCGTCCACCAGGTGATGCAACATTAAGCAGGAAGCCACTATTGATGGATGCAGATGCTGATGGCATGTTTGGAGAACTCTGCACAGCAACAAATGGAAATGCCAAGATATCAACAACTGAGTTTATCAGTTCGTGGACTCCCCGCTTCCCACCACCAAGACCTGTCCAGGCTGCCAATTCCTTGAGGTGTATATCAGATAACAAGTCAGTTAAGAGCTTTAACTGTTCCCTTCTATACAAAATCTCACGGAAAAATCCACCAGGAAGGCATTGAGATAAAGCAGAAAGAGTCCAGACAACTCCCAATGGAGACAACCCACTGCGGCTAGTTGAAGCATCTTTCCCATCAGATGTCTCCTTTGAGAAACCATCAGTAAGCAAGCGAATCAGGAGCTGCGGGATGCCAACTGAACAAGCTTGTTCAATGGCCAATGGCCCACCACATTTCAGTCTTGTCTCTAACAGCCCAATACTTCCATCACGAAGTCCAAAAAGATTCAGAAGGCCAGCATTATATTGACAAAGAGACTCACTTCCATCAGATAACCAAAGCTTAAGAAGAGTGTGCAGTGTTGCCATGCGAGGAAACAAAGCAAGCGCAGTTTCACAAAGAGAAGATCTGGTTTGACCTCCATTTTCAAGAGAAACAAGAGCTGAGAGAGCGAGCATTGCAGAAGCACAGTGTGGCTGCAGGCAACTCTTGACTGTATCATCAACTGATGAGAGGTGTGCAAGGACTGAGAGCCGGGACCGCTGTTTTTTCTGGGAACTTGTTAGGATAACTGATGCTGAAGATTTCCCCTCTGACTTCAGACATGAGGCTATTGTCGCTAATGCAAGACAGCAGTGCACTACCAGGGCATGGGGGTTAGATAGCTTGCATTTCTGATTGCTGTTCTGCTTGGATTCCTTATTTAAATATGATCCACACAGTGACAATAATGAAAACATGTCAGATATAATTGTTCCATCTCCACCATACTCTACCGCATCAACATCAGATGGTGAATTCCATGGACGACAAATGATGGCACAGAAAGACACATTCTGCAGACAGGCCCTTGAGATAAGCTGAAAAGCAACATTTAGATGCATTAGGATTTAAGAATCAACACAATAGATATAAAATCAGTAAAAAAAACACTATATTTATTAATTTATTGCAGTAGAAAATGGGGTTGCAGTAATGTAGCGTGTGAACTGAAGAGTGAAATGTGCAACATTACTAATTATTTGGTTATCAACTTACCTGTCAAAACTCAAAAGGAATTCTGAAATGGGATTTTTCACAATGTTGCTGCTAAAAATGCAACTATTACCGGCGTGCATTATAACTGCGAGGTTGAAATGCAACTAACCATCCCTCGTTAAAATAAAATATATTTTCAGTCAGTTTTTGGTGGAGAAGTATGTTCAATCAACCATGCAACCATTTCTAATTTCCATTTAATTCATAGAAAACTAGAACTTATATTTGTGTTAATACAACAATTCTGTGATGATGTTATTTCCACCAGGCCAATGCAACATAAAATAAGTATACAACTGTGTAATATCTTAAACTTTAAATGAGGCCTACAGGAAAGGGTTCTACAAACATGGAAGAATGGTATTCAGAAAACATGTATCGCTTTGAAGTCATACAGGATCTGAGAGTTACCTGAAGACAAGCATGAATGGCTGATTCTAGACCATTATGCAGACAGTGGTAAAATGCAACCTGCATTGGTCGTGAGGCCAGAAACGATTTAACAAATATGTTTATCAGACTCGTAGAGTTTGAATCTGCCATTGAACCTTGCTCTTGCATTGAGTGAGTCTGTCGCCATGAGCTAGCTAAGGGAAATGAAAAATGGTGTGCACTAATAGACATAATGTCAACAGCATGAGCTAGATACCAAATAGCCTTGCATGCCTCACAAGCAGCAGGTACCATGTTCGTAAAACCTGATATTATGTCTGAACCTGAAGCAATAAGACATTCACACAAAATTTCCAGTAATTGTGACCTCCTTGCGTGATCAATAATCTTGACGAGCCTTTTGTCAGCTGACTTTGGGCCTTCAGATGACATACTAGCTTTCAACCCAGAGATAACCCTGGATAACATCAGAGCAAGGCAGGCAGTTGACTCACGAGAAATTCTTCCAGATGGATCCACTGTAGAAACCAGTATCTGCAGATCAAAACTGTCATAGTCAATATACAGAGGGGGAAACATAGCTCACAATAAATCTTGAAGTGAGTAGCGAATCCTTACCTGTGAATAAAGCTCATACAAGGAGGACCAATGTCTATCATAAGAACTTAAAATAACTTCATCATTTGTATCCAGTAGTTTTCGTGAAATTGCCAGGCACTACAAACAACATTATGGTTAGACACTGCAAGTTTCCAAGACATCCCTAATAAAGTAAGAATGACTTCTCTTTCCAGAACTGATTGGAGTATGTCAAAAGAAGATGCTTTCATTCAATTTTCTACTTTACTCAGATGTCTATTTGTAGTGATATAAACCAGAGTCTGACTGATGAAGGTACCTTCACCACAAGGCCATAAGCATCTGAAAGCTTAGTATTGATAATGAGATTTGTAAACTCAAGAAGCATGGAGATGTCGATTGCTGCATAAGATTGACATGACCCAGCATCAAGCAAATTTTTAATAATTCTGAGTGACTGATTTGCTCCATCAATATTCAGCTCCCTGTAAAAATAGAATCAAGCACTTGCTGAAATTAGAGACTTGACATGATGAAACCATGACAACAACTTCTGCTGAGGTAATACAATAATGTCATCCAAATATTTCTATCTGACATCACGCCTTTAGACAGCCCAAATGCCAATAAAAAATCACCACCGAACTGATTTAAAATTAGTATGAGGGCAAACATGAAAAGTGATACAAGGAAACCACGGACTAGGCAAACTATACTCTTAACAAAACCATAACGGGTAAACACCTTTCTTCGGACACTATATGCATCTCAACCTCATTACTTGGGCTAACCATTTTCATTCGCCGTGTTTCAGTTGAGAAAAGAACATCTGAACAGTTTGCGAGGAATGGAAAAGCTACAAATCTACCTGGATGAACTTGGAGGATTAGTCAACCAAATTTTGATAGGGCTGACTATAGTTGACAGTGCTTCACTATCTTCAACAATGCTATTTGCACCTTTTACTGTTTGCGAAGCTTTTTCCAGATTATCCAAAGTAGTACACTCTGCAATGAAATATTGGAAATGTTATATTTCCAGAGATGAAGCATGCTGAATTAACAAAACCACAAATACTACTCAGAAGTCATAATTTGGATATTTGTTTGGATAACTACTTGCCTGAGGGAGACAGTGAGCAGCTTTCAGGAACAGCACCAGTAGATGAACCATGATGGTCATCATTAGTTTTCATAGGGCCATCTAATCTTCTGTTGCCTTTTGGATTATCAGACGCATTTTCCCTATTGGTAGCAGTAATTCTACCTGCCAAACATCAATTTAGTTTAAGAACTTGAACAAAATGCCAAGTGAAAGAATTAGGTTTAATATTTGAATTTTTTTACTTTCTGGATCAGCCAGGGAAGGTTGATTCCTTGATGTTTGGGTTTGTTCTGTTTTCCGAGTATCCTCTGATCCTTTTACTTCAAAAGGTGTTGTTCGAATGTCCTGAGTGAAAGAAAGTACAAATAATAATATGCTTTTAGCATGTAATATTTGTGATATGTCAAGTACTAATTTCTTTGGATACTTACAGCTGCTGACTCCATTGAATCATCTTTGACAAATGGGTGCTCCAACAATGCTGGCCAGGTTAATCTACTTTGAGGCACCTATTCCATCATACACAGGCACGCAGCATTAGAAAAGAAAAGGAGGAAACTCGTTGGATGTGATCTGGGGGGGAAATGGTATTAATAACCTTGTTTAGTAAACCCTTCAGGAAGCTCTTAAAGTTTGCACTCATGTTATCTGGATATTTCACAGGATCCTGCCACATTGCAGAATACAAATCAATTTTGAAAATAACAGGAAGCAACAAACCAAAAAAGAAAACTAAGGATGATAACCTTGACAATGTGACGTATAAGTGCATACACCGAATTTGTATAAAAGGGGGGCTGTCCAACAAACAATTCATACCTGGCCAACAAAACAGTAAATTTAACTCCATGAAAATAGATAGGCTATGAAACATACAGTAAGCAGATAGCATGAAATTGAACTGTGTGCCAAAAGTCCAGGGCGAGCAATAAATTAAGGTTCAAGTGGCACAAAAAAAGAAACACTATGACATCCAGAATATAATAGCAAGAGAAGATTACAAAGTTAGCAAGGTCTAAATACGAAAAATGTAGGTGTACATACAAGATAACCCCAAGGGACCATAAATCTGCTGTGTGGTTATATGGCTGCTCCCGCACCAGTTCTGGAGCCATATATAAAGGTGTCCCTGCATAGAAAACCAAAGGTAGTGAAATGAAAGGTATGGCATATATGAAACCATGAGACCAACCAATATCTCTATAGCATATGCTCAGCTATAAAAGAACTACTAAGGACCAATTCTATTCAAAGAAGACAACTTCATTATAGAAATTGCAGATCACAGAAGCAAATTTGGGATGATCTATGTACAATGAAAAGACCACATCAAAATTTAAGGAAACACAGATAGAGCGGTTCGGATTCATAGATGACCTATGTACTGAAATAGTACAGCTTTAAGAGAGATGAAAAAGATAACAGTACAGATTCATCACATGACCTCTTTTAAATTCATCAGTCGTTGTTACATTTAGTTTAGGAAATCAAAAAGATAATCTATCTGCCAATAGGCAGCATATGGCTAGAAGAGGATTCCCAAGATCAAGAGATATGTGATTAATTATAAAATGAAACATACCAAACTGGAGTATAAATACTTTATATACCTACAGGCCACACCGCCACAAACAGGAAATAATTTAGAAATATGTCAGGTAGCACGAGAAGATACAAAACACATACCTTTTATGGAACGTAATACGACAGTGTTAGCTGACATTGCACGAGCAAATCCGAAGTCACAAAGCTGTAAATAGGCAAGAAGGAATAAAAATGTAATTTCAACCATTGTGATGTATCGAATGTGAATTATAACTAGAATAGTAAATAAACACCAATTGTTGAACCTAACATTCAACGAGAATCATGGCTTCTGGTATGCAGAAGCGGACCTTAGTGCTAGCCAAAGTAGGCCATGGGCCTCCCTGATTTAGAAAGTTTCTTTTAAGGAACACTTAATTCTACCACTTAAACACCAAAAAGTTGGTAATCTGGCCCCTCTGGTACTACATATCTTCAATTGCCCCCCTCTCAATTTTAGTCCAAGCTCTATTTCTGGGATGAAAGCTCGTTCAAGTAACAAATCATATCTAATCAACATCATAACCTGAACCACATCAGATGGATTGATAAACTGCATTGAACCAAGAATATTGGATTGCACGTGCTTTATATTTACACAATTGCACAGATGTAGCAACTAATTCATAATTTGACAATAGACTGGCAAGAACAGCATCTACCGTTGGTCATCTAATAAAAATTAAGCAAATGTAAAAAAAGAATGATCAGACGTGTCAAATTATGCATGCCAACATGGAACAGAAAATTACCTTCACAATAGATCCTTTCCCGATAAGAATGTTCTGAGGTTTCATATCTCGGTGAATAATACGATTGGAATGCAAGTAATACAATGCTTTTACCTGAAATGAGATGTGTCAGAAACCATGAATGCGACCAAAAGAACCCTGGACTGTTATGGTGCACAAGCAAAATGAGATAAGAGTGAAATGCATACCAGCTGCTTAGCAATTGCCTGAACTTGATCTTCAGGAAGGCATTTATCGTCTTCAAGCACCTCAAACAATTCTCCCTGAGACAAATATTTTCAGAGAAGCTAGCCAACCCAAATATACTGAAACCAATTAAAGATGAGAAAGCAGACAGTAATCGACTGAGCGGTTGTGTACCTGGGCAAACTCTGTGACAACGCAAAACTCCTGAGGTGTCTCAAAAGCATCGATCATCTCAATTATGTTCTCGTGTTTCAGTTTCCTAAGGATCTATGCAATTGTGGACAGCAGCAAAAGTGAGATGGTATAGGGAGATAAGAAAAACCATAGTAAGTTAACAAGTGCATGGGTAACTAGTGTAAAACCTATTGCTACACACTGCAGTTGCAAGGACAGATGCACTGTTGCAGATACCTGAATTCCGGTTTTCTTGCACACTCCTAATTCTGTGTTTTACAGCCAAGTGACCAAAATTGACGTGCATACAGAAAAACAGCTGTAGTTACCTCAATCTCCTGCCTCAGGTTGTGTATATCCTTATCGGTTTTCCCATGCTTAAGAATGAACTTCATTGCAACCGTCTGAATCAAACTCAAAACAGAGGAAAACAAACCATATCAACTATAAAAGCACACCATTCTCCAAAACATAAATAAAGTCACATAGCCCGATTCATCTGATCATCGGATGGGCCCAAATCCAGCTGGGACAGGATACTTAGGAGGGGTGTTAGTCTGAACGACGCTGACCTGACGAGTATACTTCCGCCTGCCCTTGTAAACCTTGCCAAAGGAGCCCTCCCCGACGAGGTCGATGACATGGTAATCCTCTATCCCCATCTCGCGTAACCCTATTGCAAACAGGGGGGAGCCAGATGAAGGGCGGGGGCAGTAAATTTATGGGTCAGATCCGAATGCATATAGTTGGGGTGCTCGGTTCTGCACAGCAGGGAGGGACGAAAATGGCTGCCATACCTGGTGGATGGTCTTCGCCGGAGAAGCGCAGATGAAGCCCTCGCCAAATCGCCGCCGCTCGCCCAGCAACGCAGCCGCCGGCGAGGAAGAGCCACGGAGGGTAGTTTGGGGAGGGAGAAGAGGACTCTTTTTCCCGCTCGGGCGATTTTGATTTATTTCGTGACGTTTGGCCGTTTGGGTATCAGTTTTTTTTTAGAACGTTTGGGCATCAGTTTATCACAGCCTCACTAGCTAGGGCAAACCCATATGACGCGGGATTTGGGATTAGGATTTGAAAATCGTATCCCTTCCTATGCTTGTTAAGCACCACGGGCTTGGGATGGGTTTGGAACTCGGATATAATTTGTTAGGACCAAACTACACCTCCGGTCTTCCCATTGGAAAGACAAAAACGAGGGGGGAATTGGTGTTTAGTTGTGGTGGGAAAAAGTAATTTTTTTTCTGGGATGAGTATTATGTGAGGAGGATGAATAGGAAAGGAGAAAAAGAAATTTTTGGGGATGCATGTTCTGTGAGGGGGATAAATAGGAAGTAAAAAGTACTTTTTGGAAACTAAACGCGGCTTGGCTTCTCCATCACAGCAGAAAATTTATTGGTGATTCTAAAAAATATATCTATAGGGGTTTGCAGCGATTGAGCTTAGGCCAGTCTCAGTGGGGAGTTTCATTGCACAGTTACCTAGAGTGCCACATTAACTTTTTATGGGAATGAAACTGACACTCTCAGTGTATAGTTTCATGGCACAGTTTCATAGACATGTTGTAGCAATTAATTCCTAGATGGTGGTTGGTCAAATGTGTTAGATGGTGAAACAAAAGGCTCTCAATGAAAGTTTCATAGAATTTCATTACTAGGTAACTGTGCATGAGGAGTGTCATGGCCATGACACTCTCTTCTTCTCTCCCCTCATTAAAACTCTGTCATGTCAACAATTTTGTTGATGTGTCCTACAAATTAATGCTCATGAAACTCCTACTGAGACTGGCCTTACTGAAGCTCACGTAGTGATGAAACTCCTACTGAGACTGGCCAAGCTCACGTAGTCACGTGGGATAGTAGGCTCGGCATTGCACGGTGGATACGTGGTATCGTAGTTCCTTTACATGTGGTTGTATAAGTATTTTTTGGAAATGAATTACCATATCACGTTGAATTTGAAAATTCGCTTTGTGAAAAAGCTTTAGATTTTGAAACGTTGAGAACATTCTTATTTTAAAGTGTATCGTCTACCGAAATATGAAAAAGTATATAAGGGAATTAGAAAGCACCTTGAGTTCAAAAATTTCATACGTATAAAAAGTTATAGGATTTCGAATTTAGAGCAAAATTTATGTTGAAATTGTTCATTTAAATGCATTCCGGAATTTGGATGTTAGCTATCGCGGGTGAACTGGAAAAGAGCTTCAGATTGGTAAGTCCGTTTCGTAGCAAATTTATTTTATTTTAAATTTTTGAGCCACTTCTATGTTTAACATTTTCAAATTTGAAGATGTTTACGTGTTAGAATCATAGGTGCAATGGACTACTTATGAACATTTATGAAAATAAATTATGAGAATGCTTTGAATTTTAAATTTTGTTTTGTACCAAAGCTTTAGGTTTTAAAATTCTGATAATTTTTTTGTATTGAACACTTTTTAATTTAGAGACTTCTCGATGCCTTTTTAATGAAAGTGTTTTGAATTTGAAAATATGCTTTATAATAAAGTTAGAGATTTTGAAATTTTGAGCAAATTTTATATTGGGTACCTTTTGATTGGGAACATGTTTTGATGGTCAAATTGTAAGTATAATGTTGCTCGTGTAGAAGTATCAAATGGAATGGGTTGTGGTGTGATTGATTTAAATCCAAGGGTTTTTCCTAAAACTATTTTGGGTCGGTATAAGGATTGAGAGTTGATTTCAAGGAAACTCAGGGGTCTTTTGCAAATTTAGCCAGGCCAGGGGGTTTTGGACTGCGCATTGATTTTGATACGGTATGGGCTCTTTCGAAAAGTATTTTGAGAGAGGAAGCAGACAACGAGTTGATTCCTCCAAAGTAGAGTGTTTTTTTTATTGCAAAAAGACAAGGAAACAGCCAACCTGGGCGTCCACATGGCCAATCTAATGGTCAGGATTTCTCGTAGATGTGGCATGATGTAGACTCGATTTCACCGCGATTCTAGGGTCAGGTTTTGTAATATAGAGATTAATTGGTTCTTGCTCAAGCTGGACCTCTAGCTTCTAGGTGATTTTATAAACCTTGAACCCTAAAAAAATAATAAACATGAGTAGAAATTTTTTTTGAAATATTGACACTGAAAAATAAACAAGAAAGTGAAGCTGAACTGATTCCATAAATTATTTCCAACACAAACAAAAAGGAAGCTCAAATCACCTCCACATGTCCACCTTACATTTTAGCTAAGAAAACCATAGGAGGCACTTCAAACACAAAACCACTTAATAGTAAATAAGTAGGACAAGTTCTATCGAATGTATCTTTATTGTGTGTGTGTGTGTGTGTGTCGAGTATCGGACTGATGGTATTTGAGCTTAATCTATAAATCTAATGTACAAGAGAAGCATGTGTGTGTGTGTGTGTGTGTGTGTGTGTGTGTGTGTCGAGTAGCTTCCTTATTGTCCAAGAATTTCATAAAACCACCCAGAAAAAAAGAATTCCATAAGAACCAAAGGAAGAGGATGGAAAGAAGAGACGGAAATAAAGATAAAAAATGGTGAAGGGATATAGATGGAGAAAGATGAATAATGCAAATGTAGAATCGGTCACAAAGACCAATTTGAGCGAAGAACACTCGATTGGCTAGCCTAGCATCTATGCGAAAGGTTTTCCTTGGGCAAGGGTGTGAGCCCAAAGCTCGGCCTCATGGGACCCAACAAGTTATCATCAGGTGATTGGGGACAATAGTTGCGTGCGTGGCAACGGGTAAGCTTTGTTGATGGGCAAATTGGCAAATAGATGTGCTTGTGCCTTTGAGTTTTTGGTGCCAATGGGTGGTGATATAGTTTTGGGTACCTTCAACGAAGGCTATAACAAACCTCATCGTCAAAACTCCAACAGTGGCAGGTAATGTTTGAGCGTCTTATGATCTTATCTTTGTCCAAACCTATCCTCTTGCTAGGTTTAGCTTATGGGTTTCAAGGTTCCTATTCGCATTCATAGACGCTCCTATAATCCAAATATGGGTCAAGATATTTCCCCAGACAAACCCTATTTCCATTTCTCATTTCCCATCTTGTCTTTGTTTGAAACAAGCTCCGAAAACAAATGAGTCAGAATGTAGGATTAATTCGGCAGAGCTCCAAATGTAGGATTTGGAGTAAATATATCAAATTAAGCGTTTTCAAATTTCATGACTAATTCAGTAAAATTCATAAATAATCCGTTTAAATCAGAAATATATATAACACACACATGAGTTTCTTAAAAATATAATCTACCTGTTCATGTTCTATTTGGATTTATTTTAATATTATTTATTCCTTTTTCTAGTATTTTATTCATTGTAACCGTGATAATTGTTATTTAAATTATCATCTGGTTATAATGGATTAGGAGATTGACCAAAAGGATTGGTGTTGAGGAAATTTTTGTTTTACTTTCATATTTTCTTATTTAAAATAAATTAGTTATGAATTTAGATGTTAAATCATATTTTATTATTTTTAGAAAATACACACATGTATGCAAAGCTAAAACCGTAAATTTAACCAAAGTCGTGCGATTTGAATAATTTAATGGTCAAATTCGATGGCCAAGATTGAACTTTGGCCATAGTTAGATGATCAAATATATATATATATTTTTCTCCCTTTTTTTATCTGAGTATGTATTATCGTCCCATCCCACCCACCCGATGTACCCCTTCTTCACGAGAAAGTGTCTGTATCTAGAGTCACCGAGTCAACTACTCCCTCCACCCTAAAATATTTTAGTTTTGGCTTTTCTATACGTATCTTTTATTATATATCTAGATATAAATATGTATCTAGACATAAATATAAATCTAGGTGCATATCAGAAGCTATGCCGAAACAAATAGATTTTTGAGATCGTTGTTTTTGTAATCTAATCATATTATGGTCTAGTCATTACGATTACAACCATCAAGCACAGCATATGGAGGTACACATCATGTGAACCGACGATGCTTCTAAAAAATACGTAGGACTGTGCCAAGGCATTAACATCACCTATTAAATTAAAGTGCATCATCGCTTTATCCATTACATATATGGGTTTAAACTTTGAGGCGGCAAAAACAAAAACCCCTTAATAGAACAACAAAAGAACCATGACTAAGAACTTGACAAACCATTTTCCCTCGTATAAAAGGGTTGCTGAGATGCAACAAAGAATTAAACAAATACAGACGAGTGTTGCATAATGCCCGTTTCCACGGCTAATTTGAGCACAACACATCCACCCCACAGGCAACACAAACAGACTAAAGAGCCACATACACGAGTAACAGAAGTTCAGATACAATCGCAAAAGTATTTTTCAATGGTCCGCTAGTAATGCAGAACCACATAAACAATATATACATATTACCACAGGCTTCTTAAACAGTAAATTGTGGTGTTGTTTCAAAAGGAGCCAACGAAGTTTTAGGTATGATCATTCATGCCGTTGAGGGCATTACAAAGAACCCCAACCAAGCTATGACACTGCATTCAATAGCAAAACAAACTACAATGCCCTCTTGCGTTGCTGCACTTCCCAGCCCAATGTGTAAATAAATTAGATTAGCACACAACAGAACAAAATGGAAGGCACTCAACCTTGGTGCTCGTGCTAGAACTTGGCCAATGTTTTAACTCACAATCTACATCATACCAGTTCAAATGGGATACTGAATTCACCTGGGGGAAGGAAAAGCTAACAAAAACCTTGTTATAGCTTAAATAGATCAGAAAGAGCTGCACTAAAAACAAAGGTGCTTCCTGTTAAAAGGAGCCTACTGTTGTTACATAAAGGCTCTTGTGACCCCCCTAATTACAGATAATTAAGAAACCTTCAAAAGCCGGGTCTCCAATTCATATGACCAAGCTGTTGTTGCTGATAAGGCCCCACTTGGGGGCCTGGAGCCGCCACCCCGACCCCAACATTGGGACCAATTGCTGATGGCACCTGTTGGACCATGGGGTGCGGACTTACAATAGATGGAGGTTGCTGGGGATGGTACAATCCTGGGAACTGAGCATGAGAGGATTGGGCCGTAGCATTGAAAGATGCGTTTGCTGGGTTTGGGACAAAAGCACCAGGTGTTGCTTGACCTGATATGTTGTAGTATTGAGGAACCTGCAGAGCTGGCATCTCTCTACCTGTCTGAATCCAGATGTCAGATGTCTCAACCTGTGGAAGGTACTTTGATTAGCAAAAGCAAGTTGACGACGAGCTAAAAAAAAAAAAGAATGCCCCCACCTTAAATACACCAAAATGAAAACTATGACCCTAAAGCTATTGTCATTATCATAGTTTCTTTTCAGGAATAAAATGCAACCTCTCCATCTGAGCCATAAATGACAAATATATATAGAAAAATTGTAAATTGTACCTGTGGAGTTGAGCCATAAATGTTGTTGTCCTTGTACTTCATTCTATTGACATCATCAACACCAACTGCAGCTCCAATAACCCCAGGTGAACCAATTGCAAAACCAGCTGGATGAGTGTAATTTCCATAACCAGAAGGGTTACCAGCTGGGACAGGTTTATACTGTGAAACACCATACTTCATGCCTCCTGCAGTTAAATGTGAACCTCCACCTGGCATCTGAAGATAATTGTTTCCATTCGATGGATAAGGGACATTTGGCGAATAGTTCGGCATAGGCATGGGATAAACTGGAGAATAGACTTGTCGATATGGCATGAAATTTGGAAAATGTTGGACATGCATTTGAGGGTACATCTGCGCTGCAGCTTGTTGCTGGGACATATGTTGCTGCTGAGATATTGCAACAGGACTGTTGCTCATTACAATCTGAGGATTTAGGGCCTGCAAATGTCAGCACGTCACAATTTAATCATGAGATACGAAGACAACATTACACAAAAATGTCTCAAAATTATCTTATTCCTTGAACTGTGATATTTATGTTTATATTCAGATCAACAATAAACATAAGTTCATTTCAGGACTTCTTTTTTTTAAAAAAAAATGTGGCAACAGTCCAAACGGCCATTGTTATTGTTCGGCCTAAGACAAAATACTAAAGCCAATATTGCCTTCTCAACTTTTGGTTTACTCTACACAGAATGTCACAAAACTGGACTCACTAGCAGCCCTGATCAACATGATTATAGGCATCCACCACAGGAAAAGGGGGATTACGGACCACGACGACAAGGTACGGTGTTATAAAAATAACTCACATATAGAATATGTCAGAAAGATTGAGTGAAACAAAAATGCCTACAGGATAGACATGGTTACAAATAGTACCTCGGAAGTGGAAGGGAGTACTTGTGAGTGGACATCAGAATCTGGCATCCTGAACACTTGAACAGTATTATCTGCTTCTGGATTTTCCGAAGGGTACCCCTGATGAGAGTGAGAGGTTGTAAGAAGAGATATAACACATTTCATCAAAATTACTCTACTAAAAAAAATTGTCAATCTAGGACAAGCAGTCAACCTCTGTAATATTTCTCCACCAATATATATTTAGGATCTTTTAAATTGAATGTACAAAATATAATGGTATTAAAATGTACTCTTTTTTTTTTTGAGAACTCGGCAGGGGAGACCCCTATCTATCTTCTTTTTATTTTTATACTTGACATCAAAATGTACATTCAAAATATACTTCATAAGCATTAATGTTATACACATTATAATAGGAATTAGCATACAAAGTTGCATTTCGAAAATGCATACTACATACAGAAAAAAGAACACTTTTAGTGAACAAAGAGTGTACGTACAATCAAAGGGAACCTGGATTTTAGTAGATCATATACCTGAGAAGACGAAGCTAATACTTGCTGGTGTACATTAGGTTCCACCAGTCCATATAACTGTGCCTCATTATTTGAATGCATGTTAGGATCTTCGTGACCGTATGTCTGCAAATATACAAGTTCTACATGTCATTCAAGAAACCAATAAACTCTGAAAAACAAATTTGTTGTTTAAATCTAATAAATAACCTAACAAATAAATTAATTCAACCATGTCAAGCATTAGCAAATTATGCAATATCAAGGTATTATACAAATTCCTCATTAACTTACAGAAAAGGCAGTCAAATTTGGGGTCATTTGGGTACTTTCTTCATCAGCTGCACCGATTGGAGTGTCACTCTGAACTAAGCCTAGACCATCATCATTCTCTACTTGTCCACTCATTCTGTCGCTATCCTCAGATGGTGGTAAAGAAATCTCAGCCGTCGATGTGGAGAGGTGCTGTGAAGAACTAGCTTGCTCATCCACATCATCATGTCCAGCACCCAAACTATCGTCTTCGCTAACCTGTTGAACTGGATCTTGTACACTAAATATAAAAAAGGATCGTCAGAGAATGCAACAAATAACCAACAACCAAAAACAAAGTGGGCATGCATAGCGTTGAGTAAAGATATGCTCGAATTTTTAAAGGAAAAAAAATGAAAATATCATTAGGATTTGTCAAACATCATACAAAAGTCATAATCTAAACACCCAAATGGCTATGCCAATAAAACTGCAGGCCTGAAAATCATTCACCGTGTAAATGAATAAATGTTAGCAAATTGTATATTAACCATAGATGTGATGTAAACTACAGAGTCCAGTTTTATTGAATAGCAAATTACTTTTAAACACAGAAAAATATCATAAACTGCATAATCTAATTTAGAACTTGATAATAAAGAACTTTTAACATATCAGCTTCATGCAACAATATTGTTGAGATTTCTGGCATATCAACTGCTGAAAAGAATTGGAAAGGTTCACCTAACTGTTCTGGTTCTTCCGAGTCTAGCGAGGTTGAGGCCGGCACTTGTTCTGAGTCAAAACCAGACATAAAACTACCGAACCTTAACTTTGTCTGCTCATATTCAGGAACACGAAGATGTTCCGGTATGATAACGTGCTCTACCTCATGCAAGTTAGCATGAGAAAGTTCATCAGACAAAGCGTTTACATCTGGTGCATTGGCATTTTCAGTGTTGCTAGCTGAAGGAGAAACAGCATCAGCTACACTGTTATCTGCATCAGTGGTCGGTGACTTCTTTGTTGATTTTGGCTTCCACTCCTTAATAGGCTGAACAGCTACAGAGGCAGAATATATCATTTTATCAGATTATGTGCCAACAAAATGACTAACAAAGATAAACATCAAGGGGCAAATTCTAATCTTTGTGAATTTAGCAGGTTTCTAGCAACAAGGAACATTTCGAAAATGAGCAACTTAAGCTAAAAACACATTCAAGTAGTACACACGAAAGTAAAAGGTAAAAAAAGTACACCAGAATGATTTTCTACATAAGTGCCACATAATTGATACATTAAATAAAATAGAGAAATAGCACACTATATATAGTTGACTGGAAAACAAAGTACCCAGTAACAAAAATGAATGAAACTAGTGAACGAAATTATTGTCTGTCAATCATATGTAGTATTCATGCTTTATTCAAACTTATTAGACAAAGCATCTCACTATCTAAGTTCTTTATTCACAAACCATATTTTAGTTGCTGGTGACAGAGACAGACAAAGCATTCTTCTGACCCAATTTACAGCAAAACCATCTCTAGAGAATGTTACCTTTTTGGTTGCCAGTAGGACCCTGGTGATACCTGTTGACATTTTGGGCAACAAAAGATCTACCAGTAGGCCTTCCACGAAATGAGTCAGGTCTCTGGCTTTGATGAATGTTTCTTGATATAAAAGTTGAGTGACGCCCAGATGTCCCAACTGAGTTAAAATTCCCCCTCTGAACATTGGCATAAGAACCACTTGGAGCGTGCATCTGAGAACCCAAACGTCCAGCAGGTTGCCTAGTTGAATTAACAACCCCAACTTGACGCCGAGCAGGTCCAACAGGACCACCACTAATTCTGGCATTTGATGGCACATAGGCTGGGTCAGAACCTGGAAAATGTTGCTCATTCTGAGAGTTTAAGTAGGGCTTTGCATGCTTCTGTGTAGCACCCTGAGCATCCCTCTTCCCTTGATGAGGGTCCAAGTGGGAATTGTGCTTAGCATTTTGATGGGTTAACTGGCCATCTGAGGTTGTCGCAGGTGAACGGTTTCGACCAGACTGGACAGCACTGAACATAGACATCAACATGGAAAATATTAGTTTGATTACACAATGTGCATATGCAAAACAGCTGACATAAAAATTTGAAGATAGTACTTTTCAAATTTATATCAACGTGGAAAGCATTAGTTTGATTACACAATGTGCATATGCAAAACAGTTGACATAAAAATTTGAAGATAGTACTTTTCAAATTTATATTAACGTGGGAAGTATTAATTTGACTACATGTGCATATGCAAAACAGCTAACATAAAAATTTGAAGATAGTACTTTTCAAATTTACATCCTGGTCTATTTGGCCATTGTACTACGCCTTCTGGAATCTAGTAAAATAAACCACAAAAATGAATGCAGCCACGATCTAAAGCTAATGTTGTATATGCAAAACACACCTTCAGTCAAAGTAGCTACATGTCAGCAAGTTCCATTTGCCCTAGAGCATCTCGAACAGATTACTCATGTTCCATGACCAAAATACTCTTTCCCTCACCAATAGCTATTTCGTTGGTTTTGGTAATCACTGCTACAGAAGACTACCAAAAACCTGTTCGGTAAGAGACTGAATCACCTACATCGGAATGGTTAAAGGATACAAGGATTCAGCCTCTATTTCCCCAGCCACGTCGCCCCGAATTGGCGTGGCCGATAATGCGAAGGCCACGTCGATTCTTTTCGGACCCGAATATTGCATCCAACGCAGTTTATTCTGGTCCACGTCCGAGAGCCGCCACGCGATGCCTCTAAACCCTATCTTCTCCCCCAAAAATCTCTCTCCTCCCTTCCCTTCCCTTCCCTTCGTTCTTCCATGTGCGCCTCCTGCTCGTCTTCTCCTCCCTTCCCGCGCCTGCCTCGCCCCGTCCAGCGCCGTTCCCGCGCCGACGCCGCTCCGATCCGCACCGACGGCATGAAGAGGGAGATCAGCAATTCGGCACTGACCGCAGCCCACCTCTGCTCCTCCGATCCCTTTCTCCCTCCCTGCACGCCTCTCCGGGTATGCAATCCTCTAGAGCAGATCTAGCAGGATTAGACCTATTGTTTCTCCGGCGCAATGGACATCATCGTCAGTCCCTCACCGCCGCCGGTAAGCCCTTACATCTCTCCCTTGCCCTCCGGGCAACAGGTATCCCCGTAGATGTCGCCTGTGCCGGCCTCCCTTGTGCTTCCCTGCAGATATGCAGCTGTCCTTCCTCGCCGACAAGGACGGCAAGTTCCCCATCGCCGAGTATCTGATCCTTGTCGGGTCCGTGTTGCTGTGCCACCTCATTGCTCTCGGCCTCACCTCCGCCATTCGCACCCACCCCAAGTTCGATCTCACCCGCCAGGCTGACGTCGAGTAGCCCCATTACCTGGTCCTCGGCGAGGAGGCGTATAATCCCGCATCTTTCCTGTTTAGCACAGCAGCATCGCCCTTCACGACATGGCATATGGAGGTTTCCCTTGCGTCTCGAGCTGCAGTGCCTTTTGCAGCCAGGCAGAGCCGCTGGCCAACGGCGCTAATAAGATTCCGTAGTTCCTGTACTGGCCACAACCTTCAACTTCACCAGCTGCTGCGTTAGGGGTTCAACAATCCCAGGTAAGCACGAATCACCCTAATGTCTTTACTCGAATGGTCTACGCCAGTAATAAACTATATGAATAAGTGGATATTACTGCAACAAAAATAATTCTAGAAAAACAAACAATTTTGTATGCTATTCAATGCGCAACTTGTTCTACTTCATTGACCAGAGAGGAGATATGATGCTACCACACCTTATACTATTGTATATTATATTCCTGTAACTGTAAATGCTATCTTGTTGGTTTCATATATCCCGCAGGTCTACGAATAACTCTGCTACCTTTAAGATTATATGTATTGGTTATCACTTTTGTGTGATGGCTGCTGATACCATACATACAACAACGCCATGCCTTGGACTATACCAGGTATCCTGTTTAGTTTTGCCTATGACTATGTATCATCATGAAATGAACTTTCTTTTCTGCACGTCAAGCTCAGGTGAGTTCTTTGATCAGATCTTGTTCTTGGGCACAATAGTCACTAAAAAAATATGTTCAGAGATACCAAAACCTTTGGTGAATCAAATAAATTTAGGCATCTAGCAATTAATATTGTTGAAAAGAAATTCAAAATACAGCATGTTTTCTATTTCCTTTAGCACATTCTAGAACTCGAACTAACCAGATAGGGGTTTGTCTGTGTTTCTAGCTGTAGGAATGGCAGAATCCTTCTCCCCCCTGATTGATGCTCTTCCATCTTTTTTAGTGAGCTTGTTGTTTGTTGCTAGGTGATCACTTACTGAAATAAAAAAAAAGGTTGTCCCTACTTTCTGCTGTGTAACTTGTAGGAGACTTCAATTCAGGGGATTTGAAGGTTATCTTCGCCTTCTTTGATTTTATTTTCACATCCAAATGTTGCGATGCTTAGCTATCTTAGTTATGTTTGTTTTTGGTTCTGTGATATTGTTATTTCCACATCCAAATGTTTGTTTTTGGTTCTGTGATAAGAGATCAAGTGCTTTGTAGTGTACTCAGTATGCTGTCCCTTGATTTATGTGACCATGTGAGTATCACGGCACATGAATTTCTTTTCCTATGCAAGAAGGCTCCTTCTTCTCTAGGGGACTGGCTAGCTTTGCCTTTTATTGCACTGTTAATTCTTCTAAATATTAACTTTGAAATTTTCACCAAAAGCCATGAGCTTAATACTGGGAAGCACATCCTCGCATAGTCGCATCTGAAAAATTGCTCTTGCTCATTCTGGTATCACCTGTTTTTCTATACTGCAGGATCTGCTATAAGGGAGAGATAAAACTTTATGTAAATTCTTGCATTGTGAAGCTTATGTAAATTCTTCCCTTAATTGCCTGTGGTCAAATGTAGGTATGTGCTGTTAGTTTACCTGTCACATGAAATGTTTGATGTGCAGCTCACTCCTTGGCTGGGACCAAGTAACCTGTAGTTGGTTGTTAAGTGTTGTTGTTGGTTGTTAATAAGTGCGGTTAGATTAGTGTGTCTAGGCTAACAGATGCATCTTTCCAGTGCTTGATCCTTTGCCTTTTAGGTTTTAATCTGACAACTTTTAAGGATAATTTTGTAAATATGTTTGATTCCAGTTAGTACTAACACTTTTGCTCTTGATCATTTCAGATATTGAGTCATTACCACGCCTTTTAAAAGGTTTACATTTCAATTTCTTTGGATTTGGCAGGATGTCGAAGTGCTAGAAAATTCAACAAGGGTGATAAATATTCCGAGCACAATTATGACAGCCTCTTATAGTCCTAACACGTTGGTATAGAATTATTGCTCTCATTGGTGTAACCTTTTGTCTGTGGATTTATGTACAAACGTTGTATTGTAGTTGGTTTGCAAGAACACCTCTTTCTGTCTGTATCCCCAGATCAAATGCATCAACACCCACTGCTTGATTATGTTTCTCGCTTTTATCTCTGGTCGTCGCAGCATTAGTTCTATACGTATGATCAACATTTTTTTAGTAAAAAAATCATCCTTTTTAAAGCTTTGGTTGGACTGAATTGACTTATGTTAAGGTCATTATCTCAAATGAGTTGAAAATATTCAATCTAATTTGTTAGATTTCATGGAATGTGTATATGTTTGTTTTGAAAGCTTTATGTTTATGCTTATTTTTGTTAAAATGATAGGGCGCGCTTCGCGCGCCCCTTGTCTAGTATGAGTAAGAGGGAGGTGGGTTTTGGTAACTACCAAAAACTTTTTGGCATTGGTAATGTGATTGGTAATCTGCTGGAGCACCTCATATCACTCAAATCATTGTTTTTTGGTATTGGATGGAAATAGGTAATCTGCTGGAGCACCTCATATCACTCAAATCACTGTTTTTTGGTATTGGATGGCAATAGGTAATCTGTTCTTAAGATATGTAACCCCTCAGTTTCATAAGATTTGTTCAGGTACCATAGGGCAGGGAACAAAGAAACGTCAAACCTAAATCTTTTCACAGTATGAACTTGTGGTCGATAGTGGAGGTGATGCTATATGTGTATTTGATTCTCTAATGGCAGACAATTGAGCAACATCGTTTAAATATAAATATCGTTAAGTGGAAAGAGTAATTGTTAGACTACAATCATTACAACTCAGCCTGAACTACAAAATGATGACAGGATTCTTTAAGAACAAGATGAGTGCACAAAAGAGCAGCAGCAGAAATAGTCGAACAAATAATACCTCCTATCAGACATTTGTACGTTTGGTGGACCCTTGTGGCCTAGTTCTGGTCTGTTGTCCACTGCGCCATGTTGAAATCTGTTGTCCCTCACAACCCGAAATTCCCGACTAGGGCCTGCATCAAGCAAAGAGTTAAAAATAAGGTGTCGTGCAAACATATCAGATTATAAATGAAAAACGGAAAAAATCCATATTACTCCCCTCACTATAAGCAAAGTCTACATAACCCCCTAAACTATCTATTGGTTCATTTTACCCCCTAAACTATGTCACTTGGTGTATTCTACCCCCTAATACAATTTGTCTTTTTTATTTCTCCATGCACAAGTTTAATTTTAATTTAACTTTTGTATGATTCTAGTGAACATCACAATGTATGCCACAAAAATATATTGCGAATTTTTTCGTCATTAGTTTTTGTATAATTCCGTGCTCTAAGGATTAATTAAATATCTTACCCCCATCAAAATAATGACAAAAAATCATTTTATATTTTTCTATCATGCATTATGATGTCTACTATCATCTCCCAAAATTTGAACGTAATATGACACTTGTACATGGAAAAATAAAAAACACAAATTGCATTAGGGGGTAAAATAGGCCAAATGACATAGTTTAGGGGGTAAAATAAACCAAAAAATAGTTTAGGGGGTTATGTGGATTTTGCTTATAGTTGAGGGGAGTAATTTGGACTTTTTGCTTAAAAAACACTTCCGGTAAGAGGACAAAATAACTACAGAGCCTAGCGCAGCCTTTGAAAAAACAAACACTCGCACACACAAAACTTCACAATAAGCTAGAATGTTTTGCCTACGGAATACAAGGGGTAAATAAGAAAACATTTCTATATAATTTATTCAAAATTGTTTAAAGATTTTCAATACAGAATCCGCCAAGTTGGAGAAAACTAAATATTATACACAAACTAAATTAGTAAATTATTCACAATTGTTAAAAGAATTTCAGAACTGAAACCTCCAAGTTGAGGACAACTATATATTTTACAGAAATCATATTTCGTGAGTAGAAAGGACGTGTCAAAAAAAGGTAAGCAAATGGAAAATTATGTCATTTCAAGAACCAAAAGAATATAAGTTGCTCTAAATAGACGTATATTGCAGCTAAGATAAATGTCACTCAGAAAGAGATGGCTCACCAGATTGTAATTTATTTCAAAATGCTCATTTCACTAATTCTTACTGACAGCAGCCAAGCAAAATTTGTTCTTTGTACACTTAAAGCAGGGCCTGTTTTTGGATTTCAAACTCCACACCCCAAATTCACATTGACTTCAAATGGGGACGATATGGGTAAAAAAAATACTTATCCATTAGAAATGGGCATGGTAGGATATCTGGGGAAACTTATTTATCAATTGGAAATACAGTGTCTAGTAGAAAATTATTTATCCATTGGATATGGGTCAGGCTGGGCAGGGTGACAAAATGGTAATGATAATTTGGATTTGGGTGTGCCCAACGTGGGTTTCACCATACCCTCCTCATTTGCATGACTTCTTAAATTCTGAGATAAAAAACTACAAATCTGAAGTGTTAACTGAGAGCCACTACAAAATCCAGCTCCATGGAGAGGGACTGAGAAAATAAGAGCACACACTAGGGATGCAAGTTAATTTATTTTGGGCCATTGGGTTGACCCAAAAACGTGATAAAATTATCTAGGATGGCATTGTGCGTAAATAAATTAGGAGGAGAAATGAACTAGGATGGCATGCTATCATAATTATTAGGTTGATCCAGAAAACACCATTGGGAACCCACTTGCATCCCTAGCACACACCATAAAAGACATCATGAAAACAATCAAATGGTACTACAAGACAAGACCCCGCAATGGTAATGACACTAAGAGGCGCACACAAGGAAAATATGAGAGGAAAACAACCTTAAGCATTTTTAAGACCTAAGTACAGAAGGCTCAACTTGAGTAAGAGTTCAATCAGGCTACCTGAAATCTGACTCTGATTAGGAGTTCTTCTTTGATCAGTTTCAATCCTTTGAGTGTGCGGCTTCACCCACTGAGAGTTCTGCTCAACTTGTGCAGTACTATCAGGAAAGGTCTTCTGACCAGCACTCTGACAAAACATTTTTTTAGAATAATAGAATGTAAGAATAACTATGTATGATTTATGCAGTGGATTTAAACAGATTCTTTCATGAGAGTTGAAGATCACCCATTGCACCAGGCCCACCAAACTTCAAATATACATACCAAATACAAAAAAAACTTAAACTCACATATGAAGTATTGCACAATGCACATTATTAAAAAGCACGAACACCTGTCTGTCCAATGACTAACTTGGGCCACACAACTACACATGTTTTAGGTGCGCCTCTTCCCTAGTGATCGTAAAAAATAATTTGGTGCACCTAACTCTGGGTGCCACAAAATCCCACCTGTGAAACTACTTCGATACCTAAGTTGTTGAAAGTCTGTTCCACAATAGTCTATGGTCAAGAGCACAATAACCCTATAGGTCTAGTAATTCATTCATATGTAGACTATACAGAACTGTAAACAAGGAATGTAGACTATAAGAGGAGATAGGCTCCTACAGTTTCTGCATATCTTGTGCAGAAGAAACATAGCTATACCACATTACATCTAATGTTTCCTACGACAAGTTTTCTTTTGTCGGCACTATGAATGCCTGCATGTGCACAATTAAAGGGCATAGAACCCCCACAAGTGTGCCTTTTCCTCCTTCAGACTGTTTGGAAATGCGGTTACCAAAACATGATGGCAAACCTAATATTATGACAAAAACATGGATCCAGTACATTACAAACAAAAAGGAGTAACCCAAAAGGTAAACAACTTAATAATTTAATCCTTCATTTAGCCATTGCACTAAAAAACTGCAAATGTGTACCTCTTTCTTCTTGTCCCTTTTTCTTTTCACTTCGTGAAACGGATCTGCAAGTGGAAACACAAGAATTACTATTACAAAGAAAATATGAGAGGATTGCTACTACATTACAAATAATGGTGCCTCTCATCCATCAACTAAACGTAGTACTGTAGTAGGATGCCACATGTTTGTAATATTTGCCAACAATAGACACGTCACATATCAGCACCAAACAAAAACCTCAGACTGAATAGTCCATGGAGGTCATCATATCAACTCTTAAGTGGGTACACGGGCACTGCGATACGTGCTACCTGACAAATTCACCTTGACCAACATAAAACCCAAAAATACAAGGAGTCAACAACAAAAGGTAGCAATTCAGCCCTGCATAAAGACCTCATTGCCATGTCGACTAATCAAGATCGCAGGCTACAGCAGGACCCTATTAATGGTATTTCCATTCAATTAAACGCTGACCCGCCCAGCAAATATTGCAATAATAACATCAAATCGAGCGCCAATCACCTGCAGAGCCTCCTCAAATCGCTACAGCTCGAAAACCCTAGACCGTACAACGCAATCCTACGCGCCCCCGAAAAGCAGGCGTGCAGCAGCAGAGACGACCCAATGCGGCTCGGCGCGCGCCCCCAAAAACCCTAGCTCCCGGTGCGGCACGAGATCGATCGAGGCGACCCAGATCGGGTGGGGCAACAGGGCAGAGAGAGAGAGAGAGGACGACCTTGGTTGAGGAGCTTCTGCGCCGTCTCGTTGGGGTCCATGTTGGACTCGCGGAGGGTGTCCAAGATGTCGGCGTCCGAGTGGCCGCCGACGACCTCCTTGATCGACTGGATGGTGGACTGGATCGCCGTCGTGGTGGTGGGCGAGCGCGCCGCCGCCGCCCCCGTCCCCGCCGCCCTGTCAGAGCCCGCGCGCGCCCTGCCGCCAGCCATGCCCGCCGCGAGAGGGGAGGAGATCGCCCGAACGCACGCGCGCGCACGCTAGGACGCGGGGAGCGGGTGGTGGTGGAGGCGCTCGCGATCGCCGCCGGAATCGCATCAAACGACGCGAGGCCCTGGGTTTCCGGGGGGTGTGGTGTGGGTCTGGGTTTTGGTTGGAGTGGTTGGGGCCGGCTGGGCTCGGTGGGTGCGTGGTTTTTCGAAGGGAGGAAGGGGAAGGGGCGAAGAGGAAAAAAAAAAAACAGATTCCAAACTATTTACTATTTATTCTAACTCTTCACTATTTATTCTAACTTTTTACTATTTTCTCCTCCCAAAACACGTTCCCAGCTAATGCTACAGTGTTTTTCTTATGCTATAATATTTTTTTCCTAATCAAAACACACCGTAGATGGAAATTGAAAAGGTTGCGCGACTAGCGAGGCGGGTGGCCTGGTGGGCAGGCACTGCACGAGTTTTACGGGCAGGGAGGCGGTAGGGGTGCTTAAAAGACGGATATGCCCCTTCGTGGGAAAGCGGCAGGCGTGGGGTTTTCCTTGTTTGGTAGGGAGGAGACGGGTGGTGGAAGCGTCATTTCGAATGGCGGTAGGGTAAATTCGATTTGTTTTGGAGAGGGATTGCACATTTACGGCCCTGTTTGTGTTTTGACCAGGTTGGTCCCGTGGGCCGGGCCTGCGTTCGTGGTAATTGTGATTTGGGCTTTCCCGGTGGTATCATCGCTTGCTGCTGGCTAGCTGGACCTCCGCCGAAATGATCCAAAGATTTCTCTCTCGTTTTCTCTAAATAAAAAAAAAATCTCCCTCTTTTGCTTTGCTTGTCCCTTTGTTTCTAGAAATATTCTACGGAGTATATCCGTTAAGATTTGAAGCGTAAGCCTCTCAAGAAAAATTATTTGATGAGTATGGACAAACATCTGTTTGTTTGTTGCAGTCAAAAGAATGCAAGCTACGGCAGGGATTGCATAGTTGTCTTTACTCTTTACGCTGGGCCAACAAAATTACAATACGGTCTTTTGTTGGGCCCAGTGGCTACGCATCTCCACTCAACCTCCCGAAACGTCCCCGCTCAATCCGCTCGCTCTCCACTCCTCCCGGTCCCGGGCGTCGTTGATTGCAGAGTTGCAAACTCTCACTGCCTCTGCACATCCACCAGTCGGTACAGGTCTCCTCTGCTCTGCATCTCCAACGGGAGGTTCTCCCTGCAAATGTTCTTTGTTGATCAGACCACAGATGCATGGTCATGGAAGCAACCAAAATTAAAAAGTGTGAATCTTAAAACGCTCAATTCTTAACGTGCCTTGTAGATTGTATCATGGAGAGGTCGATTTCGCCGATGGCCGTCGTCTCCTCGTGCCCAGCTGCTGCAAGCACTTCACCAAACTGAAAAATTTGCAGCACAAATTAGCCTCCATGGCTCCAACCTGGTTGAATCCAAACTGTCAAGAGGAGGAAATATGCGACTGCTTGGCTCTCGCGGTGTTCTTACCGGTCCAATGAGACTCGAATGTCCCCAGATCATGTACTGCGACTTTGCGTCACGGTCTCTCGCTGGCGAGCAAGTTGCCACAAAGAGCTGAAACCAAGAAAATTCAGGATCATCTTGTGCGTACAGTTTTCAGTGCAATACCAGAAGAGATTGTGCGTTAACGATGATTATTTAATTGGAACTCCTACCTGATTGTCAACAGCCCTGATAGAGAGAAAAAGGTAGAAGGGCAGTATAAGTACATGCAGTGGAAAAATACTAACAGTGCAAATGGTGGCACAGAGAGCGGGAATGAAAAGATAAGGCCAGTCTCAGTGGGGGTTTTATAGACACAGATACCTAGACTGGAAACTAGGTAACTGTGCCATAGAGGTTTCATGGTAATGAATCTCCCTTCACATCCCATGAAACTCCTTCTCTTAATTACCCGGCCATGTCAGCAAAACTGCTGATGTGGCAGTGTATTTAATGCCCATGAAACTCCCATGAAACCCTCCATTGAGACTGGCCTAAGGGCTGTGTGAAGATGAAGATGGAAAAAAGTATTTTTTTTTCCTGGGAAGCGTGTTATGTGAGGGGATGAATAGTAAAGGTGAAAAAGGAATTTTTAGTGATGCGTGTTCTAATGAATAGGAAGTAAAAAGTACTTCTCGTAGCTGAACACAGCCAAGAGGTAGTGGAACCTGGATTTTTGCATGAGGTCCCACAGGAGCTCCCCAGTGCTCATGTTGAATGCAGAAGGATAGCATATCAGGTGCGCGCCTGGTTTAGAAAGACACAGGAAGAGAGCCTGACACCTGTTAGGCCGTTCATGGAAATTGGAGAGGATCTAGCGCTGCAGGAAACCAACGTTGCAGATCCTGTTGAAATGGGGAGGCGTACCTCTTGATCTGTACAGCATTGCTAGTTCTGGGAACCGAATATCATGACATATCCCTATGCCAATCCGCCCGACATCTGTAACGCGTTTGTCAAGTCTTCAGTCTATAACAGAAATAGAGGCAGAAAGAAAAAGAAGTTTGTGCTCTGCACATGTACTTCTCCACCTGTACAGAATCTCAAAGAATATTGCTAGCATACTAGTATGAGGCATTTTTCAGACATGATGTGGTCACAGGAGAGGCTTCGTAATAAGCAATTAGCAGCTACAACACACCTGTGTCAACCACTGTAGGTTCCTGCCCACCTGTGAATGCATCAGACTCCTTGAACTTGATGTCTCCTGGGATGTCAATCTCAAACAAATGCAGCTGAAATCACACGGATCAGCCGATCAGTTGAATTTTATTTGGACACAGAAACAGACTGTCCGGCTACTCACTTTTCGATGCTTGGCCAATATATGCCCATCTGGTCCGATGACACAGCAGGTGTTAAACACCTTCCCAGATGCCTTCTCTGGTATCGAACCGCCTACGATGGTGATCTTTCTTGCAGCAGCGACCTCCGATAGCATCGAGATCGACGGTGATGCACCGCCGTCTATGTCCTCAGCGTCGCTCGGCAGGGTCTCCAGTGAGTAGGGGCAGCTCCAAATTTCCTGGAACCGAGGCACAAAGCAGGGGAACAATGTCAAATTTCAAAAGAAGCTATGCATATAGGAGTAACTTCAGTTTAGTACTGAGATTTTCAGTCAGTTCGGTAGTTAAGAGTTTGCTTATTTTTAGGCAGTATAAACGCAGTCAGTGAGCGACAACCAGTTCGTTCAAAATAAAAAGGAGTGGGGGACGACTTGCCGGCATGACGATGAGCATGGAGCCGGCGTCCGCGGCGGCCTCGATGCGGGCGCGCGCACGGGTGAGGTTATCTTCCTTGTCCGGTGAGACCAAGAGCTGGCACAGCGCGACCTTGTACTGCAGATGTGTGGCAACAGATGATTCATGAACAAAATCGAATGAATTTGCAGCTACCGTGATTCCATGAACATGTTCTGCGCGAATTGAGCTTTGAGAACTGAGATCAATTTGTTGTGTTACCTTCTGCACGTTGGCTTGGGGATGACGGAGCGGCGGCAGCGAGACCAAGGTGGGAACCATGCTGACCTGCTGAGATCGATCCTTCGGCTATGGGAGGCGGATCTGAAGAGGACGACAGGAAACCTAGGGCAGTGGGGCTGTTGACTGAGCTGCTGTAGTGAATGGTGATCCCATACATTTTGTTGTCTATACCTGGTAGCCCCTGCACTGAATGTGCACTAAACAAGTTAGAATACACACAACTTGTCACACAATTTATTTTTAAGTCTCAGAATATACTCCATCAAGGTTTCAACCGTAAAAGTACCAAAAAGTACACATCTTGGTATTTTTAAGTCCCAAGATGCCATAAGAAAATCGAATTACTCGATCTGTCCTTAGAAATACCTTTATGACATCAAATTTCAAATGTACCTTTATGACATCAAAATTAAATATGCCACTTCCATGATAGTACTAAATGTAGGCGAAATATACCAGACAGTCATTCTTTGATACACAGAGTCGGAGGATCATGGTATCTTTGAAGTTCTACCCCACGCAATACTGATGCAGCCAACTCATCCGATACATGCGTAAATCCTACCCCTATATACACCTTGGAGAGATCGAACCGACATATTGATATTATTGGATGCATTAATGTTAAAGGTTACATCGTCTACCATACATGAATAATTGACCAAAAACGTGAATATCCACTAGTCAAATCTTTATAAACCCCAGTGGACAAAAATCACTACAAGAAACATAGCCAATTGAGTTACTGTTGTGTTTTTTGAACAAGGCTACTACACTTTTCTTCATAAACCTCCTTATAATATAGGCAACACATCTACTCGAAAAAAAATATAGGCAACACATCTCTTTCTTCAAATTTTTAATATAATTCTATCCAAATTGATCAATATTATATATAGCATGGCAACCGTTGCTAGATTCACTAAAATACTTTCATAAAATATTTTACTATATTCAAACTAACATATTTACAAGCCTTAATTGTTAAAGTGGTGTATTCAAAACTTTGCACAAAATATGTGATATATTTTTATTATTTGCAAGAAAAAAATATGCCTGGTACTGTACATTTAATTGGCTAGTCCAAATTACTCCCCTCAAGTATAGCAAAAGTTTGAATAACCATCTAAACTATTTTTTAGTTTAATTAAACATATAAACTATGAGATTAGGTCCATTTTACCCCCCTAATGCAATTTGTCCTTTTATATCTCCATACACAAGTTGAATTTTAATTCGGAATTTTGCAGGATGTTAGAGGACATTATAATGCATTCTAAGAAAAAATATATTATGATTTTTCATTATGAATTTTGTATAGTTCTATATATGAAGTGTTAATTTCTTATTAAATATCCTACCCTGTCAAAACAACGATATAAAATTATGGTGTCTTTTTTCTAACATGTGTTATGATGCCTAGTATCATCTTGTAAAATTTTATCCTAAAACTCCACTTATGGGTAAAGAAACAAAAAAGATAAAATATATTAAGGTATAAACTAAACCAGGTGACATAGTTTAGGGGTACATTGAACCAAGTCAGGGTTTAAGGGGTCATCCGAACTTTAGCTATAATTGAGGGAACTAATTTGAACTTTTTTTCTTTTTTAAAATACCCCACCAGCGCACCGAGCAGAAACAGAGGCCTATTCGTCAGTCCTCACTGATCAAAACAATTTCAACGGCAAACGCAATTCCATCGGAGATGGTAGTATCAAAATTATTTCTTCGATGAACAACAGAAGGGCAAGAGCGGAGACGCCCCACCTGTACACTCACTAGTTTGACTTTTTTCCTCCTTGTAGCACAACAGAAAATTTCTTATTTAACAATAGAAGATGTCTCAATTATTTTCTAGGCCTTAAAAAAAATTCTATCTCTCATATGACAATGTGTTCTAACATTATTTTCTATTTGATATTTGTATCACTTTCATCAATTAAGTTCGGCAGAATGACAACAAATCATACCCAAAATTATTGAAACGTTTTCTAGTCATAGAAATAAATGTGGATGAAGTCATTATACTTAAAAATTCACATATACCTTTACGGTTTAAAGTTTAAATTCAAAAAATTAAATTACATTTAAAATTTATTAAAATCTTTGTGGGCACCAAAATAATTTTGAAACACATGGTAAAGTAAATTATATTCCACACATGGGATGCAATAATTTATAAAATTCTTTCCTATTTTAATTACATAGAGAATTGTCATATCCGCCTAAAATTTAACAAAACTTTCATTCTTAATAATTCTATATGTAACTTATTATTGAAAATAATTTAATAAATTCTTACGTATAATGTGATGAAAATTAGTTTTTCTAAAAAAGTAACAATAATTGAATGTCACAAAATCCAGATAAGTTTCAAAAGAAGTGAATTTTGTTTTAAACTATAAAGACACATATTTTGTTTTTAGGAAAAATACAATTATCTTAATATGTTTTATCATAAGAGGCATTCATATTTTTAAGGTGATTTGTAGGTCATTTTGCCTAGCTTAGATATCATACGTGACGAAAATGTTAAACATGGAGCGAAAATGAGAACTCGTGTCGCATTGGGGAGGAAAAAAATGAGGACCAAGAAAGGAACTGAGTTATCTTTTGGTGTGAAACGACAAATGAGGGATTTTCTCACAAACACAAAACGAGTAAATGATATGATAGGCCTCTTGTAGCCGACTGGCCCGCTGTCGATCCGCAAACACGTGTTGGCCAGCAGAACAACGGCATCCCTCCACCCACAAGTAGGGGTGGGCATAATTGACCGAAGACCCAACCAAAAAGACCGAGAATGAAAACGAAGTTTTCGGTCAGGAGAACAAAAACAAACTTTTCGGTCAGGAGTTCGGTCTCAGGTTTCAGATAACCGAACTTTTACCGGTTAGTTTGGTTTCCACCCTCGGGTAGCCGAACTAGCTGAGAAAGTGGCCCATTAGGCCTTTCACAGCCTAGCCCATTAATAGTTACCCTAGGTATATAAACCTGCTTCCCAATTCCCAAAGCCTATCCCTCTCACTCACTACTCCCCTCTTCCCTAGAGACACTCACCCCTCGCCCGCACGAGCGCACAGCAGCAGCCGCCCCTCGGCTGGCTCGGTGGATGGCGGCGCTCACCCCTCGTCGGCACTACACGGCCTCGCCGTCTCAGCGCACGCCATCCCCTACTCCTCGCCCGTCTTGTCCATCTTGTGATCCCATCCCCAGGCCATGCTATATGCTCTCCTTGACCATGAATCCCCATCCCCGTCTAGCACCTCCCTGCTCTCCTTGTCCAGCCATCCTACTCTCCTGCTCCTAGGAGTTCTGGCTGATGGCGTTTGGATTTGCGGTGGTGAACTGGTTATGTACTAGCTCGGTAGTTCGGTCATTACCGAGACCGAACCGAACTAACCAAGTCCAAAATTGCTCGGTTAGTATGTTTTTCAATGACCAAAGTTTGAAAAAAAAACCAAGGAGCCGAACTGATCAGTTCGGTCAGATCGAACACCCACCCCAACCCACGAGGGCATGAACGCACTACGCACCCACCTCCACATCACCACATGTCCACATCTAGGGTCGGCCCTGTAGTTCAAGCAACCAGGGCAGCCGTCCTGGGCCCCTAAAATATTAGTGCCCATTTCATATATGTAGTTAAGCATGTGTGTAACAACCCAACTTTTTAAGCATGTCATGAAACATTCATAAGTATGTTTTATAGCATCTATGAAATTATTTTAGTTAGTTAGAAGACTCCTTTTTGAACAAAACAACTTTTTCTGCTAAACTGGAACAAACCGAAACTTCCGGCTACTACTCGGAAGTTCCGATTTGCCCAGTGACACCTCATCACTTGCACAGCTGACACGTGTCCAGTGGGCCCCACTCGTCAGCCCAGCTGTCCTAAGGGGTGCTGGCCACCAGCACGCCCCTCCCCTCTCCTCACTCTCACTCCCACTCTCTCTCTTCCTCCTCTCTCCACCATTGAGGAGATTCCAAGGTTCTCCATTGAAGGCACCAAGAGTTCGCCGGAGCTTCGCCGGAGCTCGACGCCGACGAGCTGCTTCTCCACGCTGCCATCTTCCCCAAGCAGGGAGCTTCCCCAAGCTCCTCCTCCTTCTCCATTGCTCCCCTCCTCAAGCTCAAGGTCAAGAACAAGCTAACCTCACTTCCCCTCGCCCTACACCAACCTGTGACCTTTGGGGGAGTTGTGCACATCACTGGTGAGCTTTTCCCCTCTCGATCCACTCCCCATTGTTCTAGGGTTTGGAGTTTTGGATTTTCTTGAAGAAAAATCACCATTGATGAGCTCGAGCTTATAAACCTCAATGCATGTCAAATCCATCACTTGGAATAGGACCTAGACACTCTCACAAACCCATAGAAACAAACGGCACCCAAAACGGAGGTCGGAATCGCCGTGCAGAATTTTTCTTGCTCAGTCATCGGGCAAACCGGAAGATCCGGGTATGTGTCGGAAGTTCCGACCTGGTCGGAAGACCCAAGGTCGGAAGATCCGAGCACAAGCCGGAAGATCCGATTTTTAGTTCCCAGCACACGCCCGGAAGTTCTGATTTCCTTACTCGGAAGACACGGTTCCTTTCTGCATAAAACCGGAAGTTCCGATCTCCTGAGTCGGAAGATCCGGTTCCATTCTGTGTGAAACCGGAAGATCCGGTAATACGACTCGGAAGATCCGAAATTCACCCAGTTAACTTATATACCTATTTTTCCAACTAAAAGTATGTTTATACTCATTTCTAAAGCCTTCTCATGCATAACTTGCCTCATATTGTGCATCTCATCTTAGAAATTCATTCATGTCATTTATATTCATCTTGTATCATTGCATTCGTGTAGAGATCGAGACGCCGGGGCAAGGAGAGGTTGAGTACGGGCTGGACCCCGTGGTTGAGGAGGCTACCTTTGAGCAACAAGGCAGGCACCTTTTTCTAAACTATTTATGAATGTCAAATGCTTATTGTTTGTGCATAAGCCACCCTCTATTTAGTCATATGTAATGACTAGAGTAGAACCTATTAGTCATGTGCTATAGCTCTAGGTCAACTTCTAGCTGAGTATGTTTGTTAGTTTATACGAACTTAATTGCTTATTCATGCTTAGCCGGTAGAAGTCGAGAGGTGACAAGGGCATCACTTCTCGCGAGACTATAGGAATTTGTCTAATCTCATATTTGGATAGTTGGAATATTTTAAAGTTGAACAACCATGAATATGAGTCGAGATTTGAGCAAGTAATGTAGGACCATTGAGATGGAACTCAATTGGTTAGGCTTGCTTGAATTGATTAAGGACCGATGCGTCGTCGCTTTGATACTTGAGCACATACCGTACAAACCACATGCTTAGTATGGGATGGGCAAGCCAAGTACCATAAGCCGGACCTTGCTATGGGACGGTTTGACACGGGTTGTGATGAGGGGTAGATGGTGGTTACCCCTATACATCTCCGGCCGCCCTCTCATCGCCGGGTGTGGGTATGTGAACGGTTGAGGGCATGAATTAACACTTATCCTAGGCCGAGGGTATGGTCGTTGGTCTTACGCCTCGTGTGGGAAAAGTTGTACACCCCTGCAGGGTTTTTGATCTATTGCAATAGCCACACTCTTGGTTATGGCACGCTCATTTGACTTCGACTTTACGTAGAGTTTTGGAAAAAGCTTATGGAAGACTAAGCCCATGGTTGAAGAATTATGATCACTTCATTTATGCAGATGTTTGGTGTATGATTTAGGGATAGAAGCCATGTCTTTTGCTTACTCAATCTTACAAACCCGCTTGCTATTTCATACTTGGATATTAAAAATTGTTCACCCCTTGCATCCACCAAATGTATATTTTTGGGATAAGTCCTGCTAGTACGCAATGTACTAACGGTGCTGCCGTTAAGTTGATTCCAGGTGAGGTGCCTTCGGAGGCCATCTTTGGGTACTTCTATCCCGCCGACGGAGGTGCGGGCATGGAGTAGCTGCTCTACGTTTACCTATGTTTTATGAGTCACTTGTGGCATGAGAATGAACTCATTTATGATATTTGTTATGTAATATTTGGAGAGCGATGTTTAAAACCTTCCGCTGCACAACCTTTTGTTTAATTTGAAACCTGAACTTGGTTGTAAAACTTAAATGCTTTGTGTATGGTGAATTCTATGTATGCAATGCTATGTGTGATGAAGATGTTTAACTTGTGCTAGTGAGGTGTGTCGTCCTGGGCATTGTTTGGGACACATCTCAAGGACGACCGGAGTTAAGTCCTTTTAATTAGATCGATCAATAGGTGATGATCTAATTAACGGGGTTTAGCTTGGAGGTTCCTCACAATGTGTAGTGATAATTAACATATATAAAACAACTATCTAGATAATAAATAAATAAATAAACCATCTGTATTATTTGATGTAACTCAAAATAAGTTATTAAATTTCTGAACGTGAAGTAATACCCCAAGCCAAGTACTTCATACAGCTTATGTGTATACTAAGTGTCTAACTTAAACCACACAAATAACTAGTCATCCAATCACCCATTCGATAGTTCAACTCCACCGTCAGTCCATTCTTGCACCACTGAGGCACTGACCACTAAAGAAAAATATTAGCCTCCAACTAATAAGGTTAGCATTTAGTTCTTATGATATATTCTTCCATTCTTTCCTATTTCTTCTTTCTTATACACAAATTAGATCCAAATCAAAATTTTAAGATGATTTTTTTTTAAAAAAAAACTCTAGTAGAGCTGATCAGATGTAGCGTCATGCATGTTTTTGTTTGAACCTGTAAACATAGTACAAATGCACAATATCACCAGCAATTTCTGTAAAAAAAACCTTGATATTTTTATGTTCTATGGGCCTCCAATAAGTTTCGCCCCGGCCCCCTGAAAAATCAGGACCGGCCGTGACCACATCAGCGCAGCGCGCCCACCGTCGTCAGGCGCACTCGAGGAAGCGGCGTGGCGTCCTGGACCGAGCGTTCGCTAGCTGGGACAGAGGCACAGAGCATCTCGCGCGTTCCCGTATACCGCGGCCCGCGTGTGGTCTGCTGCCGCACGCGCCCCAGGGGGTTTTTGCCGGGAGGACGGGAGCCTCCGTTTGTTTAGCCAGTAGAAGGAGCAAAACCGAGTGGGAAGTGATTACGCTAGCGCATGAGCATGACTGGCATGTGGCTTAGCGATACATGTCCTCATGGTAGTCGAATTATTTATGCGAAATGCGCGCGCCACTAATAAGAGGATTTGTTTCTAGTGCTCTTTGCTACCTTTTTTCATCGTGCAAGAAAACATTTAGTGAAAAAAAACGCCGCTAAATCTTTTCTCTCTCTCTCTGTCACGGATGATGAATCGTGGCATTTACGTTTGCTAGCCGTCCCACGACGGCCTTGCTTTACCAGCGCCAGACGTGGCGTTGCTTTTCCAGGAGCCACACCCACCGTCAAAGAAATTGTGCCCGATACACTCTTTACCGTCATAGCCACCATCATCGTATACACTCGCGGAACAACCACAAGCGAGGGCATGCTCCAATCCGGAGGCACGCACCATCCGAAGGAGGCACAGAGGCATTGCCTGCCACGAACGCGTCCGCCCGCGAGGCCGCGATGTTGCGCTGCCCATCAACAGCTAAAGGCCCCGTTTGGAATGACTTTGCGGCAACGCGTTTTCATTGGAAGCCAACTTTCTACCAACACGGCTGTGAGCACAATTGTGTCCATGAGAATCTTCTCGTTTGGCAATCCGTTTCCACAAAAATTGCGTCGCTGCCGCTAGCCTCGCCGCTCGGCGTGTGCTCGCGCTGCCCCTGCAATAAATCCAACTCTCGCGCTTGCAGTCGCGTGCTGATCCAGATCAAGAACCAGCCAGAAACTCCTTGATCGCTCGGTTTCCCTAATCAAAAAAGGGCGCCCTTTCCTGGACCAATTCCATCCACAAACAGCCCCTGAATCGATCACAACCCATCGATTCGACAACAACCGGACCCCACGGAGCTAGCGGCAAACGAAGCCGCGTGGAGGAGAGCAACCTCAACTGTTGCAGGGCGGAGGCCGAGGAGGCCTTCTTCTTCCTCGCAGATAGGGACGACGGAGCCCCAACCGCATCGCTTGCTCGACACCGAGGAATAACCGTAGAGAGAGACGAGGGAGAACAACCCAGAATCAAATCGCAAGAGAAAAAACGAATCAATCTTCTTGTCAAACCTTCTCTTCTCGAATCGAACCTTCAGAAGCAGACCATGGACTCCACCGCAGAGAGAGAGCAGATCTAGATCGAGCAGCTCACCTCGTCACGACGCGCTAGGAGGAGGAGACGCCGAATCCGTCGTGAGAGAGAGGAGGCGCCGCGCCTCATGCCTCGCAGATTTGCGCCTCGGATTTATTTGCGCCTCGTTCGGTTCAATTCGGATTTAATCTGGGCTGAGAATAAAAATATAACCACAAATTTATGATAGGCACATTAAGAGAAACCGAGATTTATTCCGGATTCCGGATCAAAAGCTAATTTACACACGATAGTAACACTAAAAGACAAGGAATCAATCCACTAGTCAGGAGGTGGGGAATCATTCCAGGTCTTTTGATGTATCCATCATGAATAAATTAGTTTATGACAAGAATAAATCTCGGTCTCTAGATGTACCTATTAAAAATTTCTTGTTATATTTATCATTCCGGACTGGATTAAATCCGATAGAACTGAACAAGCTGATGAGCTCCGAGGAGGAGGAGATGTGGAGATGTCGGATTTGGTGGGCTACGGGCCGTGGCCGGAGAGGTTAGGGAGGAAGACGGGGTGGAAAAGAAGCGAACCGTTACTTACGTAAAGAGTGGCACGATGGGTAATTTTTTACCTCCGTTGGTGAGAAGCACACCTAGGGGCCTAGGTCGATTCCGCGTTCTAGCGCAAAGGGTGCGTTGGAAAAAAACGTGTCTGTGGGAAGCTGCTTTATAATCGATGTGTTTGGCTCCATAATCAGATTAAATTCAATGGAAGCTGGGCATAATCTGTCCTAAACGGGGCAAAAGCACACGACACCTGTGGCCTGCCCATATACCCAATCCAACGGCATCGCGCAGGAGCCCACCACCGCCAGGGGTTTCTTGATGGGGGGACTGGTGCCAATTTGCCGAGTAAAGACAACATGATGGCCGTCTTTTCCTGCTAAAGTATGAAGTAGGAGCAGGTCAGTCACAGGCTTACCGCGCTTTGTTTAAACACACACAGTATATATATTAATGTAATCACTTCCATTGCCTAAACATCGTTATCTGTTGCTCCTGATGACTATCCATAGGGTCCACAGCATGATCAGCCTAAAGAGCAGTGTACTGACAGTGTGATTAGTCCTTCGAGGACGAGTGGATTTGGTGCTCACGCAGCTACGTGTCGCCTCAGAAGCACCAGAATATCATATTCTCGATCTATTTTTTTACGGGTACGAACGGATTACCCCAGCCATGACGAATTGACGACATTCCATTTGTCCACACATTTCCAGTGCCTTCTCATATCGTCCTCCACGCACCATGAGCCCGTCAGTTGCCATTGCGTCGATTGCGATATGCTTTGCCTTCACCGCTTTTAACTCTGACGAACTGAGCTTTGTGATACGCAGAGATTTTGGTCGCTCAACTTTCATCAATCATGCCCTTGAAAGGGCCAGCATTTGGTGGCCGCATGCGCTAAGTGCTAGGGGGTGTTTAGTTCGGAGAAAAAAAGTATCTTTTCTAGATAAATAGTGTGTCGGGAAGTGTGTTTTGTGAGGAGGATGAATAGGATGAATGGTGAAAAAAAGTTCTTTTGGATAGAACTAAACAGGGCAAAGCTGTGTTTTGACGGAGACGGTGCTGAGGCCTGACTAAAGTTAAAGCTCCAATCAGGACGGGGTAGGGCCTGAACTCCCGCAGTTTTTCTTTCATCAGCTGGTAACAACAGTAGCACCGGTGCTTTGAACCAAGGAAATCAGCATCAAGGTGGAAAATGCGTTGATGGGTGACGATCGACGAGCTAAAAGTCTCTTTATTTGAGAATTACGGGCTAAAAGCAATGAAAAATTTGTCAAATAAAGGGTCTCTACATGGAATGGAAATGTTCGAGACACAAAGAGTTGGGCGATGGTGTACATTACATCATTACATGTTCTTATTGTTGGCAACCTACGCCAATAATCTCTATAAAATGTTTACGGCTTGCCAACAATATTTCGTAACTGGAAGTTCAAAGCTGGTGTGCCTCGACGAAAACCCCTGAAAATATTGAAGGCGGTATTTTTTTTAAAAAATGCTGCTGCCCATGCGAGTTTTAGAATTTGTTTAGTTGGTAGAGATTTGAGAAAATTTTTTATAGTAAAATTTTACTTAGCAAAAATGTATGAAGAGGATCACGGTTTTCAATGAAACAAAAAGATTACGTGTAAACAACTCTTTAGCGGATAAACGCTCCATTTCAGGATGAAACATCACGTTGACAAAAGCCAAACAAAGGGATGGGTCGGTGCTGTACTGTACTGCTCTCAATAACTAGTCAGGCGAGATTTGGGTCATGTTCAGATTCTATTCATTCTAACTTTTTATATTTATTCGAACTTTTTACTATTTTTCTCACAAAACACGTTTCCGAGTATATGCAACAATGTTTTTCTAATGCTACTGTCTTTTTTTCCTACTAGATCTAAACACACTGGCTCGCAATAACTAGGGCCACTGACTCCACTGCCCACAGTGCCGCGCATTTGTCAGCGGTCCTTGGAACTTTTTATTTACTGCCTTTATTAAATGGCCGGATCATAACAGAAGCAGATCACCACGCTGGCTTGATTTTTTTTTTGAATAAAGACTGGCTTGATTTCCCTTCCCCACCTGCCGCCGACCCCAAGAAACACACGAGGCACGAGCCGTGGGTTCGTGAAGCGTGAGACCGCCACCGCCAGGCGCAGCGACGAGACTCCTCTGCAGTTGGCCCTGGTCACTGACTCGTGGGCCCGGTCCCACGCGTAAGTGACTCAACTGCAGAGGGACCAACTGCAGAGGAACCCTCTCAGGCGCAGCGCGAAGCCGGGGACGGCGCGGCGAGGCGAGGCGAGGCGGAAGACCCAGGCCCGCCCGACAAACGCCACGACCCGGCGGCGTGCCGGACCACCGTGGGGCGCGTGCGTTCCCACCACGGCACGTCGGCACCTGTGTCTGTGTGCACACCTGCAGCCTTCTTCCCCCCATCATCTCTTCCATCCTTCCGCTGTCGCCCACTCCCCGCAGCCACCGCCGCCGGCGCGTTTCCCGCTCCCGCCGTCACCGCCGAAAGCCCCCCGAGCCCCAGGTTTCCCAGCACGCCGCCGCGCGCGTCGCGTCTGCCCGTGGTGCGCGCCGATGGACCCGTCCTCGGCCAAGGCGGCGGCGGCCGCGCCGGTGCCGCCCTCCGGTAATGCGGCGGACCACGTCCTCCTCATCCCTCCCGACCACCACCCCCCGCCGCAACCACACGCCAGCAACAATCCGCAGCAGCACCCCGCGCAGAACCCAGAGAAGCCGCCGCCGGCGGCGGTGTCGAGCCCCTCGCGCCCGCCGCGGTCACCCGCGCTCCTCCGCCGCCGCTCTTCCATCGCGAAGCCCAAGTCTCGCTTCGTCGAGCCACCCACCCCGACGCACCCAGACTCCACCCACCCTTCCCCCGCCCACCCCTCCTCCGCCGCCACCCCGACCCATCGCGCCGCCGCGGCGGGGGTCGTCTCAACGCCGCACACCCCGGCTGAGCCCGACGAGGAGGACGACCTGTTCCGCAACCGGGACGGCTCGAGCACCCGAGCGTCCGCGGCGCGGTGCCGCAAGCGGGCGCGTCTGGGGCTGGAGGTCTTGGTGCTGGTGCTCTTCCTCGCGCTGCTCATCGTCAGCCGCCTCGTGCCGCAGCTCAAGGGGCAGATGCTGTGGGGTCTCGAGATCTGGAAGTGGTGCGTCATGGTCACCGCCGTCTTCTCCGGCCACCTCCTCAGCCACTGGATCGTCACGCTCATCGTCTTCGTCGTCGAGCGCAACTTCCTGCTCCGCACCAAGGTGCTCTACTTCGTCTTCGGGCTCAAGAAGAGCTTCCAGGTCTGCCTCTGGCTCGCGCTCGTGCTCATCGCCTGGTCCCAGCTCTTCGACCGAGGAGGTGTCGGGCGGTCGGCCAAGACCGCCAGGATCCTCAACTACGTCTCCATGTTCCTAGCCTCCGTGCTCATCGGCTCCGCCATCTGGCTCGTCAAGACGTTCCTCATGAAGCTGGTCGCGTCCACGTTCCACCGCAAGACCTTCTTCGATCGGATCCAGGAGAGCGTGTTCCACCAGTACGTGCTGCAGACGCTCTCGGGCCCGCCGGTGATGGAGCTGGCGGAGAATGTGGGACGGGAGGGCAGTGGGCTTGGCAGGGTCAGCTTCAGCAGGGCCAAGGAGGAGAAGGGTGTGCCGGAGGTGATCGATGTCGTCAAGCTTAGGAGGATGAGCCAGGAGAAGGTGTCGGCATGGACGATGAGAAAGCTCATCACGGCGATTCGAAGCTCTGGGCTGTCAACCATATCTAATACTATAGAGAGCTTTGACGATGTTGATGGCATGGAACAGAAGGATAAAGAGATAAATAGCGAGTGGGAGGCCAAGGTGGCGGCGTATGCCATATTCAAGAATGTCGCCAGGCCCGGTTATAAGTGAGGAGGATTTTAGTTATTTTCTCAGTAGCCATTTATTTTCTATCTGAATGCATCATCAGCATGTGCGGTTCTTTTCATTTGCTTGCATAGGCACATTGAGGAGGTGGATCTGCTGAGGTTTCTCACCAAGGAGGAGGTGGACCTGGTGATTCCATTATTTGAGGGAGCATCAGAGACGGGAAAGATAAAAAAGTCTGCTCTGAAGAACTGGGTGGTAATGGAAAAATTGAATGCATTTACCATCTTCATTTCCCTTCTATTTCAGAATTTAGAGCTCGCATTTACTATCATCTGACTGGTTAGGTATTTTCATGTCATACTCCATTTTCTAGTCCTTGCAAATTATTTGATTTCTTGAATATGGCACAGTATTTGTTTTATATACATATTGGTGCTCCATCATGCATATAGACATTGACTTGGTTTATACTGGAAGGATATATAATTGAATTCCTGATCTTGCTTTACCGCCAGGTCAAAGCATACCTCGATCGCAAATCACTAGCGCATTCTCTGAATGACACAAAGACTGCAGTTATGCAACTTCACAACCTCATCAGTGTTATAGTCATCGTTATAATCATCATCGTCACTCTACTGTTGATGGGCATTGCGACAACCAAAATCCTTCTTGTCATCTCATCCCAGCTTGTGGTTGTGGTATTCATATTTGGAAATGCCTGCAAGACTGTATTTGAGGCCCTTATATTTGTATTCATCATGCATCCGTTTGATGTTGGTGACCGCTGTGTTATTGATGGGACACAGGTAGGTGACTTGTAGGCCTATGGTACCACTTTCCGTTGATTTTCCATGTTATGTTATTTTGCTGACATGAATCTACTCTGATGATAGATGACTGTTGAAGAAATGAATATATTGACTACTGTTTTCTTGAAGAATGACAATGAGAAGATATATTATCCAAACTCCGTACTGTCCACAAAGCCAATTAGCAACTTTTACCGAAGCCCTAACATGTATGACACAATCGATTTTGCTATTGATGTTTCAACTTCAGTTGAGAGCATTGGTGCTTTGAAGTCCAAAATCAAAGGGTAAATTCTATGACTTAATCTAAATTCTCATTGTTCATATTTAAACTTAAGAGGCTGTACTTCATCACAATAGATACTCAAATCTGCATGTGAACAAAGAATCTGAATGTAACCACATGTTCATTTTTTTAGACTACACATGTTCATGTGAATAGGATCCATGCTATCAATTGTCACCGTTTCCCTTTACTTTCAGGTACTTGGAGAGCAAACCAACACATTGGAACCCTGTCCACACGGTAAACCTGAAGGACATCCTGGATGTAAACAAGATCAACATGTCTCTGTCTGTGCAGCACACCATGAACTTCCAAAACATCAGGGAGAAGAACATCAGGAGGTCTGAACTTGTCATGGAGCTAAAGAAGATATTCGAGGAGATGTCCATCCAGTACCACCTTCTGCCCCAGAAAGTTGAGCTCAGCTATGTCGGCCAAAATCCGTTGCCCATGGCAGTTGCTCATACAAGATAGGATATTGGGATCTGTTATACTGACAACTGATGACCTATTTCATGGTGTCAAGGGGTCTGACAATAGCCACGAAGTTTCTGGGCCGACGGGGGTCAAGGAACATAATCCAGGAACGTGCTTGTGAAAGTTCTGACATGCCAGGGATGGAATTGTTAGCGGGATGATGAGTATGACATGGTTTCATGTTCCCGGTGAGTCGGTGACTATGGGTCTGACAACAGATGACTCACTGTGTAGTCTGTTCTCATGTTCTTCAAACTATACGCATTGTGGACAGATCATGCTGACATGCAACATGATGAACATGTTCGTTCAAAAAAACATGATGAACATGTATCCTGTGACTGTGTGTGGTGCTGCTGGTGATCGATGATTTGGGCTTGGCTAGTTGGCTTTGACCCCCATCAGGACGTGTGACACCATTCAGTGGTTAATAAACGAAGCTGGAAACTGTAGTAGGAAATATTGATCAGCCAAATATGCTCCTAGGCTGTGACTGAGATTGATGTCGACTTTACAAAAAGTGGGATGCTGAAGGAAATGTGGACTGTTCGAACAACCATATTAACGAGAAACACTCTCGTTTCGGCCCACAGTTTTTCTGGGCCACGGTGCAGAGGATACGAACAAATCGACCAATGGACAGCGCAATTGTCTGTGTTGGAACAATCAGTTCGAGACTTGGAATGCTTGCTTTCCTGGACCATGCTTCTTGCTTTTTGCTTGCTTCTGGGTGGAGGTGGATGGGATAATGGGATGGTTAGAAGATAATGGAAAATATAAACTTTGTGGCGCATAGTTTCTAAGACATAGTGGTTACCAATATTTGGTTGTTCTTGCTCTTATAAGGTTGGCATGAATTTTGGTTTATATTTATTCGAGTGAAAACTGTCAATAAATTAGCTTTCAAAAAAATCTCAAGGAACTGCTTGTACTGGTTTCTCGCCTCGTTCTAGGCTCTCCCTCTTTCCTTTTTTTTTTCTTTCTTGGCAAAACTAGGTCCGAATTTCCGGATAAATATATACAGTAGCAGTCCCGCGCTACTGTGTCGTCACGTTTGAAGTTGACACTTGTGAGACGTGGACATCGCCTGATCGGACCAATGTTGCACGGCCAAGCTGCTTGCACATAAGCACGTCTCCTCGGTAGCTTTCTGACGGAGCATAAGAAGTTGGTTACTGACGGAAGCTGGAAAGCTGGACGTGCAACTAACCAGGCCTCCAACGGGAGCTGCCGTGGCATCCCCACGTACTCAAACAAATTAAGGCAAGCTGATGTATATATGGCGATGGTGGCTGCACTTAGACTTAGTTACGTTGCAGCTTGCTACTCTTCGATCTGTCCGTGCTGCTTGCAGCGGGCACAGCTCGCTCACGCCATTGGCCACTCGGTGAAAATCGAGAGACAATAGGAATTTCTTTTTGACCTAGAAAATAGGATCTTTGTTTTGGATTTTGGAGAGTGCATTCACCACATTTCTTCTGCTGCTTCCTTATAATTCGTGGCAGGGATTCACGTGTGTAACAATGGGGACAAACTATATAAAACGCAATAAGTCTCTATCCCTGTTCAGACTTTTCGTGCACGTGGATTTATATACCTAACAAGATGCAATTCAAAGCTGGGAAGTTAGGTAACAAATTACAAGCCCACGAGCACAGTTCTTAATCTAGGTACTCTACTCTACAGTCTGCATAGTGCAAGTGATAGGAGTACACAACATCAAGAGTGGTACTCAGTAAATATCCTCATATAGTCATATGCATATTCACAGTCTAAGTATGTGCGTACGCGTTTATACACTCACGCATATGATTTTTTTTAAAACGAACAAACACTCATATATATATGATTAGTAAGTGTGCATGGTAATTAGCCGACGATGCAATAGCTCGATCGATCTCGATGAAGAAAAGTACACCATGGGTCCATGGCCACGCCCACGAACGCACACACACCGACAAATACTTCATGCGCATTCGTATGTCCTTAATTTTGGAAGCATACGTATTATTCGTGGCTATACACGTATCTATATGTACTTTATATAGCTGTCTACGGCAGCTGCTCTTCCATCTGACACCGGACGATCCACTCCTCGTCGGACTCGAGGAACGACGCCAGCGCCCTCACGTCGTCCATCCAGTCGCCGTCGCCGCCGCTGCCGGAGAAGCACGGCTCGTCGTCGACGGCCAACAAGGTCGACGCCGCCGAGCTGCAGTCTTCCGACGATCCTTCCCCAGACGACGTCCCTCCAACTCCACCGGTCGTTGGCGTCTCGTCCCGTTCCTGGTGGTGGAAGAAGAGGCTACGACCTGTGCAGCGCACGGCCTTGGGCGCCCACACCGCCGGCGACGCGGCGGAGCCAGCCGAGTCGGGGTGAGCGGCGGCGGCGGCGTTCTGGCCGGCGTCGCAGCTGCCCGGCGGCGCTGCGGTGGCGTGTGAGCTGCAGGTGCCGGGGATGACGACCCTCCGGCCAAGCGTGCTGTTCCAATAGTTCTTGATTTCATTGTCTGTTCGGCCGGGCAGCCTGGCTGCGATCAGAGACCACCTGTTGCCGAGGAGCTTGTGGAGACGGATGATGAGGTCCTCCTCCTCGTCGGAGATGTTGCCGCGCTTGATGTTCGGACGGAGGTAGTTGAGCCACCGCAGCCGGCAGCTCTTGCCGCACCGCCGCAAACCTGCATATATACATATATACATATATAAACACTAGCTCCATCAGTCGATCAGCATACACGATTCAGTTTGCAAGTGAATTATATTGAAAGCTGTTATCGGCGCCGTACCTGCTTTTTGGGGGACTTCCCTCCATTTGCCTTCGCCATGGGCCTTGACATAGGCGGCCAACATGTCATCTTCCTTGCTCGTCCACGCCCCTCTCTTCACCCCTTCCTTGGCACAACACGCCCTCCTCCCCATCCCTCTCTGCTTGCTGGCTCTCTCCCTGATCTGTGATCACTGATCAGTGTGTGTGCATCAGCAGTAGGGAGAGTGTTCTCGTCTAGCTCCGTCGGTCGGCGTATTTATGCACCAACGTGGCCGGCTGATGATCTCTATCGGTCTAAAGCACTGGCACTACGTGGCCCAGTTGAGGCCCTGCAGGCTCCATGTGTTGGCGTTGGCGTAGTGACGGTTTGAACCTCACTACTACCTTCGGTTAGATGCAGCGAACGGCTAGGGAAGATACATGTAGCTGCTGCTCGTATCGTACGGTATGAGAAAGGGGTGCATGGCAAGCCTCACTTGCTTCCAAAACAGCTCGATTCGGATGGGTCGGGGTCGCATTGATTTTGGATCGCAAGCTGTTTCCTCCGGCTCCAAAATAGACGATTTGCAAAGGGGAGTCCTTGTCGTTTTGTGGCGAGCGTTTTTGCACCATCAAACGCGAGAGCTGCGCCTGTGTCTTACCATGGCACCTAGAGTACGTAGAGCACACCGTTTTGTGGTGTATAGTATATAACAACATGGTAAGTTTTTATGTCATTTTGTGAAATTAGTTTAAAATTTGTGTGAATTCTGTGATCTAGACCATGCAAGTGTACTTGAAATCTTGGGTCTAATTAGCATAACCTTTGTTCTTCACTAAGTGATTATTTATTGCTGTATTTATACGTAGAGCTTTCGTCTCCACCTCTATGGCGTATAGATGTACACTTATATGTTGTCTGTACATCTGCTGTGAGACTGACAGTGCAGTATATATGTGGCTAGAGCTAGCACTACTCCCTCCATTTTTTTTAAAAAAAATAAATACATGATATTACGATAATTAGTTTATAATTAGCTTGTTTTAAACGTCATATATATTTAAATACATAAAGCTAAGTTTTGGGGAAAAAAAAGGAGTAGCTTAGAGATCAAATACATGCTTCAAAGGATGTGCAATACATGTAGAATGGGGATAGAGTACTGTGCTTTTTACAAGGATAGCTAAGTTTGACAGTGGCATCACAGCGCAAGGAATGTACATATCACAGCTCCGTACTGTAGGTACAAATGCACAACAAATGGCAATAATAGCGACTCCGAGATAACTGGACAAAGAAGCATCAACGTGGTCAATGATTTTACCGCAACAATGGCCGTTTTCCCCAGTCAGGTAGATCACCAAGATGGCAACCGACGCTGCGAGTTATTACGCCGACAACGATTTAGGGAGAATAAGCACGCGAATGATATGGAGAATAGCCTCCAACCCCTAATGGAATCAAGCAAACATCTTGAATCGGCCGAACAGAGCATTCATATAGCGATAGTAGATAGATGTAAAGCTGCACTGTTAAAGATGCCTGCCAGGCCCTGCAAAAAACACTGAAACAATGAGTGGTATGAACTAGCAAGATGAGATGTCTCCATTTTTAAACTGCAGATGAAACCATGAAAAAAACATGCTATTGCCAATTTGCCATTATGTAAGATGTCATCATGTCTGAAGAACAGTACCGCATAAGCATGCTTCGACTCCTTTTCATGTCGTTTCAAGTTAGCGTTTCACATTTTTTTTTTTAGAAACAAATTAGCGTTTCACATGAGGCGCCAGAAATTGGATTGTGTATGGCAACAACCTTTTGATGTCGTTTCAACTTATAACCCCATGCAATTAAGAATAATGAGCCACCACTTACCCATTAATTCCGAAGGTTTGTGATGCCAAAGAAGGACAACCTTCATAATTTACGTTTCAGTTATCGTAAAGATGATGTAGAATTTTTTCGCCAAATTGTACTGTTGTTTAGAGTTATTCCTCCACGCAGGAAGCCTCCGGTGTCCAAAAGTTATTCATGCAAATTCTAGAACTAAACCAATGTAACAGAATTAAGTGCAGTTTGCATACTGCTTTAGGAAAGGAAAAGGAAGAGGAACTTAAAGAATGTTGGCATACACAATCCAATTTCAAGTCAGTAGGTGCCAAGAGATATAAAAATTGAAGTGAACACATGCAAAAAAATTGGCATCCAATTTGTACTGTTCAATAACATAGAGAAACTTCAAATGGAGCACAAGAAGGATAAAGATATTTCGATTATCGTCAGAAATTTCTCCCTTCCACCAATCTGACCACACAAAAGAAGGTTAGAGTTTCACCAATTGAAGCTAGGCACCAACTACAAGATCAGTAATAATGATATTCAGACATCGTACATGGAACCAAACTGTAATTTATGTATCCATTAACTCAAGACCTTTTAGTGTTCGTAGAACTGGTCGTACAACTACTAAAGCAATTTTTTTTGTACAAACCAGGACGAGAATTTGCAACAGCTTCCTTGCATATCTAACGCGGAGTGGGTTTTTACAGCAGATAGTCCTGGGAGTAAAAAAGCAAAATCGCTCAGCACTAAACAATAGGTTGAATACGATGACTCTCGAACTGACATGGTAAGGACACACATCAAACCAATGAACATAGTGGAACTTTGAAAGTAAACAAGCAGACAATAACCGACGCAGCACCCTAGAGGCAGAACACGTTCTTTTTACAACATCGGTGAACTACTTCCAAGTAATTTAACGTTAGGCAACACCGACAAGTGATGAGCCTGCTGGGCTGCTGTGTACATTTCATCTTCGTAACAGTATACATATTGTTGGATAATTATCTGCAATAGGCCATATTTTAATTCCAAAAGTTATAATTAAATTCACGAATATTTGCATGACTATAATGAGTGAAACGATCCATGTGCACGTGTTCAAGTTTAACACAGATTTAAAGAAGAACACGAATAAGATGAAGGATAGCAGTTCGGACATCGAAAAGTACCCTGGGGCGGGACCTCTGCCAGAGGCATCGGTTGCGCCGTTACCAGCTGGAGGAATATCATCCGTACTCATGATATTTCTCGACTGGCCTTGCTCGAAGTAGTCGTACAAATTCGATGCAGGAAGATCCGTTGACGCAGTGCAGTCCGTGCGCCGGAGTCGTGCAGGAAGAAGACGAGGCGCAGTGTAGTCGTTCGATGGCGGCGGAGTCTCCAGTACGGTGAACTGTACGCCGGTGAAGACGTAGCAGTTCTGGGCGAGCAGTCGCGTAGAGACGCTCCCCAGAAACCTGATTGCCCCGGTATCCCGAGCAAGATCTCAAGGAGGCAATGGTGTCGGAGGCACCTGCTCTCGCCGGTGGTGTGCGCGCAGCGCCGGCGATGGGGAGGCAGATTTGCAGCAGAGGAAAGAGGAGGTGTAATGGACTCAAAAATCTCAATCTCACAGGAGAAGATGGCTTTCTATTCATAGCCCTCGGGTGAGACGAGAGGATGAACCTGGACGGGAGAGAATCGGGAAGGCTGAGTTATGGAAAGCTGAATTATGGAAGGCTGAATCATGGTATCAGTGATTGCCATAATCAGCCCTTCCAATTACCGCGTCTTCAGTTTCCATAACCAGCAAAAGAGAGATCCCTCCCGCACGCAAGTCAGGCTCAGGCTCAGGCTAGCGCCAGGGTTCTTTGAGAACCTCCAGGGTTGTCTGAGACCCACAGGGTTCTCTGCAGAATCAACCCTGTGACTCGTACGAAGCGTTGCCAGGGTTCTTTTCCAGTCCGAGCAGAGTTCTTTTCCATTACCAGTATGGTGTTGACCATAATAACTATAACATAAAAGGTAGGCTATAATCCTTTAGAATAAATAGAATAATGGGGCAGACCCAAATATTCTAACAATCCCCACCAAGGATTCTAAGCCGTACTTGAAATGTTCTCAGATCCTCTTTGATATACCAGTATTTGATGGAGACTGTTAAGTTGAACTTCCATCTAGAACTAGGGCTACATTCGTTCACAACTGAACAATGGACTATGCCTTGAATTGCCAGTTTTGTGCGAACAAGTTTCACCAGAGCTCTACACTGATACTAGGCTGCAGTAGCATCCCCGCTGTTTTGGAGCTTATGGGTCATACTCCATGCCTTTCATGAGTTTCTAGAGATCACCCAAATCTCATAGACTATGACCAGTAGTCAGGCTCGTATAGGTGTGTTCCTTAAAGATGTTCTGTAGGACAACATCTCTGTTTCAATGAAACAACTGCCTTATTCCATAAAACCACTTGGAGCACATTAAGGTGTAAACCATCCTACCTTACAGGGTTGAAGAGAAATGCATCTTCTCATGAAATGAGCCTTCATTAAAGGTTCTCTTCTCTCAGTTACACTATAGCTTGTTGCTCCATACTGCTTCACGGGATCTCCGATCACACAGAATGGGTTTCAACCATAGAGTAACTCACGTGGGTCTCAAGCCCAATTCCAGAGATGCATAGTCTATCACATTGCGTGAAAGACCCTTTGTGAATTGATCTGCCAGGTTTTTAGAAGTCTGAATATAATCCAAGGCTATAACTCCGGAGTTTCTCAGTTTCCTGACAGACTTTAACCGCCTTTTCACATGTCTGGATGACTTCATGTTGTCCTTAGAACTGTTCACCTTGATAATCACAGTTTGATTATCACAGTTCATCAGAATTGCCAGTATCGGTTTTTCAACTATCGGCAGGTCAGTAAGGAGTTCACGAAGCCATTCGGCCTCAACTGTGGCGGTATCCAGTGCTGTGAGTTCTGCTTCCATTGTTGACCTCGTTAAGATGGTCTGCTTGCAAGACTTCCAGGAAACAGCGCCACCTCCGAGTGTGAACACATAACCACTCGTGGCCTTGAGCTCATCAGCATCTGATATCCAGTTCGAATCACTATACCCTTCTAGAACCTTAGGGTCCCCGGTATAATGAATTCCATAGTCCATTGTTCCTACTAGATAGCGCATTACTCTTTCAAGAGCTCTCCAGTGATCATCGCCTGGGTTTGAAACAAACCGACTCAATTTGCTTACAGCGTATGCGATGTCAGGCCTTGTAGCGCTGGCTAGATACATCAATGAACCAATTATTTGAGAGTATCTCAGTTGATCTCTCGTTATCCTTTTATTCTTTTTCAATATCAGAATGGCATCATAAGGAGTTGAGACAGACTTGAAGTCACTGTAACCAAAGCGACTCAACATCTTCTCCACATAGTGGGCCTATGACAGAGTCACCCCACCATTTCCATCCTTTACCAGCTTGATGTTGAGGATAACATCGGCCTCTCCCAGATCTTTCATCTCAAAGCTCTGAGAGAGAAATTCTTTGACTTCCTTAATCACACTAAGGTTAGTCCCGAAGATCAGTATGTCATCCACATACAGACACAGAATCACTCCATCACCTCCACCAAAACGATAGTACACACATTTGTCGGCTTCGTTCGAAACAAAACCAACAGAGGTTAGGGTTCGATCAAACTTCTCATGCCACTGCTTAGGTGCTTGCTTGGGGCCATACAGAGACTTCAACAACTTGCACACCTTTCCCTCTTGACCATTTGCCACAAAACCATCAGGCTGATCCATATAGATCTCCTCTTCCAACTCCCCATTTAGGAAAGCTGTCTTCACGTCCATTTGATGAACGAGAAGCCCATAGGAGGTTGCCAGTGAGAGTAGCACTCGAATAGTGGTCAAACGAGCAACAGGTGAGTAAGTGTCAAAATAGTCCTCTCCTTGTTTCTGGGTATAACCCTTGGCCACAAGCCTGGCCTTGTACTTTTCGATAGTACCATCAGGCCTAAGTTTTTTCTTGAACACCCATTTGCATCCCACGGGCTTGCATCCATAGGGGCGATCAACAACCTCCCAGGTACCATTAGTCATGATAGAGTCCATTTCATTTCTGACAGCTTCCTTCCAATAGTCAGCGTCAGGAGTTGAATATGCCTCTTTAATGGTCCTAGGCGTGTCATCCACGAGGTATACAATGAAATCATCACTAAGAAACTTTGCAGTCTTCTGTCTCTTACTCCTTCTAGGAGCTTCATTGTTATCCTCCTCAGGATGTCTCACATGAGAGAATTCTTCGTGTACGATCGGTTCGGCAGAGATATCATCCTCGATAATCTCTTGCCTAGATGAACTTGTTCCATTTTTCATTGGAAACATGTTCTCAAAGAACGTAGCATCTCTGGTCTCAAAAATTGTACCGACCACCAGGTCAGGTACTCCAGAGTTCACTACCAAGAATCTATATCCAACGCTATGAATAGCATAACCAAGAAAAACACAATCTACAGTTTTAGGTCCAAGTTTGCGCTTCTTGTTGATGGGCACACATGCTTTGGCCAAACAACCCCAAGTACGCAAGTAGGAAAGCGTTAGCCTTTTCTTTTCCCATTCCTCGAATGGTGTCTTCTCTTTATTCTTTGGAGGTACACGGTTTAGGACATGACATGCTGTCAATATAGCCTCACCCCACCATTCCCTAGAAAGTCCCGAGGTATCCAACATGGCGTTAACCAAGTCAGTCAGAGTTCGGTTCTTTCTTTCGGCAACCCCGTTTGATTGGGGAGAGTAGGGAGGCGTCCTCTCATGAATAATACCGTGTTCTTCGCAGAATAGGTCAAACGACTTTGAAAAGTACTCGCCACCGCGATCTGACCTAATTCTTTTGATTTTCTTCTCAAGTTGGTTTTCTACTACAGCTTTATAGATTTTAAGGTAGTGAAGAGCTTCATCTTTAGTTTCCAACAAGTAAATATAACAATATCTAGTGCTATCATCTATAAGAGTCATGAAATATTTCTTTCCACCTTTTGTCAATACTCCATTCATCTCACAGAGATCAGAATGAATTAATTCTAGAGGTGCCAAGTCTCTCGCCTCAGCAGCCACGTGTGGCTTGCGAGTTTGTTTTGAGCCAACACATGCAAGGCACTTAGAATTCTTGGCAAAGGTAAACTTTGGAATTAAACTCAGATTTGCAAGTCGTGACATACAACCAAAATTAACGTGACAAAGCATCGAATGCCAAACATTAGTTTCATCAACGTTAACAATATTGTTCACTACTTTATTACATCCATCATCAAGTGAAAAACGGAACAAACCTCCGCTATCATAACCTTTACCAACAAAGGTTCCAAACTTTGACAGGATACATTTATTTGACTCGAAGACTAATTTAAAACTATCTCTACAGAGTACAGAGCCGCTGACTAGATTCTTCTTGATGGTGGGGACATGCTGCACGTTCTTCAGCTGCACGATCTTTCCCGAAGTAAACTTCAGATTGACCGTACCAGCACCAAGTACACGCGCATGAGCTCCGTTCCCCATCAGCAAGGAGGTAGTCCCCCGGACCTGGTATGAAGAAAACAAGGAAATGTCAGCACATACATGGATATTGGCGCCAGTGTCTACCCACCACTCGGGTGTACACATAACTGAAAGAACTGTAGGTAAATAATTACCGTACCCCGATGTTCCTGCAGGCTCGCTAATAATCATGTTGGCAGACTTGCCTTCTTTGCGTTGAGGACACTTTCCAGCAAAGTGGTCCTCATTCCCGCACACGTAGCAGGCTCCCTTCTTCTTCTTGAACCCGGTGGTTTGTTTAGCCTTCCCAGGGTTCTGTGGCTGAGGCGGTTTCTTGCCTTTGCCCTTGTTGTTGGTGCGAGCATTAATGTTCTTTTGAACAAAGTTCGCGCTTGCACCGACAAGTGTCCCCTTGTTACGTACGTCCTTTGCTCTCGCCTTTTCCTCCAATCAAGAGTGCCAATGAGTCCATCAATCGTGAACTCCTGCCTCCTGTGTTTCAGAGAAGTAGCAAAGTCCCTCCAAGAAGGTGGCAGCTTGGAGATGATACCTCCGGCCACAAACTTGTCGGGCAGCACGCAAGGGTTCTCTTTGTTGCAACAGCCAAGGTCTTTAGCCAGCACATGCAACTCATTAGCTTGTTCCACCACAGGACGGTCTTCCACCATCCTGTAGTCTAGGAACTGCTCCATGAGATACAGCTCACTGCCAGCATCAGACACTCCGTACTGAGCATCAAGGGCGTCCCACATCTCTTTCCCAGTCTTCTTCTTAAGGAGAGGATTAATCAGATGTGGGGCAATCACACCAAGGATGCATCCGTGGAAGAGATTATCTTTAACCTCGAACACACTTCCCTGCTCGGAGGTGCATTGTTCGGGCTTCCCTTCCGCCACATCCATGATGCCCATGGTGGTCAACCACAGTACCATCCGTTCACGCCAACTCACAAAATTTGTACCGTCAAAAGTGTTTGGTTTAATGGATGAAGCAAATTGAGCAACCGAAAACCTATCAACATAATTATCTCTAAAATCAGGTTTCTGGATTGTTGGATAATTATCTGCAATAGGCCATATTTTAATTCCAAAAGTTATAATTAAATTCACGAATATTTGCATGACTATAATGAGTGAAACGATCCATGTGCACGTGTTCAAGTTTAACACAGATTTAAAGAAGAACACGAATAAGATGAAGGATAGCAGTTCGGACATCGAAAAGTACCCTGGGGCGGGACCTCTGCCAGAGGCATCGGTTGCGCCGTTACCAGCTGGAGGAATATCATCCGTACTCATGATATTTCTCGACTGGCCTTGCTCGAAGTAGTCGTACAAATTCGATGCAGGAAGATCCGTTGACGCAGTGCAGTCCGTGCGCCGGAGTCGTGCAGGAAGAAGACGAGGCGCAGTGTAGTCGTTCGATGGCGGCGGAGTCTCCAGTACGGTGAACTGTACGCCGGTGAAGACGTAGCAGTTCTGGGCGAGCAGTCGCGTAGAGACGCTCCCCAGAAACCTGATTGCCCCGGTATCCCGAGCAAGATCTCAAGGAGGCAATGGTGTCGGAGGCACCTGCTCTCGCCGGTGGTGTGCGCGCAGCGCCGGCGATGGGGAGGCAGATTTGCAGCAGAGGAAAGAGGAGGTGTAATGGACTCAAAAATCTCAATCTCACAGGAGAAGATGGCTTTCTATTCATAGCCCTCGGGTGAGACGAGAGGATGAACCTGGACGGGAGAGAATCGGGAAGGCTGAGTTATGGAAAGCTGAATTATGGAAGGCTGAATCATGGTATCAGTGATTGCCATAATCAGCCCTTCCAATTACCGCGTCTTCAGTTTCCATAACCAGCAAAAGAGAGATCCCTCCCGCACGCAAGTCAGGCTCAGGCTCAGGCTAGCGCCAGGGTTCTTTGAGAACCTCCAGGGTTGTCTGAGACCCACAGGGTTCTCTGCAGAATCAACCCTGTGACTCGTACGAAGCGTTGCCAGGGTTCTTTTCCAGTCCGAGCAGAGTTCTTTTCCATTACCAGTATGGTGTTGACCATAATAACTATAACATAAAAGGTAGGCTATAATCCTTTAGAATAAATAGAATAATGGGGCAGACCCAAATATTCTAACAATCCCCACCAAGGATTCTAAGCCGTACTTGAAATGTTCTCAGATCCTCTTTGATATACCAGTATTTGATGGAGACTGTTAAGTTGAACTTCCATCTAGAACTAGGGCTACATTCGTTCACAACTGAACAATGGACTATGCCTTGAATTGCCAGTTTTGTGCGAACAAGTTTCACCAGAGCTCTACACTGATACTAGGCTGCAGTAGCATCCCCGCTGTTTTGGAGCTTATGGGTCATACTCCATGCCTTTCATGAGTTTCTAGAGATCACCCAAATCTCATAGACTATGACCAGTAGTCAGGCTCGTATAGGTGTGTTCCTTAAAGATGTTCTGTAGGACAACATCTCTGTTTCAATGAAACAACTGCCTTATTCCATAAAACCACTTGGAGCACATTAAGGTGTAAACCATCCTACCTTACAGGGTTGAAGAGAAATGCATCTTCTCATGAAATGAGCCTTCATTAAAGGTTCTCTTCTCTCAGTTACACTATAGCTTGTTGCTCCATACTGCTTCACGGGATCTCCGATCACACAGAATGGGTTTCAACCATAGAGTAACTCACGTGGGTCTCAAGCCCAATTCCAGAGATGCATAGTCTATCACATTGCGTGAAAGACCCTTTGTGAATTGATCTGCCAGGTTTTTAGAAGTCTGAATATAATCCAAGGCTATAACTCCGGAGTTTCTCAGTTTCCTGACAGACTTTAACCGCCTTTTCACATGTCTGGATGACTTCATGTTGTCCTTAGAACTGTTCACCTTGATAATCACAGTTTGATTATCACAGTTCATCAGAATTGCCAGTATCGGTTTTTCAACTATCGGCAGGTCAGTAAGGAGTTCACGAAGCCATTCGGCCTCAACTGTGGCGGTATCCAGTGCTGTGAGTTCTGCTTCCATTGTTGACCTCGTTAAGATGGTCTGCTTGCAAGACTTCCAGGAAACAGCGCCACCTCCGAGTGTGAACACATAACCACTCGTGGCCTTGAGCTCATCAGCATCTGATATCCAGTTCGAATCACTATACCCTTCTAGAACCTTAGGGTCCCCGGTATAATGAATTCCATAGTCCATTGTTCCTACTAGATAGCGCATTACTCTTTCAAGAGCTCTCCAGTGATCATCGCCTGGGTTTGAAACAAACCGACTCAATTTGCTTACAGCGTATGCGATGTCAGGCCTTGTAGCGCTGGCTAGATACATCAATGAACCAATTATTTGAGAGTATCTCAGTTGATCTCTCGTTATCCTTTTATTCTTTTTCAATATCAGAATGGCATCATAAGGAGTTGAGACAGACTTGAAGTCACTGTAACCAAAGCGACTCAACATCTTCTCCACATAGTGGGCCTATGACAGAGTCACCCCACCATTTCCATCCTTTACCAGCTTGATGTTGAGGATAACATCGGCCTCTCCCAGATCTTTCATCTCAAAGCTCTGAGAGAGAAATTCTTTGACTTCCTTAATCACACTAAGGTTAGTCCCGAAGATCAGTATGTCATCCACATACAGACACAGAATCACTCCATCACCTCCACCAAAACGATAGTACACACATTTGTCGGCTTCGTTCGAAACAAAACCAACAGAGGTTAGGGTTCGATCAAACTTCTCATGCCACTGCTTAGGTGCTTGCTTGGGGCCATACAGAGACTTCAACAACTTGCACACCTTTCCCTCTTGACCATTTGCCACAAAACCATCAGGCTGATCCATATAGATCTCCTCTTCCAACTCCCCATTTAGGAAAGCTGTCTTCACGTCCATTTGATGAACGAGAAGCCCATAGGAGGTTGCCAGTGAGAGTAGCACTCGAATAGTGGTCAAACGAGCAACAGGTGAGTAAGTGTCAAAATAGTCCTCTCCTTGTTTCTGGGTATAACCCTTGGCCACAAGCCTGGCCTTGTACTTTTCGATAGTACCATCAGGCCTAAGTTTTTTCTTGAACACCCATTTGCATCCCACGGGCTTGCATCCATAGGGGCGATCAACAACCTCCCAGGTACCATTAGTCATGATAGAGTCCATTTCATTTCTGACAGCTTCCTTCCAATAGTCAGCGTCAGGAGTTGAATATGCCTCTTTAATGGTCCTAGGCGTGTCATCCACGAGGTATACAATGAAATCATCACTAAGAAACTTTGCAGTCTTCTGTCTCTTACTCCTTCTAGGAGCTTCATTGTTATCCTCCTCAGGATGTCTCACATGAGAGAATTCTTCGTGTACGATCGGTTCGGCAGAGATATCATCCTCGATAATCTCTTGCCTAGATGAACTTGTTCCATTTTTCATTGGAAACATGTTCTCAAAGAACGTAGCATCTCTGGTCTCAAAAATTGTACCGACCACCAGGTCAGGTACTCCAGAGTTCACTACCAAGAATCTATATCCAACGCTATGAATAGCATAACCAAGAAAAACACAATCTACAGTTTTAGGTCCAAGTTTGCGCTTCTTGTTGATGGGCACACATGCTTTGGCCAAACAACCCCAAGTACGCAAGTAGGAAAGCGTTAGCCTTTTCTTTTCCCATTCCTCGAATGGTGTCTTCTCTTTATTCTTTGGAGGTACACGGTTTAGGACATGACATGCTGTCAATATAGCCTCACCCCACCATTCCCTAGAAAGTCCCGAGGTATCCAACATGGCGTTAACCAAGTCAGTCAGAGTTCGGTTCTTTCTTTCGGCAACCCCGTTTGATTGGGGAGAGTAGGGAGGCGTCCTCTCATGAATAATACCGTGTTCTTCGCAGAATAGGTCAAACGACTTTGAAAAGTACTCGCCACCGCGATCTGACCTAATTCTTTTGATTTTCTTCTCAAGTTGGTTTTCTACTACAGCTTTATAGATTTTAAGGTAGTGAAGAGCTTCATCTTTAGTTTCCAACAAGTAAATATAACAATATCTAGTGCTATCATCTATAAGAGTCATGAAATATTTCTTTCCACCTTTTGTCAATACTCCATTCATCTCACAGAGATCAGAATGAATTAATTCTAGAGGTGCCAAGTCTCTCGCCTCAGCAGCCACGTGTGGCTTGCGAGTTTGTTTTGAGCCAACACATGCAAGGCACTTAGAATTCTTGGCAAAGGTAAACTTTGGAATTAAACTCAGATTTGCAAGTCGTGACATACAACCAAAATTAACGTGACAAAGCATCGAATGCCAAACATTAGTTTCATCAACGTTAACAATATTGTTCACTACTTTATTACATCCATCATCAAGTGAAAAACGGAACAAACCTCCGCTATCATAACCTTTACCAACAAAGGTTCCAAACTTTGACAGGATACATTTATTTGACTCGAAGACTAATTTAAAACTATCTCTACAGAGTACAGAGCCGCTGACTAGATTCTTCTTGATGGTGGGGACATGCTGCACGTTCTTCAGCTGCACGATCTTTCCCGAAGTAAACTTCAGATTGACCGTACCAGCACCAAGTACACGCGCATGAGCTCCGTTCCCCATCAGCAAGGAGGTAGTCCCCCGGACCTGGTATGAAGAAAACAAGGAAATGTCAGCACATACATGGATATTGGCGCCAGTGTCTACCCACCACTCGGGTGTACACATAACTGAAAGAACTGTAGGTAAATAATTACCGTACCCCGATGTTCCTGCAGGCTCGCTAATAATCATGTTGGCAGACTTGCCTTCTTTGCGTTGAGGACACTTTCCAGCAAAGTGGTCCTCATTCCCGCACACGTAGCAGGCTCCCTTCTTCTTCTTGAACCCGGTGGTTTGTTTAGCCTTCCCAGGGTTCTGTGGCTGAGGCGGTTTCTTGCCTTTGCCCTTGTTGTTGGTGCGAGCATTAATGTTCTTTTGAACAAAGTTCGCGCTTGCACCGACAAGTGTCCCCTTGTTACGTACGTCCTTTGCTCTCGCCTTTTCCTCCAATCAAGAGTGCCAATGAGTCCATCAATCGTGAACTCCTGCCTCCTGTGTTTCAGAGAAGTAGCAAAGTCCCTCCAAGAAGGTGGCAGCTTGGAGATGATACCTCCGGCCACAAACTTGTCGGGCAGCACGCAAGGGTTCTCTTTGTTGCAACAGCCAAGGTCTTTAGCCAGCACATGCAACTCATTAGCTTGTTCCACCACAGGACGGTCTTCCACCATCCTGTAGTCTAGGAACTGCTCCATGAGATACAGCTCACTGCCAGCATCAGACACTCCGTACTGAGCATCAAGGGCGTCCCACATCTCTTTCCCAGTCTTCTTCTTAAGGAGAGGATTAATCAGATGTGGGGCAATCACACCAAGGATGCATCCGTGGAAGAGATTATCTTTAACCTCGAACACACTTCCCTGCTCGGAGGTGCATTGTTCGGGCTTCCCTTCCGCCACATCCATGATGCCCATGGTGGTCAACCACAGTACCATCCGTTCACGCCAACTCACAAAATTTGTACCGTCAAAAGTGTTTGGTTTAATGGATGAAGCAAATTGAGCAACCGAAAACCTATCAACATAATTATCTCTAAAATCAGGTTTCTGGATTGTTGGATAATTATCTGCAATAGGCCATATTTTAATTCCAAAAGTTATAATTAAATTCACGAATATTTGCATGACTATAATGAGTGAAACGATCCATGTGCACGTGTTCAAGTTTAACACAGATTTAAAGAAGAACACGAATAAGATGAAGGATAGCAGTTCGGACATCGAAAAGTACCCTGGGGCGGGACCTCTGCCAGAGGCATCGGTTGCGCCGTTACCAGCTGGAGGAATATCATCCGTACTCATGATATTTCTCGACTGGCCTTGCTCGAAGTAGTCGTACAAATTCGATGCAGGAAGATCCGTTGACGCAGTGCAGTCCGTGCGCCGGAGTCGTGCAGGAAGAAGACGAGGCGCAGTGTAGTCGTTCGATGGCGGCGGAGTCTCCAGTACGGTGAACTGTACGCCGGTGAAGACGTAGCAGTTCTGGGCGAGCAGTCGCGTAGAGACGCTCCCCAGAAACCTGATTGCCCCGGTATCCCGAGCAAGATCTCAAGGAGGCAATGGTGTCGGAGGCACCTGCTCTCGCCGGTGGTGTGCGCGCAGCGCCGGCGATGGGGAGGCAGATTTGCAGCAGAGGAAAGAGGAGGTGTAATGGACTCAAAAATCTCAATCTCACAGGAGAAGATGGCTTTCTATTCATAGCCCTCGGGTGAGACGAGAGGATGAACCTGGACGGGAGAGAATCGGGAAGGCTGAGTTATGGAAAGCTGAATTATGGAAGGCTGAATCATGGTATCAGTGATTGCCATAATCAGCCCTTCCAATTACCGCGTCTTCAGTTTCCATAACCAGCAAAAGAGAGATCCCTCCCGCACGCAAGTCAGGCTCAGGCTCAGGCTAGCGCCAGGGTTCTTTGAGAACCTCCAGGGTTGTCTGAGACCCACAGGGTTCTCTGCAGAATCAACCCTGTGACTCGTACGAAGCGTTGCCAGGGTTCTTTTCCAGTCCGAGCAGAGTTCTTTTCCATTACCAGTATGGTGTTGACCATAATAACTATAACATAAAAAGTAGGCTATAATCCTTTAGAATAAATAGAATAATGGGGCAGACCCAAATATTCTAACACATATCTTTCTTCTTGTTAGCATGCCATGTTGGTAATCGGTTCTCCACATGGCATCACCTATCAAAGCCTTTTAAATGGGCAAACCACTTGCACAGCCTCCTTTCATCCGCATTTTCTCTTGCTCCTGATGGCTACAGCTGAAGGCTACGTTGCTGCAGCCAGCAGGGCGCGTCAGCCATCAGCATTCATTACGGCCTCTTGTAGCACGATTATGGAATCACTAATCACCCCCAAAATCATTGGTCCGTTCACAAAGGACGTGTCACTGCGGCCTGTAAATTTCGTCACTGCGGGCCAGATCTATTGATCTACCGAATCCGACCACACAAACAACCCCAACAAGTAGAAACGTGTATCTTTCTCGAAACTGAATGGAGAATAGTATCCGGGCTTCTTAGGCCATGTTCAGATTTCCAACTATCCACTATTCATTCTAACTTTTCACTATTCATTCTAACTTTTCACTATTCCTCCCTCACAAAACACGTTTCCCAACGAATGCTACAGTGTTTTTCTTATGCTACATTGTTTTTCCTACAATCTAAACACACCCTTAAAAGGAAAAAGATCCGGTGCAGATGAATCTTACAGAGGTACAGGGAGCAGTGACGAGAAAAGAGGGCAAGAAAGCCCATACCTTAAACTTGTCCTGCTTGAGCTGCGGCTCGCCCCTGGCAGTACTGGCAGGCCACGAAAGTAGACGATGGCTGGGCCGGCGCAAGTAGACGGTGACTGCGAATTTGCAGCCATGCCCACCGTGGTAGGGTCTTGCGAGGACATGTAGAGTCACGGCGGCGGAGAGTAAAGAAGACGCGAAAAATTTGAACTTTCTTTTGTTGGGCTCCGGGTGGATCAACTGGTATATTTTTTTCACATTCATTTATTTTTTAATCACGTTTTAAAATTGTAACAAGCTGCCAATGCTAATCTCAGATCATTACTCCTGTATCATGTCAGTATGTCACACCAGTTAAGATCGACACGTCATGTAAAAACAAGTGTGTAACGGAAGAGAGGAAGGAGAAGCAACTCTATCAGATTTGGTGATGACTCTAAACCAGCAACCAGCATCAAGCTAAAGATCGAAGCCTCGATATGGTAGAATCTAAGGCTTGTCATCAACCAAATTCAGTTGGGCTGAAACTTGGATGATGGGAGTTTAAGGTTTGACAGGGGTTTTGTTCAGGCCCGTATAGTAGCAGGTGCAGGGTGGACGACGGTTTAGGGCCACCAAAAATTAAGGGCCACCAAATCTCCTATTAATATTAATTACAAAGTTTAGTGAAGCAGAAAAAATATATTGAACGTATGAAAGCTCAGTAGCTTGAAAGCCCTACTACCTACTAGTTAATTGCTTTTGCTGGTTTCACTTCTACTTTTGCACAATCGCACCATCACAAGATTAATTCCTATGTGGCTGACACCTCTTCCAATTCCTCTGTTGTGCCACTCTTCTTCATTTCTTTCATCCTTTGTTGGCATTGGCTCTGTGCTAGGGCCGCACGCCGCCATCAAGGCTTGTTGATTGGGTATTGTTTTTCCTATTTTTCATTGATATTTGATATGTCCAAAAGTATTGTAAGAAATAACATTGGTAGATGTTTTGTAGCTAAAGTCAAAATATTATTTGATTTTGCCATGTTTTTAGTTTTTTAAGGCCTTTTTATGGATTTTGTTCCAGGTCCTCCAATTTGTAGGTACGGCCCTGGTTTTGTTGCTCATGCAACTAAAGTTTGAGTATATAGCGTTTATGATAAAAAAAAACACTAGTCTGAAATATCAATAAAAATGGCAATCCGCGCTTAAGATGGTTATGGCAGGAATAGACGGCTCCAGATAAACTTTGGATTGGAAAAGAACTCCCGATGTGATGAGAGCGATCGACTACTGTTTGCGGCCTGTACCACCATCTGTATTGGGAATGGGCGCCAAACAAGTTTCTGGAACTCGACCTGGGTCCAAGGAAGACGTCCAAAGGATATCGCGCCGCTGCTTTACGCCAGGACAAAAAAGAAGAACAAAAATGTTTGCGAAGCACTAGACGCAAACAGCTGGATCCGAAACTTGCAGCTAAGAGCAGGCACTACAATTACTCACCTCTTCCGGTTCATAACCTTATGGAACCTCATAAGGCACACCCGCTTGGACACAAATCAAGATGATAAGATTGCCTGAAGGCTCACTGCGTCGGGGAAACACACAACGGCATTTGCCTACAAAGCACAATTTTTAGGATGCACCAGAGCACCACGCATCAATTCCATATGAAAAACGTGGGAGCTACCGAAATGCAAATTCTTCACTAGACTCGTCACACAAGACCGAATATGGACCTCGGATAGGCTAACCCGGCGAGAATGGGACCATAGCCCGTCATGCCCGCTCTGCACTGAAACATCACACCACCTTTTATCTGAATGCCGCTACCCAAAACGAGTCTGGACATGGTAGCATCTTGGGTAGCCCAACCAGAAATCAAGCCCTCCAACTGGAAACTATTAGAGCCCTAGCCATGCTCGTCACATGGGAGATCTGGAAGGAGAGAAATGCCAGAGTCTTCCGCCAACGTGAGTCTAGTGCATTTACGCTCTTTGCAAGGATTAAAAATGAAGCGAATGCTTGGATCACCGCCAGGTCGAAGCCCCTAGCATCACTTGTAGCAAGAGAATAAGCTCTGTATGACTCTGGCTTCCAGGCCATGTAAAATATCTGCTTTATCAATGAAATAAGCACAATCTCGTGCTTGTTCATTAAAAGAACGGCAATTGGCGTAAAAGTTGAATATGCCCGAAATTATAATGCGTGGGTCCCGCGGGAATGGATGAAGGGCCCATAGTTCAATTTATGTGTTGATAGAGAATTTATTTTCGTGTTGTACCGTGGTTCTTTTTAGTCCCCTTGTGTATCTTGTAAGATGTATGAGAATAGTAGAGACGACTTATTTGTCTATGTTGTAACTCTTTTCATTAATGTACCCATGATTTTTCCGCATGAGTTTTCCATATAAGAACCGGTGTCTCGTGTTTAGTTTTGATTTGCATTATTTGCTTAACTGTAAGTCGTTTTCTACCCAAATACTGACGCGCCTCACACATCTTTGTATCGTCAAACGACACCCCTGTATCGTCAAACGCGCCTTCACATTCACACCCCAGTGCGCTGCGCTTGCGCAGCAACGCCTGGCCTCGGCGCTGTCCAGCCAGTACCGCATTTTGCCGCGGCGAGTACAGTCAACACGAGCAGCGCGGGCGGAAGGACACGGCGGGGTCAGGCCGTCTTCAGTTAGCAAAATTACTTTTTATTTTCTATTCATGTCAATATGTATATTAAAATTTTTTTTTCATCTTTTCTATAGAACACACAATTTAGAAAAAAAATACTTTTTCTCTAATCACATCACGCCCTCACTCCCACAGCCCTGACCGACCGTCTGCATCGCACCTGTCAATAGAATAATGCCTCACCTGCTCGACGCAGGGATGGCAGAGGCTGCAGCAACTCTCGTCTGCTTGCTGCAATGGTGCTGCTTGCTTTCCCCGGCATAGACGCCACCCACCCAGCCGCGCCCCGACAAACGCGACTGCGCCAGCGCGCCATGACTTCATCCTCCGTCCTTTACTACATGCCGAGTTTGAACGGACTCGATTGGCTTTGGCTCCATGGCTATCTGTTGGCTTTGGCTCGCGGGAGTGTTGAGTGTGTGAGATTAGGGCGTGTTTGGCTGAGCGGAGACACAGAATCACAGGGACAAATGACGACACGAAGCCTAGTTCGGGGATGCAGAGGAAGAACCCACGGATGTGACAAACGATCAAAGGCAGAGCCGCAGCGCGCAGAGGAATCAAAGGCGTGGGTTGAAAAAGAAAAGCCCTGCGCTGACAAGGCTTGCTTCACAGGCCGGAGAGAAGAGAAAAAAAAAAAGCACACACAAAGGTACACTTGTACAAGAGATAGTAGGAGCAACCTCTCACGTCACCCCAGAATCAGATTGCTTTGGTCCTTAACGACAATGTTTAACAGACAACAACAAGCTAACATAAAATCCGACGCTAGAAAAGAAATGATAGAACAAGGAAGATCAAAACGTAGGGCTAGCTAGACTAGATTCCTAGTACAACATGACTGGGTTCAGGCTTCAGACAATCAGACTTAGATCAGTCCCAGCTCCCAGCCCTCCAAGGTGATGAGCGCGGTAACACGAAGAGGCGGCGGCGTTTGCAGGCTTGCAGCTACGAAATGCACCGATGACTCCTCGCTCTTGTTGACGCGGGCTGCTTGCAGCTACGGAAGGCACCGATCACTCACTCCCCTGGGTGTGATCAAGCCGCGACAATAGCAAGCAAAATCCAATCAGCAAATTACATCGCGGAAGGAATCATGGAAGGAAAGCCGATTTTCTTTTTCTTTGGCTCACGGACACATGGAAGACTCACCGTTGTGGTATCGAGCACCGCCGCCGGCGGTGAACTCGGAGGTGGAGGACGCGGGGATCGAGATGGAGAGCTGCGTCGCGTCCTCCGCCGCCCACGGCCTCGCGTCGCCACCCTCCCGCGGCCACTCGTCGAAGAACCTCCGCAGCGGCTTCTCCGTCGCAGCACCACCACCAGCAGCAGCGGCCGCCGGCGGCGTCTTCTCAAGGCTCAGGTCTGCTCCAAGCGCCAGGTAATGCCTCCTCTTCATCTCCGCCTCGTGAACCTCGTTGGCCTGCCCATGCCCATACCCGCCGGAGAACAGCGACGGCGGCGGCGTCGTGTACTGCGCGTGGCCGTGCGCGTACCTGTGGTACGACGGCGGCGGCGACGCCGCGTGGAGGCCAGTGGCGGCGGCGTCGAGGTGGAGCTGGAGAGCACCGGCGGCGGTGGCATGTCCGGTGGCGCGGGTGGAGGAGGCGCCGCCGTGATGGAGATGTTGGTGATGCTGGAGGGTGAAGGTGGGAGCAGAGTCAGGTGCGCGGGGAGGCGAGATGGAGAGGGCGGAGGGGCGGTATGCGGCGGCGGCCGGGGAGATGGCGGAAGTGGCGGAAGAGGTGACGACTGTTTCCACAGGCTTTCTTGAACGGCTCTTGCCGCGGTGGATGTGCTTCTCGCAGTACTTGGACTCGCCGTGAGACTCCCTCGAGCACCGCCACTTCTTGCCGTCGGTTCGCCGGCACCGCCCGGGTTCCGGGTCCTCCGCCTTCCTCCCGAACGTCGCCCCCGCGCCGTAGCAGCCCCAGTACCCCACTGCGTATACATTTCAGCTAGTTGGTTATTCAGAGACACCAAAACGCATCAGGGCAAAGCAAAGCACGCATCGAGAAGAGATCAAGCACGTACGTGTCGGTGTGGTGGTCTGGGGAGGGAAGGCGAGGGAGGGGGCGGTGTCGACGCGGAGAGGGAGGACGAGGTCGTGTGGGACGGGCGCGCCGGAGGCCATGTACTTGTAGATGAGCGCCTGGTGCTCCAGCTCCTGCCACTGCGACGCCGTGAACAGCCGCCTCCCGCCGCCGCCGCCGTGCCCGCTCAGCATCATCTTCCTCCTCCTCACTATCTCTCTCACACACTTAACACCACACCAAGCTACCGACGACGGCGAGAGCAGAGAGCTCACGCTCACTAGTGAGGAAGGAAAGGGGAGTTTAATAGCAGAGTGGTGAGTTGGGCTGGTGCTGGTCTTCAGGTTGGTGCCGGTGTCAGTCAGCGCAATGGGGGCTCGGCTGCTCGGGAACGGGGAGACGTGCCCGTATCATCATCAGCCATGATGCATATGGGCAGCGGGGGTGTCAGGGCGCAGGTTTGGCAGTGGCGGGGGCGGCAGGCGTGCGGTTCTGGGCTGCGGTGACTGACTGCTGAGGTGGTGGTGGCGCAGAGGATGGGTCACTTCGGCCAGTGTTCGCGTCAGAGCAGAGCAGAGTGCGCGCTGCAGAATCTGCGTGCGCTGCAGGCTTGGCAGAGCAGCAGCGGGAGCAGCTGCGCAGGCGCTCGGTGCAGGCAGGGCAGGGCAGGGCAGGCTGGCACCTGCCGCTGCGCGCGTGGGTGAATGAGCGCGGAGGGGAGGCGCACCCGGGCCGGGACGTACTCGAGTCTTTTGAAACGGGGAGGGAAGGAAGAGAGAACGGTGTGCAAGGGCACGAGCATGTAACAGTGGAGTTGGGCGGGTCAGTCAGGGGCTCACTTGGTCGGTCAGCGAGACGGTCGTCGTTGGTCGATGGCTTTGGCTTGGCTGGCAAAGCCGGAAAAGGGTCGAGGCGGCGAAGCGAGCGGAGGCAGGTGCCTGACCTACCCGCCAGCAGCAGGGACGGGTGGGTGTTCACCAACAGTCTTCTGCCGCAGAGACTGTTGCGTGAATTGTTTTGCTTTTGTTTATTGAGGCTTGTTTAAATCGTCATCTTTCGTTAACTTTCTAATCATATCGAGTCATGCCTTCACACGTTTATCAATGTACTATTCGCACCTCCAACTTTTCCCTCACCAACTAAATAAAGCCTGAATTGATAGCGTTTCCTCTTAGAACTGAAAAGTTTGGGATGGTTTTAATGCATGCGCGTAACCTGTTGATAATGATAAGGACTTGGATTTTCAGACCTTAAGAAAATGGAAGCCAAATGTCAAAAATAGGATTTATCATGCTCTTGGGCTCTTGGCAAACTAAAGTCGCACACTTTCTCGCAGGAAACATCTTGAATATCCATTGTCTAAAAAAACATCTTGATGATCTATTATGTAAAAAAAACCATCTTGATGATCCACTGTGTTATCATGAGGTAGCCAGCTGCACGGAGAATGGAACAAGAGCAATGGAAATCAAGTTCCGGACACCATCTGACGCATCCAGCCCTAATTTACTACCACAAGATTTGCATTAAAATAGAAAAAAGGGGGGTTGATCACAAGAGCAACTACAGAGTACACTATGGGCGCACGTATTCTATGGTTCAACCAGTACCCATTCTTGATGAAGGCCTTCACTGATGCTATTGTCGATACGAAGCTTCGTCTTGGGTGAAATTCTCCCTTCAAGGCAGCTTCTAGCGATATCAGCACCTAGAGGTTCAACATTTTGGGACAATGGGTTACCATTTTTGCTAGCTGTATCAATGCTCAAGACCTCCAGAGCAGGGGCATTTTCTACTGCGTGGGCTAGGAGCTCAGCTTGGCCTTGGAACCCTTTGAAACCGCTGATGCAAATATTCCTCAGGTGCTTGTATGGACACGGGAGGTTCCTAAGACGTCCTGTTTCTGCATTCCCGCGGCCAGAGACGTTGAACTGCAAAGATTGCAATAAAAGGATGGTATGATATATATTGTACTTCGTGCGTAGAAAATTACTAAATGTGTAAAAAATTCCTGATAATAAACACTTTTTTAGCTTAATCCTGACAATACATACTAGGTGGATAACTGGATACCAGATTTTACCATAGGAACAATTGCACTCAACAATGGTACTGGCGATGGATATGCAGCGATCTCCAGTGGAGAGTCAAATTTAGAAGAGTACTTACATGGATCTCCAGCTCTTCGATGAGCGGAGCAGCCCGAAGAAAAGAGGCCAAAGAGAGAATATTGTCAAAATCTTCAGGATGCTGATCCAACAGAAACAACACCAACTTTAAATGCTTCAGCTGGGAGAACTTGGATGAATTTTCCAGCAACTCTGCTGACTGAAACATAGGAAACAACGATCGTGCCAACAGAAAAATGTGAGTAAAATGGCTTCAATAAAACATGCGAGTATAATGGAAAAGGCCATGACATACAAAGCTATTGCTAGAACAAACCTTTAGTCGAAGGGGAATTTGCAGGGTTAGATTTTGTACCCTGCTTGCAAGCTTTCTGGGAAGGGCAGTGAGAGCACTCTCAAAAGCTAGAGTTAGAAACAGAAATTTCAACATCTTTCAGTTCCTGTGATTGAATGGTATGAACAGGCAACCGCGTTCCGTTGTAGATAAAAGTCCTGAGCTTCGCGGCATGTAGTTCGATCTTTGTCATCTTGCAACGTGCAATACGCAAGTATAGCAGGTGGGACAATGGACAGTCAACTATTAACTCATCTTCCAAATCACATCTAGATATACTCAGCCACTCAAGCTTAAAACAACCTGATAGCATATTTTGAAGGTCCTTACTAGTGACTTGCAGCAAGCACAGGTCAAGCCTTTTGAGCTCTGGAAAACCACTGAACTGGGACGGTAGCTTGAAAGATACAAAGCTTAGTTGAATTTGCTGCAGGCGTGACATGGTTTCTCTATCAAGAAGTTCAAAAGGGAATATATACCGTTCAGTGTGGGCCAAATATTTTTCGGGCACTAAATCAAGAGCTAGATTCTTTGTCGACGACGCTGCTGCAAAACTGACACAGTTATCCAGAAGAACAGCTAGAATTCTGCCGAACTCGACCTTGACCTCGAGGGTTTCAATCACCTTGCCATGTTGCAATTTCAAGACTCGATCTACATCGTCAATGAACCTCAGACTGTGATACCTACTTGAAAATTTTTCCCCATACATTTTACTGCCATCAAACCTTAGTTTTGAGCTAATCATCCATGAGTTTGCCCATTTGCTTGACAGAACGCTAGATCTTACAGCCTCTTTGAGCTCCAGTTTTGAAAATATAAGGCACTGCACATCCTGCAGCAAAACAATACGAGTTGTCATGTTTGCAAATTTAATATTTATATTCAAACACTAGTCTGAAAAGGAGAAATCTGACATACCTCTGGAAGGTCTTCAAATTGAACATCATATTTTCCCCTTCTGCAGATTCGTTTGCGAGAGCAAAGATATGATCTCTTTACTCTGCAAGGATTTTGAGTTAGAGTGGTCCAACTTGAAAAAAGGAAAACCACAAATATAACATCCCAACACAAAAGTATATAATTTATTAAAAAATAATATGGATATATATGATCTTACAAACGTTTAAGATCAACAATTGTGTCTAATAAAATTTGCCTTAAAATAAGCTTTCTGCAATGGGCAGTGACCGATTGCATTTGCACATGCCTACTAGGATGTTGTGCAATTGTAGGATTACATGATCTGACAAATTCTTAGGTTCTTTGTTCCAGTGCTGTCAAGTTCCCCTCTTAATCCAATATATTGTAGCTACGTGCGGAAGGGAATCATTGAACACCTTTTTTTTTTTTGAAAGAAACACCCCTAGGTAGACCCCTGAAGTTTTAGGTGCCACACCACCAAGGGTTCGAACCCTGGGCGGGAGCCTCCCGGCCAGTGGCCTTTGCCACAGCGCCATGAGCTCCTTGGTGAATCATTGAACACCTTAGCATTTGTTGTTTACGTTTAGCTCAGTTTCCATCAAGTGATCATAATTTTTATTGCGGGAACTTATCAGTGATTACCTGAGTGTGGCATAATTCAGGAGTAAAAAAGAGGATAAATCAGCTTCCATTCTGGGATGTTTTTCAAGTGTCACAATTCAGACACCAATCAGTGGGTTCAGATAGTTTATTGCACAATCAGTTTGAACAGCATGGTTCTACTTAACGCAAGCGTGCAACAGCAAAAGGATTCTTGCACAATACGAAATCTGAACCCACTGATAGAAGATTATACAAGTTCGTTGATTCCCAGAGTTCGGTGAGACAATACCCACTAGCGAAGATATGAAATCCGACAGTTCCAACATTTAAAAAGACCCATAAAAATCATACTTACAGTTCATAATGGTAATTAAACCTATTAGGTCCTCTACACTAGGGCTAGGGGATAAGAACTGCTATTTGCCACTAGGTAATTCCTGTATACTTACAAGAGTATGTTGGTTCAGCAAACTGATTACCTGCAATTCTCGCGTAAGGAACTATTTTGATGAACGTACGTACCGAATATATAATCTAAAAACCCAACATACTTGGCATGAGTCGAAATAAAATCTAAGATCATGGGAGTATATGATACGAAATTCAGACGCATCTTTTTGGTAAAAATCACATATATAACCCCAATCTTATGGCAATGAAGACAGGTATAAACTAAGCAACGTGTGGATGATTTGTTTCAAGGTAGGTATATATACGGATATAGTACCTAGCTGTGATGCGATCCTCAATGGAGCTCAAATACTTGCCGCGGAAGCGGCCTAGGGCGCCGCGAGCGTACTGAGCGAAGTCGCATGCGCCGACGACGAAGTCACAGGCGCCGACGACGATGTTGGTGACGCCGACCACGACGTCGATGGCGACGAGAACCTTATCGCCGATATGCATCGACTCGTCGTCGCCGCTAGCATCCGTGAAGCGCCTCCACGCCTCGCCGATACGCTCCGCCCCGTGGCTGAGGCGCAGAAGACCGCCGGTGACGCCTGGGCCCGGCAGGTCGTAGCTGTAGAAGATGACGCAATCGGCGTCTCCGTAGTAGCGGCGGCCGCGGCGCATGTTTGTGTCGGTTCCGTGCGCCGCCGCCGAGACGGCGCGCAGTTTAGGCAGCATGGCCATGGCGGCTGCGATCGATCGATCTCGGTTTGCCGAGCGCTAGGGTCGTGAATTCGTGATCGGATCTTGGATTGGCGGCTAATCGGCTGCGGTGGAGAGATTGTAAAGCCGGTATGTCGCGACGATGATTATTGGTGATGGCTGACGAGTGCAGAGTCCAGAACAAACTGATTTCCCAATTTGTTATGCATTACGCAAGTTACTTAAAACCTATTCAGCCCAATTAATAAGGGGCATGTAAATTAAAAAAACAAAAAAGAAAACGGTAACCACCGCATTTAGGCCGAGACAACATTGTTTTCAGCCCAAAATTATAATGGACCCACATCACCCCACAACCCCACACCACACACACTAGATGCAACTTGGGCTGGGCTGGTCTTTGTTTTCAGCCCAGGCCTATCAAACCAGGGGAAGAAGAGTCGATTATACGGGCAACCAAACACGCCTGCTTATTTGGTTTGTTGATCGAAACTTCATTTCGGCCCAGTTGATTTGGTTGATTGAGTGATTGGAATTACCGATTCATTGATCCGGAGTAGTGGGCATGATCATCACATATTTGTTAGTAAAACCAGCATAAACATGAACTTCGAGTCCATAACGATTTGCGTCTCGATGATGGTCATTTGGTCAATCAAATTACACGTAATGAGGGGTGTGCTTGATTGAATGATTTGCGGCCGGATACACATACAGCCAACGGCCATGTTGAGATCAGGACACGGAGGTTCATGGTTCGCCAATGGCCACCAAAGGCGTGTGCTACTGCTACGCTAGTTTGAAAATACGGGACAGGTGTTTCCAAAAAAAGAAAAAAACAAACGGGACAGGTGGCGTCCGCCCGCAAACCCGTAAGGATGTGGTCCCCACACTTTCACGGATGCGTGCGGCCGAATATACCCACGCGGCCCCGCCTTCGATCCGCTCCGCTCCGCTCCCCACCTTGGACTCCTCGCGATCTTGAAGTCTTCCAGAGCCAGCGCCGCCACCCGCCCACCGCCCACGACTCTCCTCCACCCCCGCCGCAAACCGCGCTCCCTTCTCGGCCCTTCCAGAAGCTCCGAGGCCACCGGAGCCCCCTCCACCTCTGAGAGCCCCCGCCCCCGCTCCGCCGCCGGGGCCCGGCCGCGTGCGCAACCGAGCAGGGATGGGGTTCATCGGCGCGCACGGCGTGGAGACGCTGAAGCGGTACAAGTACAGCGGGGAGGACCGCTCCGTGGTGGCCAAGTACGTGCTCCAGCCCTTCTGGAGCCGATGCGTCACCCTCTTCCCGCTCTGGATGCCGTAAGTAGCCCCTCCATTCCTCCTCCTCGCTCGGCTGCGCGTGCGAGAGCGCGGCAGGGCGGGGACCAATTGATCGAGTGGTTAACCCGTACCGCACCTGCGATCCGCGGGGATAGGACGTTTGTCGGGTATAGTTGCAAATCGCTGTTCTGTAGGTGTTCCCTGCTGCGTAGGTTGTCACTGGTCGAGTAGTTGCTGGCTTACGGTGTCTCCCGACCTGTAAGGCTGTAATAGTGTAACTTTTCAGTGCAATAAGAAGTGCCGGTAATTCGAGTGTGCCTATTAGGAGATGTTTGTGAGTAGTGTCGTTCTGGAACATGTAGAAATGCTCAGAACACTGCATACCGTGTTGCACTGAAAATGGCTGTTGGGAGGTAATACTCTGAAGCTAAGCAGACACACATAAGCAGTAGGGGATTGATATGGTTGGCTTCTGGTTGCTATCTAAACTGTATGGATGAGACAATTAAGTTCTTGTGTATGTGCCTTAACTTGTCTAGATCTTACACTTTTGCTATTTTCTAGTAGCCCATGGATCGTATGCCAATTGCTCTAAACAGAACAAGAATAAATTGTGTTCACTGGTATTTCAAAAAAAAAAGGTGTGCACTGAAAAGTGAGAATAAATTGCCTGAACTGAACTGTCGCTAAGAGTTTTACCTTTTTTTTTTTGTGCATGTGGAAAATGCACATGTTTCACTACTGTTGTTCATAGGTCAAACATGTGAGGTGTGCTGATGCAGAAATTGTCTTCGTATGTTTGGGTAATGATCAGCAAGTGCTCATCAACCTGCCAACTATAGAAATATACTTGTAAATTACATTTTACTTTGTCACTCCCTTGCTTTGGCCAATGGTTGGAGGGGGAAAAAGAGAACTTAAGGTTCCTCAAATTCATGCTAACTTTGCAAAATGATCACCTTCCTGGTGTAAGCGTACTAAAAGCAAGTAAAAAAGGTTATGAACACCAAAAGAAAAGATTTTAACAGTGTTATGATGGCCTGGACTATATGGACCCACATGACCAAATGTGTTTTTGATGGAGCTTCTCGTTCCCAACAAACTGCCCAGCATTTCTTCAAAGAAGAGATGAGATTATGGTGTTTTGCTGGAGCTTGAAAGGTTAAAGAGTTATTTTTTGGGTCCTAGGGTAAGCTTTTCATCCTGGTCAGGTCACTAATTTATGTATAGCGAGCGGGTGATAAGTTTATGTGTTATTTTGCAACCCTTGTCTTATCTCCTAGGTAAGATAGGGAGGTTTCCTTGTTTGAGGCTCTTTCCCCTTTTTTCTGTCTTAACACAAAAGATGTGCGGTTCTTCTGTGTGTTCGAGAAAAACAATGTCAGAAATATGTTTTGACTGGAGTTTTTTTGTACAATCAAGCGCTTGTGGCCTGGACAGCAAAGTGATCTGAGGCTCCCATGATGCGGGCATCTCATTATTAGTAAATTAAGCTGTTTCATATTGCACTTTGTTTTTCCCTTACCAAAAGTTCTGTACTAACTTATATTTCTCTTCATTGGTATGCCTGGATTCACCAATAGACCAAATATGGTAAGAGATCAATGGCCATATTGTCAATTCCTCGTTGGATTTGTCTCATGTGCATCTCATGGTTATGCTTTCCAACATTTCAGATCACACTTACAGGATTTACGTTTCTAGTTCTATCAGCGCTGCTTGGTTATGTAAGTGGCTGTCTTTCTTGAATTAGTTGCAATACTGTATAGTTGTTAACAGGCTATTAAGATCCCTACTTGTGCTTCTTTGGACGCATTCTATGTTTCACAATAGAACCCTTCATTTTTTTTTTATTGATTGCAATGACATTCAATTTCTGCAGATATATTCGCCTCGCCTCGATACTGCTCCCCCTAGGTGGGTCCATCTTGCCCATGGATTACTTCTCTTCTTGTACCAGGTTTGTGAAATGAATCGTGAAATTCTTAATGGACAATTAAGTCTTCATTCTAATTCTTTTTCCCCTAACTTGATTACAAAGATTAATACATTGCTTATGCTAGAGTATTTAGTTTGAAATTTTTGTAATGTTCCTGCTCGTAATATCTTAGTATTTAATTTCCTTCCAAGAGATATAATTGTCCAGGAAAACAAGGGCATTGTGTCATTGTTAATATTAGAATTTAGTATTAGTGCTGTCTTATGAGTAAACAGCATAGCTTGCTAGGGATAGATGTGTGACATGTGTTATTTCTTAGGTGGTTGGACTTTGATTCCCAAATCAGCTTTTGCAGAACAGTGTTTGTAGCTTCGCTGCAGATCCAGAAAGTTTAAATTGTTAAGGTTCAATCACGATCTAAACATGTTTGAGCGTTTTCATTGTCAGAAAAGGAAGCAGAATGTGTTTCATGTACTCAAGTAAGAACTTTTGGTAGGTTATTGATTAGCATTAACCCTTGACCCTTGCTGGTGGTTTCACACCGCTATGAAGATTTTTGATATAGCCATAGGACTTGCTGAACTTTGTAGTACATGATTGCTAAACAGGTTTATTGGACTGCTACCATGTATTTACCATTTGCAACAGCCAAATCTTTAACAACTGTGGCATAAAATCTTGAGATATGAACTGTTTTACTTGGTAAACTCTAGTATGTTCTTATTATTTGTTAAATGTATTTTCACATCCTATTTCCTTATGGACATTAAAAACTTCAGAACTTGCTTTCTTGTCCATTGTTATATGCATAACAGTTCACATGATATCTGAATAAACTGTAGATTATGATGTCAGCTTCTTCATAATTTTGACAAGAGTGTTAATTGTATAATATTGCCTTATAGCATCTGCTTTAATGGTATAATATTGCTTCCATGCTAGACTTTTGATGCTGTTGATGGTAAACAAGCGAGGCGTACTAGCTCATCAAGTCCTCTTGGAGAACTTTTTGATCATGGTACTTTTTTAGCCCTCATTCTCTTTCTTTTCTCTCTACTAATATGGCAGCTTACTATCTCTGACTTTCCATTTTACAGGATGTGATGCGCTTGCCTGTGCTGTAAGGACTTTCTAAGCCCTCTCACCTTGCCCTCCTTTGACCTTGAGATATTTCTCTGATTCGTTGTTAGTTTGAAGCATTGGCTCTTGGAAGCACCTTGATGTGTGGAGGATGGACATTCTGTTTCTGGGTGGTTGCCGCTGTCCCGTTTTATCTTGCAACCTGGGAACAGTAAGACCATTGAAACTCATTTGTGTGCACATAGTCTATATTTAAGCAAGATTTACTCTCTTTCTCCAATATCATACTTTGCTTTCTGATCGCTCGATCAAATATTAGATTTTTGTAGTGCTTGTTACTATAAATCTTTTATAGGCTTTGTACCTACTGTAGTATTAAATCATCTGTACATCTCTCTTACATGTCATATTCTATGCGCCATGGAATGTAAGATTAGTGAGAAATAGCTGTAATTGAATTGCGACCCTTGTGGTAACGTCCACAATAGCTGGGAACACCTTGGTGACTTGGTGTTTGTTTTTATTTTCTTATCACTGAAGATGACTGTCTTGAAAAGCGCTACACGCTAGGGCACTAGATGGGCAGTGGGGTGGTCATGTGTCCCCCTAATCATTGATTAGGCGTGTTAGGTGGCGATCAGGCGCTAGATGGGAGCTTCAGTGCCACCGAGGCAGGCTAGAAGGCTTAGTTTTTAAATACTGGTAGATGATCGCATTGTTCATGGTGAATGGGGGTTTTGAAGGTACAGGCAGTAGAGGCGGAACAATTGTGAGTTGTGACATGTTTTCTCTACTTTGTTCTAGTTCTGTCAACTTCTGTGGTATCAAATGATTTCACATAAGAACATTTACTGGTTCCAATTGTTGCTTCTTGTATTGTTGTACTGATGTTGTTAATGTTTAATTTTTCATGGTGTCTGCCAACCATTGATATTACCAAAGATATGGAATGTTTTTTTTTTAATAAATGCTTCCACTTGTGTCTCCAGCTTCTTTACAAACACACTTATTCTTCCTACAATAAATGGACCTACGGAGGGCCTGATGTTGATTTATGTGTCCCATCTGTTTACATTTCTTACTGGTAATCCCCTAAAATAAGCAAATTCCGATATGTGTTAATTCTCTTCTCAAAATTCTATTACCATCTTCTTAGATAAGAGCTTACACAATAATTAATCTTCTCTCAATCTAGGAGCTGAATGGTGGGCACAGGATTTTCGGAAATCCCTGCCCTTTTTGGGTTGGATTCCACTTCCGCTTCTTTCCAGTATGTACTCAAGGAACTATGCAATGTCTTCACTGTTTTCTGTGAACACAATATTGCTTTTTCATTTACGCCTTATTCCTATGATGATTGAGTGCAAGCATATTTGTATTTCTACACTCTTTGCTTCGGTATATGATATCTTTTTCTTCAATCAACTGGATCTGTTTGCTGGCAAGTGCAAGTGCTCAAGTAATTATAACTGTGATTGTTTCTAAAGTTTTTTCTTTTCCTTGTTACAGAAATCGAAATCCCCTTATATGTTATTGTGTTGATTCTTATGATCGTGTTTGCTGTTATACCTACTGTTAGATCCAAGTAAGTCAGTATTCCTTTTTCTTCATACTTCCTCAAGTGACTTTGTGATAGTTCCACAACAGGAAGCAGGATCTGCTAACATATATGTCTATGATCTTATTGTTACAAATGATTGATTCTCCTATTATGTTACTGCCCTTTGTATTCAGCACCCAAAACTACTGTGGAACTACACGCAAATTTTGATTCCTCCAGTTTCAAGTGAACATGGGACATTAACCACAGACAAAGCAATTCTGATAATTGATGAACAAAATGGTTCTATGTGCCTTGTATTTGCTTACAAGTTATCCATTCTACCTATATGTTACCTTCATATTCGATGCCCAGCAAATAGTGATTCTTCTATTTCCATAATCATTACCCCCCGCAAGTGATTTATGTAACATTTACCACTAGATAAAAAGGAACTATAGTTAAACATAAATATGTGTCATGTCTTGATTAATCTTTGCTTACAAGTGACTCTCCAATTGTCCAGTGTCAGTAATGTCCAAGAGGTAGTTGAGGCACGAAGAGAAAGCTTGGCAGATGCATTAGCGATGGTAACCATTTGACATTTCTCATATGTAGCCGAATATTTTTTTTGTTAACGTTTTAAAATTTAATAGCATTGTTTTTTCCACAGTTTTTTCCCAGCTACAGCCACTGAAATTTTTAGGCCCTAAGTAAGCATGGAATAGTTAGTTTTTCAAGAAAAATGTATTCCTTAATATTGCATATTTTACTTTGTGTCCATTAACAGAACTTTTTGTTTCATTAAGTTCATATATGCATACTAGAATTGCTGAAAAAACTAGGCATCTAAGTTACCTTCAAAGCATTTAACCCCCCTAGAGCATGTAAATTGCTAATATGAGAGCTTACGTGTTAGTTAATGTGTTGTTAGATAAGTGTCTTACCATTGTGCATTTGACATTCTCAGTATGCATTCTCTTTTATTTTATATAAGCTATTCAAGTCACAATATGGGAAGCAGGAATAACACTTTGCTTATCTCCACCGATGCCACGAGCTATTAGCCTATTAATGTTTCTTCTTACGTTTTCATACTTGGCTGCAGATCCTACCCTTTTTCGCACTGTTAGCAGGGGTTTCTATCTGGTATGGCTGTCGGACAACTTATTTTTGTTTATTGTATAGGATACAGCTTCCGTAATCTTTAATGATAGAATTAGGTCCTTTCTGTGTTATGCAGGTCTTATCTTTCTCCTTCGAGTATTATGAGCAACCAGCCACATTTGCTTGTAATTGGAACGGGCTTTAATTTTGGATATTTGGTGGTAAGTTTTGTCGCTGTTTTTTTGTTCTATTCTGTATAGCTTTCAACGAACAGAGATTTATATCTAATTTTATGTTTACAAATTTATTGCAAAAGTTCCTTAATACCTATTATAAATTGGATTTGATTCGATAAAGCAGCCTCATATACCACTTTAGGCTACAACCATGTTAATTCAGAGTGGTTATTACTCTTGATCACATACTACCAGTCCACCACTAGCCACATCACCTGGATATGGAATGTATGAGTGTGATAGCATGAGTCAAGCAAATCATCTGATGAATGATGTGAAGTCGTGAACTGCAGATTATACTCAGATGTAATTTCAGCTGTTGCGTTATGTTTTTTTAGAACTGTGTGGCTTCCTTAAAGGACAAAGACAGTACTGAATATCAATTCATGATCAACCTTTTTTATTTATCTCTTGAACTACTGTTTATCAATTTCATAATGTGAATAATCGTGCATGGACAGGGGAGAATGATACTTGCCCATTTATGTGACGAGCCCAGAGGTCTGAAATCTGGAATGTTCATGGTATGATTCTATTTAGCATCAATTTTCTCAATTCTCGTGTTCACATACCCAGTTCTTGATCTAACTAAAAATCTCTTGCTGCAGTCTCTGGTGTTTCTTTGTTTTCCGGTTGCAAATGCTCTCATTGCAAAGATCAATGACGGGTAAACTCTCCTGCTTATTCCACCTATTAGTGCTGGTAATATCTGAAGTCAACTATTTTGTAGTACACTAAATGTCTCAATCTCCTTACTGGCAGGGCGCCTCTGGTTGATGAGCCTGTGCTGCTGCTTCTATATTGTGTATATGCAGGTGAACTTAGTAAACCTCGTGTCTTTCTTCCAATTGTCCATTCCATTCAATAGTGTCACCCTGTGGGCCGAGAGGGCCTGTATAGATTTACATGGTACTGTTTCAGATAGGAATATATGCAATACAAACATGTCCAGATTTTACTTTCTGATTGACTTATACAGAGATAGTGGCCAATGTTTAGTCTATTCTTTCTTCATTTATGAACCACATGCATAATTGAAGTGTACCTTTTTTCCCCCTTTTATCGCTGTTATGCTGGGCATAGTCGGAGACCTCCATGCAGGCATATGGCATTGTCATATTCATATCATGTAGCCATGCTTCTCATAAGTTTGCACATAATGTGATACCTGATCCAGGAAACACATTCTCTGCTGTATGTTAAATATCTTCTGGGGTCATGGACACAATTACACATTCATGTTGATCCTTCTGCTTACTTATATGGTCACAATCAGCAGTTACACATCAATGTTTCATTTCTGTAACAGTGGGCCTTTACCTATACCTTGCCGTTTCGGTTGTGCATGAAATCAAGGATGCTCTTGGAATCTACTGCTTCAGGTCTGAAACCTGTGTGCCCCTAGTATTAAAAACAAAGCAACGTTTTAACTCTTAATCACTTTTTTTTTCTGCTGGTGCTGGCAGGATAACTAGGAAGGAGGCTTGAATTTGTGGCAGTCTGGATACATTATTTCGCACATCCTAGCACGTGGCAACAATTTATCACCATTAACGCTGAAAGTATGTACCTGTAAACCTTACAATCACCTGTTGGTTGTGTTGAGAAATCTTGGGGTGTTGATGCGTACTAGTTTTCTTGGTCATGTGACTCTTTATTGTACATTATGGGTTGCGGATGTATGGTAGTTATAGGACCATAGAAGATATGATGGAGGATACTGGTAGTCTTGGAATCTTAAAATCATGCTTAGAGAAAATGGTTGCACTTAAATCATGTTTGCCGAAGCATATCCGCAACTACATCAACTGTTCCGTTTAGATTTGTTGTGATGATGGCAGGCAGAAGCAGCAGGCGTAGGCCCTTGGGTTTTCTGATTACAGTCGACGGCGTCTTTTATCGTCTCGTGGGCCGTTGCTTGGTAGAAGAAACTAAAGGGCCGGGCTTCGTGTCCTCTCTCTCTCTCTCTGGGCCCGGAGAACTTTCGTCCCGTTCAGTTTGTTATCTCGCCGCCCCTCACGACGATGATGGCAACGACGGGCTCTTTTACGGCCTGTTGTGGCCTTGAACCAATCTCAGAGATACGGAGCGCACTTGACGAACTAACCAATCTCCTTGCATCCTAAAACTGGAGAAAGCACAAACAAGAGCGATCAATCTGAAGGGCGACGCTCGGCCACCAGGAAAACGGGTGACCGTGACGAAAAGCGACGTCGGCGGCTTCTCCCGGGAGCTGCAAATCTGCAACGATGCGCGCCGTGGCCGGACGCACGCCGAGGACACCCACCGCGCGCCCCCACATGAACGAACGAGAGCGTACGTACACACCGTCCTTCCTCGGACCGGACCCTCCCCGCCCCCGGCGCGTCGGCTTCCGGCGCGCCCATCCATACAGAGACGAGATCCGAAGCCACGGAGCCCGTCGCCATGGAAGAAACCGAAAGGAACGGCGATGGCTTGGCTCGCGACGGCAACCCAAAAAAAAGAAGAAGAAGAAGGAGGAGGAGGAGGCTACGTGTTGGAGGGACGCGGCGGGCGCACTCGATGGCGGCGTATCCGCGGCAGCAATGATGCGGCGCTTTCTGGACGGGCAATGGGGCCGGTGGATCAGGGAGCAAGCACTCCGGCGATGGAAGTGGTGGAAGAGCGTACTGTGGACCTGCCTAGTACGAGTAGTAACAGCTCCTCTCCTCCTTGCGTAAAGGCCGGACGCCTCCCATGCCGGCGTGTCCTAGCTCGAACGGTGATCATTTTTAGCAGCACGAAATGATGCAGAGCTTCCAGCCTTCCAAATGCTTAGGCCCCCTCATTCAGGATCCAGGGTAGGATTCATTCGACGCAATCATGCTCCCACCCACAAGCCCTGAAAGAGGAGGCTTCTTGCTACGTGCAGTATTGCGAGAAAGGAAGAAAAAAAAATCGGAGTTTCTTTGAATGCTGGCATTGTTCTTCTAGGCCAAACATGTAGCGTTCTAATGGCACGACTTCGGGGAGCACGTCGTGTTGTGGGTGCCAGAAACGGGGTCTCCTTTACCGCAAAGGCTACCGGCGTCCGTTTGTGGCAGCAGGCAGCCACACACAGATCTGGGCTCCCGAGGCCAGCGACAGCGAGCGAGCTTGAGCGCCGTCTGAACAAAAGAGGCCTCGGTGCGGCCTCCTCCCTTCCCTTTCAGCTGGCCGCAAACGGTAAAGAGGCAGGGCCACGACGTGCCGTGGCAGTTTCCAGCGCCGGCGGGGCCCATAGTGTTGGTGTCTGTGTGTGTGCGTGTGTGAAGAGCCAGAGGAAGAGGAACCCCACCCAACGTTTTACCGTGCCGCTCGCGAGTGAAAAAAGCCATCGGGCTCGTGGCGAGCGTACGGCACCCCCGGGCGCGAGGCCACCGGATCGGCTCTCGTGTCTTTTGCCGACGGAGAGGGCCAAGCCAAAAGATGTGAGAGCGACGGGTGAGTGATGAGAGATGGATGGTGCTGGTGGTGTGGCAGCGCAGCGCCTTTGCGTGTGCCGCCTCCGACTCCTGGGACCCGCTCGCAGCAGGGCCCCCCGCGTGGCAGAAGAATGGCGTCTCGTTGCCGGCCCGGCGGCCGAGCCTGGAGACGTTGACAAACCGGCCGCGGGGGAACCTCTGCAGCTGCGCGGTTGCCGCACAACTCGCTCCAAAAACCGTGCGCCGGCCTTGTCAGCCGTGGACCGTGCGGCGGTACTGCCGCACGTGGTCCCTGCGCTGCGCCACGGCGTTTTCTCCTTTCTCCGCCGGAGTACTACGCCGGTCGCCCGACGCGACACAACTGGCAATGGCAAGTGACCACTATTCGGCGGTTCGGCCCGTGCAAGTGATCACGAGATGTGTTCAAAAAATCAGTCACCCCGCTCGCCGGCGCCGAACTCGGCGGGCGGCGCTCGGTGCTCGCTCGGCTCATCTCGAGCCCATGCCGCGCGCCTGCACGGCCCCGCGTACTAGTGCCATAGGCTCCATCGGAGCAGTTGCGTCTACCTGGCTCCATTGTTACCGTCCCTGTGGAGAAGACGGTCTTCGGCTTCAGGGGGGCGTCAAGGTCCTCGTCGTACAAGAAGGCCGAATGCTAGAGTAGTTGGGCCGGACTGGGTTAAATAGGCCCAGTAGCTATAGCAGTGAGAGTTCTCTATGTAAGCACGTCTTGAGGAGAGGAAAGACTTGAACTGGAAGTTGTAACCGAAACAGACCGTGCACGGTGTGCCGGCGGCGGCGGTGGCGGCACGTTGCCGTCATCGATTCTAGTTCCACCAGTATCGATCCCTAACTCCCATCGAGTGTTGCTAACATTTGGTATCAGATTCAACGATCCTGGCGTCCCACGAGAACTTTACGAGACTTCAATCGATGATGAAGACGGAAGAACAACTCGACCGCATCCTCGCCATGCTCGGCGAGAACAACAAGGGGATTGCGGAGCTCAAATCCGCGATGCAAGAGATGACCACAGCCAAGGAGGAATTCGATGAGTGGAAGCCTCAGGTGGAGCAGCGCGTCTCCGATCTGCAGCTAATGGTGGTGAATCTCGGCAGCCGTATCCAGCAGATAGCCGTTGACGCAGCAGAAAAGAGTCTCAAGCCGGAGCCGCCTGTCACCCCGACGAGCGCTCCCCCTCCGACGTCGGCTACCGCCCATCTGGTGGCTACCTCCAAGGAGGCAACGTCAGGTCCTAATGGCCACCGCGTGAATCTTCAGTACCGGGGGTCCAGAATTGGGGTGGTGCACACTACCCCAACTCCACCTCCGGTCACAGGTGCGAAAAATCACTTCGATCCAGTTCCCTTTCATACCAGTTCGAGTGATACTACGCACTGTGACCCGAGATTGACTCAATTTCTCCATGCTGTTCCTCAATTGAATTTTCCCCAGTTTGATGGTGCTAATCCAAAACTATGGATCCATCGTTGTGAAACCTTCTTCGAATTGTATGATGTGCCTAGATCTATGTGGGTCAGTTTAGCTACCATGAATTTTGTAGCATCGGCTGGTTTCTGGTTGCATTCGGTTCAAGTCAACCTTAAAAGTTGGACATGGGAGGAATTGGGTGTTGCTCTTTGTGCTCGCTTTGATAGGGATGAACAGAATCATCTCACTAGACAATTCTTCAGAGTAAAACAAAACAGTCAATTTTTGAATACATAGAAGTGTTTAGTGAGCTTGTTCATCAGTTGTTAGCTTATGATCATAGCATACCTGCTTCTGTAATTACCAATCGTTTTATTGATGGCTTGAAAGATGATATTAAAGCAGTAGTCATAGTGCATAGACCCCAAGATCTAGATGCTGCTAGTTCTTTGGCTCTCTTGCAGGAAGAAGTCTCTGTGGATTAATCCAAGAGAGATTATAAGAAGTCTGAAGGAGGTTTCAATCTGAAGAAGAATTACTCTGATTCTTACAAGCCTACTGGGTTTCAGTCGACAGCAACTCTAATCAAGTCTACTTCATCTACTATACTAGAAGATAGAAGACTTGCTGAACCTACCAAGACCAAACCAGTAGAAGATAAATTGTCTGCATTGAAGGCACTCAGAAGGTCTAAGGGCCTTTGCTTAGAATGTGGTGAAAATGGAACCCCTCTCACAGATGTCCATCATCTATCTCTATTAATGCTATAGAAGAGATCTGGCAGTTTTGCTCCAATGCTGGTAGTTCTGACAATGAAGATTATGACTCAGGTGAAGATCTGTGTGCCGTATCAGTCCATGCTATCAAGGGAACTGAAAGTTCACAGACAATGAGACTCAGGGGCCTTGTTACTGACAAAGAAATGTTTATGCTGGTGGATTCTGGGAGTTCTCATTGTTTTATCAATGAGCAATTGGCAACTCAAATTCCTGGATGGAAAACTTTGTTAACTCCAGTGAAAGTTAAAGTGGCAAATGGCAATGTATTGTGGTGCTCTCATGAGATACCTGACCTATCTTGGGGTTGTCAAGGGTACATTTTCAAGAACACATTCAAGGTGATTCCTCTAGGCAGTTATGATGCCATCCTTGGTATGGATTGGTTAGAGCAACACAACCCCATGAAAGTTCATTGGCAAGAAAAATGGATACAATTTCAGGCTAGGAATAATGAGATTCAGATTCAGGGTATTTCTCCAGAAATATCCATGGGACCTCCTATCTCCATCACCCAACTATAGGCTATGCAGAAACATGAATCAATATTGCATATGGTCCAACTTAACTCTCTAGAGCAAGACTATCCTTCTGATCCTCAGTGGCCACCTGAGATAAATGAGCTCATAACACAGTTCTTAGATCTTTTTTAGGAACCAAAAGGACTACCACCAGCAAGAGAAAGAGACCATCAGATACCACTTATTCCTGGAGCACAACCTTTCAGGCTTCGACCTTATAGGTATAACCCAGCCCAAAAAGACGAAATTGAAAAGCAGATAAAGAATATGCTTCAGAAAGGGTGGATACAGCCGAGCACAAGCCCTTTCAGCTCACCCATTTTGCTAGTCAAGAAGAAAACTGGTGATTGGAGGTTATCTGTGGATTTCAGAAGACTCAATGTACTTACTGTCAAAAACAAATACCCTTTGCCTATAATTGATGAGATTCTTGATGAGCTATTTGGTGCTTGCTGGTTCACTTCACTGGATCTCAGTACAGGATTTCACCAGATTAGAGTCAAACCAGCTGATACTTTCAAAACAGCCTTTCAAACACACCAAGGTCATTATGAGTACAAGGTGATGCCCTATGGAGTTACTGGTGGGCCTGGTACATTCCAAGGCATCATGAATGAGATTCTTGCTCCTCTCCTTCGTAAATGTGTAGTGGTCTTTATAGATGATATTCTAATCTATAGCAGCACTTATGAGGAACATGTTAGTCATGTGAGACAAGTTCTAGAAATTTTACTTCATCATCAGTTCTTTGTGAAGCTCTCCAAATGTTTTTTTGCACAGCAAGAGCTCAGATACTTGGGTCATGTGATCATTGCCTCTGGAGTATCCACTAACCCAAAGAAAGTTCAAGTAATAGAAAGATGGCCCACTCCTAATTCTGTGAAGGAACTTCGAAGCTTTTTAGGAATGGCTGGTTACTATAGAAAGTTTGTCAAGAACTTTGGATTGATATCCAAGCCATTGACAAATCTATTGAAGAAAGGAGAGTTGTTCATCTGGACAAGTATAACAGAGGAAGCATTCCAGACATTAAAAAAGGCTTTAGTATCAGCCCCTGTACTTGCCATGCCTGACTTTGCTAAGCAATTTATCATAGAGATAGATGCATCTGATTTGGGAGTTGGAGCAGTTCTACAACAGGATGGGCACCCTATCGCTTATGTGAGCAAGGCTCTTGGAGCAAGGTCTCAAGGTCTCTCGACCTATGAAAAGGAATGTTTAGCAATCCTTATGGCAGTAGACCAGTGGAGGTCATACTTGCAACTGTCTGAATTCATTATCAAGACAGACCAACAATCTTTGGTTCATCTAGATATCAAAGATTGACCACACCCTGGCAACAGAAAGCACTGACAAAATTATTGGGACTTAATTATAAAATAGCCTACAAGAAAGGCACTGAGAACAGAGTAGCAGATGCTCTGTCCAGACTTCAACACAATGTTGGAGACGAATTGGCACTTATCTCAGTGACTCAGCCGATTTGGATGCAAGAAATTCAGAAGGCATATTTGGAAGATGAACAAGCCACACAATTACTATCTGAGTTGACTATCTCTTCTCCAGTTGGGCATTATAAGCTACACAATGGGCTGATTATGTACAATGGCAGAATTTGGGTAGGTACATCTACCACTCTACATCACAAAATTATGACAGCATTACATGCTAGTGCCATAGGAGGTCACTCTGGTTACGAGGTAACTTATCACAGAATCAAGAAATTATTTGCCTGGCCAAAGACGAAACAAAGTATCAAAGAGTTTGTGGCACAGTGCACTATCTAAGTGTGAAAGGGTGGCTTATCCAGGTTTACTGGCTGCTCTCCCTATTCCTGAAGGAGCTTGGCAGACTGTCACACTAGATTTTGTGGAAGGACTACCTAAATCTACTAGTTTTGACAGCATTCTGGTGGTTGTGGATAAATTCTCTAAGTACGCTCATTTCATACCTCTCTCTCACCCATACTCTGCACTTCAAGTAGCTACTGCATACATGAATCATGTATTCAAATTACATGGCATGCCCTTGGCTCTAGTGTCAGATAGGGACAGAATATTTACAAGCAATGTTTGGCAAGAGTTATTCAGACTTACCGGCACTGAGTTGAGAATGAGTACAGCTTATCATCCCTAAACGGATGGCCAGACAGAGCATGTCAATCAATGCCTAGAGACATACCTCCGTTGTTTTGTTCATGCATGTCCACCTAAATGGTCGAAGTGGTTATCGCTAGCTGGATTCTGGTATAATACTTCCTATCACTCGGCATTGGGGAAAACACCTTTCTTTGTATTATATGGTCACGAACCCAGACAATTGGGCATTGAGCTAGGGGAAGACTGCAAGGTATCTGATTTGAACAAGTGGCTGACAGAAAGAAATCTCATGCAAAGATTAGTGCAACAACATCTTCTTCGAGCACAAAAGAAAATGAAGTATCAAGCCGACAAGAAACGATCTGACAGAACATTTGACATTGGAGATTCAGTTTACCTTAAAGTTCAGCCTTATGTGCAATCATATCTAGCTTCCAGATCATCTAACAAACTTGCCTTCCAATATTTTGGCCCTTACAAGATCATCTCCAAGATTGGTACAGTGGCTTATAAATTGCAGCTACCTTTTTCATGTGGATTACATCCTGTATTCCATGTTTCTCTGCTTAAAAAAGTTATTCATCCTTCCACGATGGTAAGTGCTGAAATTCCCAATTTCTCTCATGAGTTGCAAGTGCCCCAACAGATTCTGGACCGTCGTGTACGTCAACATCAAGACAAGATGGTGCAGCAAGTCTTAGTTCATTGGTCTCAATGGCCGATCGAACTCGCTTCCTGGGAGGATGAAGAATCTCTTCGCCAACAATTCCCATTTGCACCGGCTTAGGGACAAGCCAGCTCTCAAGGAGGGGGGATGTTACCGTCCCTGTGGAGAAGACGGTACTCCAGGAGGCGTCTTCGGCTTCAGGAGGGCGTCAAGGTACTCGTCGTACAAGAAGACCGAATGCTAGAGTAGTTGGGCCGGACTGGGTTAAATAGAACCAGTAGCTATAGCAGTGAGAGTTCTCTATGTAAGCACGTCTCGAGGAGAGGAAAGACTTAGAACCGGAAGTTGTAACCGAAACAGATCGTGCACGGTGTGCCGGCAGCGGCGATGGCGGCGCGTTGCCGTCATCGATTCTAGTTCCACCATTATCGATCCCTAACTTCCATCGAGTGTTGCTAACATCCATCGATCGGTGTGTGTGCTGTAGCCTGTAGGCAGCAAGCCGCTCTACGCACCAGCACAACACTGCACTGCCACGCGCGATCGAGCAGCGATCGGCGTAGCGTACGAACAGTTCACTGTACTGTATGCAGCTCAGTATAGCTGTGCGTCGTTGCCACAGCCGCACATGGCTCGACTGATAGCAGCAGCCCTGCTGCTGTACGCCTGTACGTACTTATACGTAGAGGACTGTAGTAAAGCCATCCCCTGGCCGTCGTCGCTGTGGTAGGTCGCTCTACTGGATCCTACCGCCTTTAACTACGCGACCGGTGTTGTCTGACCCTTTTCGTATTCGCTCGACTACTGAACTGGGAAAAGAGAAAAAGATAAGAATCACGAAAGGAAGAGGCACACAGTACTTCCGTTACGGACAGCGCATTTATGAGACGTGCCATTTATGCCTCCTCCTCCTCCTCCTCCGATCCGCGCCAATAATTCACGCCGGCACGAGAAGCCTCTGACTCTGAGCCAACCGACCGAGCCATGCATGCATGCATGCATGCACGGTGCATCGCCATGGACGGGCGCGACGGACCCACGGTTCGGTTCAGCTTCTGCCTTCGCTACAGGGCGCCCGGCGGCCTCGCGTTCACGTCTCCCGTCCTGTTAGGCTGTTACTGCTACCCACCCTCCGGTGCCTGTGTGTACGAGCTGTGCACATTTACGGTGCATGTGCGTGTACCGGAGTACTTCGTAGTAATGTTAGTTGCTGATGGTGCGGTTTTTGGTCGAGGATCTTTGACCGGTGAAGAATCTCGTCACGGGCGAGAGCGTGCGGGCGTAAAGCCTAATCATGCGGCGTTATTACAAACGTAGCACTGTTTGCCGGACGGTTCTCCTACATGTCTTCGGCGTTATTACAGGCGTGGTACAGCCTACGCTACGGGCTACGGCGGTCGTCTTTCAATCGAGACACGGCAGTATGTATGCTACCATGCCACTGTCCAATGTGTTGTTCGGTCTCGTACATACGGCTAGTCGTATTGTACAATAGAAACAAGTTATACCTGGCATTTCGGTAGCATTTCCCTGAGCTGTAGTAACCTCCTGTCGCCCTCGTGTCGAACCAGTGGTAGCGTACCCAGTTCTCTCGCTCTAGAGAAACAGTGACTCCCTTCAATGTCTGACGTGACATACGGGCCAAACAGGGCCGTCCGGACACTGCACGCTGCATGGCATTGGCACCACGCTCTCCTGCAGCGTGGCGCCGCTCCTGCCTTGCCGGCGTGCTGTGGCTGTGCTGGTGCTGCGAATCTGCGACGCGCAAAGTGGGAGGAGCTGGAGCCGTGAGTTGACTCCTCCCTGCGCAGGGTTCCATCCATCCACCCGGGCCACGCATGCATGCCACCGTGTAGTGCAAGTACCAAGGCGAGGCGAGAGGAACAGCCGAACTGGATCGGAAACGGATGGACACTGCTCACACAGGTCTGTTTGGCGCGCGTGCATGCCTGTGGCCACTGGCCAGGGCGCCGGGAGGGATGCCGCGAGTGCATGCCGTGACCGTGAGTGACAGTACAAGTCATCTGCCCCGCCGAGGGACGCGACCGTGGTGGCAATGGCATGGCATGGCAGCTCCAGTCCATGACAAGTCTCCGTCGCTCCAAAGCGGACCGGTTGCCTGCTTTTGGGCTCGCGAAATACTCCGAGCTGGCGAGCTGAGCAAAAGTCGTGCAGTGACCGGCGGATTTGCGCGGCCAAATACGGGGGAGCGAATCTCCTGCACCTGCAGGTGCCGGTGCCGTCCGATCCATCCAGGCATGTACTAGTAGGAGTAGTAGTAGATGGTTAGATTATGCATGCGAAAGCGGCATGATTAGCTCGCGGAATACGACCTCTCCTCCCCGGCGGCGAGTCTTTTAAAACTCCGCCGCGCGCGTGACGGAATGCGACGCCGCACCAGCACGCCGGGTTGGATTTGCTCCCGCCATCCCGACGGCTTATCTAGCTTTGCTTGCTTGCTTTTCCTCGCGATCCACATGCTATTATGCTAATGGAAGGAATGGCCCCCCTCTGGAGAAAGGCTGCGTCACCCTCAGATCGAATCATAAGATTAGAGCAACTTTTACTATATAATATCCAGGATACCTTTTGAAGCTTTTTTTATGGTACCGGCCCTTGTGCGTCCGTATCAGGGACACAGGCGCTGGCGCACTGCTTGCTTCCGACACGAACACACCCGGCCGCCCGTCCTCGTGACTGACCAGTAACCCCCCGCTGTCAGGATAGTAGATGATGATGATTAGGCCGTGGGGTTTAATGGACACAATTACCTAGACTGGAAACTAGGTAATTGTGCCATAGGAGTTTCATGGTGATGAAACTCTCCTCACATCCTATGAAACTCCCTCTCTGAATTACCATGTCATGTCAGCAAAACTACTAATGTAGTAGTTAATTTAATGTCGATTAAACTCCTATAAAACTCTCCCTGAGACTGGCGTTAGGGTTTAGCCCCGCCGAGCTATACAATAGACACGGGACCAGCAGCGAGCGGCGCCGCCCTGTCCATGCCACCCACGCCGGACCCACCAGTCATTCCCCGCGCCACTACCAGGCCCCACGCCATCCGCCTACGGCCTACCTATCCTCCCGTGCCCAGCGTGGATGGACTATGGAGTCGTGGCGCACGGCGCCGTAGCGTAGAGGCAGCTGAGCTGACACGAGCTCGGAGCTCCTCTGTCTGTGTGTGTGGCACTAGTCCGTACGGGATGGAAGCGCCGGGTGGCCGAGGGAGGGGGGCGGGGGGAGCCGGACGACGAGGACGGCCGCGACAGCGACACGCGCGATTGGATTGGAGAGGGGCCGAGATCGTTGCGACGCCCGAGGGGATTGATTGAGCCAGTTCGGGGCCCGGTTGCCAACATTTCCGTCGCCTGTCGCGTTTTCCATCGCGTTCTTCGGATTTATTTTGTTTTTCAGAAATGTTCATGTGTTAAGGCTATACTCGTATGTACTCCCTCCGATAAAAAAAAAAGTTATATACCCTAAATTTTGTTAAAATAAGAGTAGTTATAGCACTCTATCGCTGTCCAGTAGAAGCGTAACTCTTCCGGCCTTCCGGCAATATCAAAATGGAAGCCATGGAACGCGGTAGTTTCTGCTTGTGCACAGGCATCATGCCTGAGTGCCTGTCGCAACAATCAAAGTAGCAATTGTGCTCGTTCGACTATTCAAGGGAGGCTGGGCGTTTGCGAAGCACGGCACGTGCGCACAGTGGCCGGGGGAAGCATCAGAGGAGCGTCGAGGTGGAGCCCAAGCACCAACTCGTGAGCTGGATTCGCCCGACACGGGCGGGCGGGACGCGGGACGCGCATGTGAGCTCCTCGTCATCTCGTTACGCGCCCCATGCCCCGTGTCAGGACCCGATCGAGGCCGTGGCATGGCCATGCCCGAGCCAAAAGGACGCCGAGGCGGCACTAGGATGGGATGAGAATGCCGGAAGCCAAGGCAAGGTGGAATCGTATCATCAATTTTTTTCTTTTTTTTAGCTAATCGTATCATCAACTCATCGTCGACGTCGTGCTCCCACACGGCCCATGCACATGTCGATCGCATTCCCATCGCCATCGCCCAAACAGAAACAGCAGCACGAAATCAGCACGGAAACACAGAGAGATTAACCGGGACCGGGAGTACCCGAGTACTTTACTCCGCTGCACTGCTGCCGTCTGGCTCTGCGCTCTCTCGCCATGGAGGAGGCCGCGCTGCCTGCATGCCACCCACTGCGAAAAGGGCGGTACTGCCGTGTCCTCGCAAAAACAGGCGCGCGCACACCTGACACGCTATCCATCCGTCCGTCCATCCATTCATACACCAGTGGCCTTGGGCCCTTGGCTCAGTGCGGGCGGGAATGGATCACGTGGAGCAGGGCGTGTCCCTGCCTCGTGGTCGAAAGCTACGTGTATAGGAGTACACAGGGCACGGCCGACCTGAGGATCCGATACTCAGATACTATCCGTAATCCGTGTACGAGTACGGCTTAGAAAATCTCTTCGCTAATGGCCGTAGTGGATGAGGCATCGTGTATGTGTATCTGTGCTCTGCGTACGCCCTCGGTACACGTCAAGTGCGTGTGGGATGTACCGTAAGCTGTGTTCAAATGAAAAAAAAATATTTTTACCTTTTCTATTCATCCCCTTACATAACATGTTTACTATGAAAAAATTACTTCTCCTCTCATTTTACTGAACACTCTGGCTGTGTTTAGATTGGATGTAAAAAGTACTTTTCTAGATGAATAGCGCACTAGGAAGCGTGTTCTGGAGTGAGATGAATAGAAAAAACTTGTTAGAGAAGTACTTTTTTCTGAATCTGAACACAGCGGTGTGTTTAGACTGAAAAAGATTACTCGAAAAAACACTGTAGACTAAAAAAACACTATAGATGAATAGTATTATGTGCGTCAGAGGGATGAAATGAATAGAGAAAAGTTAGATAAATAGTGTTTTTTTCTGAAAAAATTTGAATCTAAACGCACCCTAAGGATACGGGCGCGCGTGGCCACAGGAGACGCCACTAGGCCTCGTACCGCGGAGCATCTCTGCGTCCGCCGGCCGACCGTGTAGGGCTGTGTTAAGATTCACCGAAAAATACTTCTCCAACTAGTTTTTCCTATTCATCCCTCTCACAGAACACGCTTTTCAATACATTATTCATCTGCAAAAGTAGTTTTCACTCCAATCTGAACGCAGCCCAGTCTACAGCTGCAGCAGCAGCGCCGGAGCCCACGCTGGCGGGAGTGGCGGTGCTGCGTTGCTGTCAGTGCTGAGGTGTGCGCACGGTGCACGTACTACTGTACAGCCATTCGATGGGGCTGGGTCGGAGTGGACGGGGCCACGGGCCAGGGCACGCCGGATGCATGCTGGCATCGGCGGTCGTGAGCGAGCCCGACTCGATCCCACAGTAGAATGAACTCATGCGTGCACGCCCTCATCATCACCGTCATTGGGCGCGTGTCATGACATGGCTCGTGTATAACCCGGCGCCACCAAGCCCGGCAGCAGCGATGGAAAAATGGAACGGAACTGTGCCTGCCATTGCCATCAGTGGTAAAACCTCTCTGTGTGATGAGGGATCCACTGTGCCTCTGGCCCAGGATCATCCATTCCCTCGTCAGATGAGAGAGCAAGGAGGAAAGGTTCTGCTGCTGCTAAAACTAACGAGGCATGACGCGCCCGAAATAAGCACCTGCATACATAATTCTGATATAATTCTGATAAGGCCATGTTCAGATTCTCAATTATTCACTATTTATCTCAACTTTTCACTATTTATTCTAACTTTTCACTATTTTTTCTTCACAAAATACGTTTTCCAACGAATGCTACAGTGTTTTTCTTATGCTACAGTGTTTTTTCCTACGATCTAAACACACACTAAGCTCGTTGCCGCTGCTCTTGTCGCGACGCTGGGGTGGGGCCGCAGGGCAGTGTCCAGGAAGGACCACAGCTTCCACCCACGCGCCAAGCGAGCGAGACCCGAGGTGAGCGTTCGTCGCGATGAGCCGACGAGCGCGCGCGCGGCCGGGCCGGCGGCTTCGTTTCCTTCCACTCACAGGTGAAACGAGACGGGCCGGTGCTGTGGTTGACGTGGGTGCTGCGGCCGGCCTGCGTGCTCTCAAAAGCTCCTATTCATTCTAGCCTTTGGAAGTGGAAGCAACCGTTCGCTGCAAGTACTACTTGTAGATCGGAGGCAGCCGTCGAATAAATGTGGCCATGTGGGAGTGAAGTGTGAAGCTGGTCGTGGAAGGCAGTCAGTTTGGGCTAGGACTAGTTTTGTTGGGTGGTGATGTTGCTTGGAGCCCACCGAGGATGTAATACTGATCTGGCTTTACTGGGAAAATGAATTATAATTCTACTAGCTGCTGTGGGAGGTCTTCTAAGTTCATTTCCTCCCTCAATGCTACCTCCATATTCGCCCAACAACGCAAAACATATTTCAAAAGAATGTATATACCCTTCGATAGAATTTTCTGACCATTTATTCCCTGACGCTAAATTAGAAATTTGCTAGGGAATCTATATCGTTCTAGAACTGGAACACGAATCTATCTACATAACTTTGCTATACTAAAGTTGCAAAATGAGAGCTAGTAGAATTAGCATAAATAAATTGTTGCTTGAATTTGAAAAATATGACTTTTCCAAAAAAAAAAAAAAGAAGTATACTTTTGTTGGGTAACATGGGTACTACATAACTCGTACAATTTTAGTTTAGAGAAAATAGACAATGTTGTATAATGATAGTCATAAATTATTCTCCCACTCGCATAAATGGCTGAAACATCATAGAAGTCCGCTTTATCGTCACTCACTGAAAAAATCATGCCTCTTTCGTGCATGTAGCATGTATTTTTGCAAGCTGTTGTACATGGGATCAGCTAGGAAAAAGAGAGTATCAAGAGACTTAATTTAGTATATTCTTGTTTTACACTTGATCTACCACATATCTTTTTTTTTTGCAGTGAATATGAAATATTATGTTTTACACAACACTAAATTCTCAAGTGCAGGTTTTTTTTCTCAGCAAATAAAATTCGAAGTATGAAAGGTGCCTCTCAGTTTGATCATGGACGCTAAATTGTTGCTTGATGGTTGGATCAGGTGTTCTGGTCTAGGTTACTAGGCACATAAGGATATGGGTATTCAATCTTTATAACTTTGACCGATAATTTATTAACTATTATATTGCAACATGGTATGCTTAGATTTGTAATAAAATATAATAAACTATCTAACAAAAATGGATTTATAATCATAATCAATGTATTGTGAAGTAGATGAATTATCAAAATGTGGCCCGTGTCAAGTCAAACTCTAGCTAAAAACTGAAATGGAGGGAGTGTCACATGAGTTGCAGTCCTCCCTCGCTCGCTGACTATTTCTGACTTTCTGAGACGTCGGCCAAAGCTCTGAATCTCTCTAGCCTTAACAGCCCTCCCTCGCTGACTATTTCTGAGACGTCGATGAATATATGTTTTATACATCGTGGCAGTACATCGATCGAGTTATATTTTTTTTATAACTCGCGAGAATGCGGATTGATGGCTTTGCTAAGGAACCCGAGATGTCATTTCCAAACGGAAACTGAAGGAGTACTTGGTCTGGGAGCGTAGGAACAGAACTCGTTTGCAGGTACGTGGCCATGGACTCATGCAACCTTCGCTTCTTGCTGCCCTTGCCCAGTTATTATCTCCCTCCTGGCCATCACGACCTGTCGCGCTGCTCTCAAGCTGTACTACATGTGGACGGAGCAGCTCGATCACGGTCTACAGTTACGATCGAGCGCTGGATCCGCTTGCACACCGCCACACTATTCCATTCAGTGTCCACGATGAACGTTAGGCTCCTGCCAGCGAAGCCAAGGGCGCGGCAGCATGCATGTCCCTGCGCGCGAAGAAGAGGTTTCCCACTCTCCATTCCCTGCACCAGGCGCGCGACACCTTCACGTGCCGGGCGCGCCGCGGCCATCCCGGGCCGGAGCGCCACCGCCTCGGCCTCGCACTGTCGATACACCGCACAGTGGACGGACGCCTTCCTTGCTCTGCCTCTCGCGGCCGCAGAGCACTGTGCAGCCCGCGGCGCCCTCTGCGCCACCACTACGGCCTGCCCGCCGCCTCCGTTATTACAGCAACAGCAGCATCTCCAGCCGGGTACACAGGCTTCCCACTGTTGCGGCGCCTCAGCTCGCTCGCCGCAGCGGCCTTTGCGGCTTTGCTCTGCTTCCGGATACCTCTTGCTGCAAGGGTTTTCTGGAGGATGATCCTTGTGTAAGCAGGGTGACGCAGGGTTAAAGAGGAGAATGAACGGTGAAGGAATGGATAAAACCCAGAGGGGACGACGAAAAAGGACGCAAAAGCTAGAGAGAGAAGGAGAGAAAAAGGAGGGAAAGCAATGCGCTGACAGTTGCCGCAGAGGCCTGATAAACATCACGTGATCGCGTTTCGTGCTGCTGGGGGGCCAATCATGGAGAGCTGACGTGTGGGTCATAGTGAATTATTTGGCCCCCACATGTCGGTATACCCTGTTCTGTTTCCCCGAACGAACCGGCTTGCCCATGATCACAATTGACACTGGTCTAGGTGCTTGTTTGGATGGCTAAATACTTGAATGTCAGCAGACAATTTCACCAGCACATGCTATGTCGCTGGCATTATAGCACGCACTTGTTTAGTGCCAAACCAAAAGATCTCTTAAAACGTTTATAAAACGCTATGTGGTTTATTTTTATATTTCTGGACAATCTTATGATCCTGCATTTCTTGATTTTATTGAAATTTCATGTAGTATTTCATTGCTAGTGCTTTGAATTTATATCTGCAATCATTTGAGATAAAAGCCTTCAACAAAATAACTGGTGTTAGAGCCAATCTTAACAACGCATCAGCTCCTTCTACCAAAAAGTGTATTCGAAAATGGTTTGGGCCATGTTCAGATTCCCAACTATTTACTATTCATTCCAACTTTTCACTGTTCATTCCAACTTTTCACTATTCCTTCCTCACAAAACACGTTTTCCAGCGAATGCTACAGTGTTTTTCTTATGCTACAGTGTTTTTTCCTACAATCTAAACACACCCTTGATTGTTAAAGACCATGAGAAGGCCCCCACATAAATACACTATAAGCAAGAAGCCGGAAAAAGTGGCTTATTTTGGCTCATCCCATCCTCTACAAACTAAAATATTAGAAGAAGCTCTTCTGCCAAACTTATTTTTTCAAATAGCATAAGTCAGTGCAAAAAAAAAAGTTGCTTTATCAAAAGAGCGAAAGCCAGAGCCATTTTCGCAAGAGTCAAAGCAGTGTCTAACATGACTTAGTTATTTAGCGTGCTTCGTAAGAAGCATTGCAAAATTGCATCCGCGCTCCCTTAAATTTTACATGTAACAATATGCTCGTAGACAATGAGCCATTATTTTCCACGGACTTGTGTGCTATCATGAATATAAGTCATGAGGCCTTGTGCAGGTGATTGGTGCTCATAGGCTTTAATTCAATGAGGGTTGTGTGCTTGCTCCCTCTATCTCATATTAAATGACGTTACCGGATGGGTGTCGGTCAAATTTCTCTAAATTTAACTAGATTTGTAGAAAAAACGTGCAACATTTTCATCTCCAAATAAATTTATTAAAAAACTAGACTTAAAGATCTTTCCAATGATACTAAATACTTAGCATAAATATTTATATATTTTACATAAATATTTATATATTTTAAAATATAATTGTCGGTATTTTGTAAATTTTGACTTCGCGGGAATCTAGAATGACATCTATTTTGAGACGGAGAGAGTATATTACAAGTTACATAAAAGTTACATATTATTAATTTGTTATGTATGAAGGCACTACCGCAATGTATTTTCACATTATAACAATGAAGTCTCAGCTCCCGATCAATTAAATAATATTCATAATGTTTGATCCTTGAACATATAATGTCTATTAGCAACAAATAACTGAAGAATAGTTCAATAGTTTTTTTATCCTCCTGTTCAAACCAGAGGATCCAAACAGACCACCAACTAAACCTTAGCTGCTTAAGTTTAGTTGGTGGGATCCAAAGAGAGCCGTAATATACAGACATAACCTTAGCTCGACATTGTCAATGATCTAATTTATCTTAATAGATTCCTCTCACATAGTTATGGAATGAGTTTTTATCAGGCCATGTTCAGATTCCCAACTATTCACTATTCATTTCAACTTTTCACTATTCATTCCAACTTTTCACTATTCCTCTCTCACAAAACACGTTTCCCAGCGAATGCTACAGTGTTTTTCTTATGCTACAGTGTTTTTTCCTACAATCTAAACACACCCTCAGTTATCAATATTTAAACTCCTACTAATTCGTATTCGTATTTTGATAAAAAAAAGTTGGCGAAGCGTATCCAAAACACCGAAGTGTGGTGCCGGCCTGCACTGCAGGTGCCCCTGCAGACTCACAACAGCTAAGCATAAAGCATTTAACCCAATCCAAACTGGGAAGGCCCACAAGTCAGTTGCACCATGCTCCTCGATTTGTGACTCGAGTTCTACTGCTCTAGGCCAACCAGATAGAAAGAGAAAAACACTGTACGACAATGATGTGACCTCTCAGTGTCCTTCGCTCTCCTCACAAGAAACCACTCTCTCTCTCTAGCGTCCCTCCTCTCTCTCTCTCTCTCAAAACTGCAAACTTCTAGCCTACTAGTACTCCCCTCTAGCTTAGCCCCTGCCACTCTATCGCCCAGCCATACAGCTACTCTCTGTCACTGCGGCAGCGGCGCAAGTGCGCAAAGCCGAGCGCGAGAACCCACGAAACCAACCAAGAGCTCCTCCTCATTAAGGCAGGCTCGCTGCAGCAAGCATCGTCGTTGTCCTCTCCCTGTAATGTCACTCCCCCGATGCTGTTCCGCAGCTCAGTCGCCATGAGGACGACGGCCGCGGCCACCTCCCGTGCTCTCGTTGCCTTCTTCCTCCTCTCCGTCGCCGTCGCCGACGACGGTTGGTGATCTGCTCCTCCTTTTCTCTCTTTCTTCCCTGGGTGTCCTCTGGTTGCGTACTGGGGAGCAAAGATTCAGGGGTTTGGGTTTGTTACGATTAGTATTTTATTAGCACTTCACGTACGCACTTTTGGAGGCATGGTGATTCTCTAGTGCTCCATTCCCATTTCTTTATTGCCGTAACCCGAGTCTAACACTTAACTAATCCTTGTGATTTGTGCCATTCCCATCTCATATTCTCGTCTTCCTTGCATAGAAGCTTGTAGCAGCCTCAATCCACGACCTAGTTTACAGATGTTTCAGAATGTGCATCTTCCCCACTTCGTGTTCCGGTTTTGTTTTTACATGTGCCGTTTTCGACCTTGTTCTGCTGCTTGTTGGAGCAAGCTTTCAGAAGATTGAGAAAATGGTTTCAGCGCCAAATCTTCCCTCTTTCATTGGCTCTTCTGTGCTGCAACTTCGATTGTTTTTGTGTGTTTTTAGCCGTTACTTGGATTTTGCTGCCCTGTATGATCCTGCTCCCTATGTAGTTGAATCCTGGTAACTGTCTTTCACCATTGTGCTGTTTTTGGGCTTTCCAAATCTGATGTTCCTGAACTGTTTTCTTTCTTGCCTTGGAACCAATAGGAATCCTTGTTATCATCAAGTTAAATATGGCCATTTCTGCTGATATTCCTTTTGCCGACTCGTCTGTTCAGATTTCAACCAATCTACAATCCGCTGTATCGCTGCTTGTTGTGCTAATGCGGCTGGTTCTCTACATCTTCCAGGGTCGACGCTGCTGGAGATCAAGAAGTCTTTCCGCAACGTCGGTAACGTACTGTACGATTGGTCCGGCGAAGACTACTGCTCCTGGCGCGGCGTCCTGTGCGACAACGTCACCTTCGCCGTCGCTGCTCTGTAAGATCAGCGTCCATTAAAGTTGCATCCTTTCCTACCGATTGAGATGTGTAGCCACTGATGCGGCTTAGTGGCAATGCAATGCAGCAACCTATCCGGACTCAACCTTGGGGGCGAGATCTCTCCAGCCGTCGGCAGCCTCAAGAGCCTCAGTTCCATGTACGGATGGTTTCTTGTTTATCCTAGTGACTGCGCTGTTGATTGATGCAGTTTTCTTACCTGGGCCCTGAGGTAACTCGTGTGCTTTTGTATGCGCATACAGAGATTTGAAATCAAATGGGCTGTCTGGGCAGATCCCGGATGAGATTGGTGATTGTTCGTCGCTTAGGACGCTGTAAGCTGAGCTATACGAGTTCTTCTGACGTTTACGTTGTGGTGGGGTTGTGCAGATTTTGCTCACGGTTTATTCAATCTTTCGTTATTTGTTTCAGGGACTTGTCTTTCAATAACTTGGATGGGGACATTCCATTTTCAATATCGAACTTGAAACACCTTGAGAACCTGTAAGGCTTGTTCTTGCTGATTTGATAAAAAAAAAACAACTTTTTTATTGTACTTTCGTAAGTTTTTGCTGATCTTGTGCTGTGTTTGTCTTTTTTAGGATATTGAAGAACAACCAGCTGATTGGCGCAATCCCATCAACACTCTCGCAGCTCCCGAATTTGAAGATACTGTAAGATGCTAGAACCGCATGATTCTAGCAATGTGCATTTCATTGAATGGGGTGGAACAAAATTTCTAATGCGATACCCATTCCAGGGATTTGGCTCAAAATAAATTGACTGGGCAGATTCCACGACTTATCTATTGGAACGAAGTTCTTCAGTACCTGTAAGTCCTTTAATAAGTCCTTTAAACTTGTATTGTCATTTCAAAATTTATGTACTTGTGCTGGACTACCACCACTGCTAGTACAGTATCTGCATTATTGAGGGCCTGGCTGCCCAGCAAAAGCTGGCCAGCTTTATGAAATTTTTATGTTTTGGGTGTTGCTGTGAAATGGCATTAATATGCATAGAGTTTTATGAAATATCAAACGGTTTCATTAGTGTTTGTGGCTAAATTGGTCATAATCCATTACTTAGGGGACTTCGTGGCAATCATTTAGAAGGAAGTCTCTCTGCTGATATGTGCCAGCTGACTGGGCTTTGGTACTTGTAAGTTTACTGTGTCGATTAATTGCAAGTTTGTTATGTTTCTTCGTCTGATTTTTAGTTTTCCATAAATTTGATCATCAGTGACGTGAAGAACAATAGCTTGACCGGGGTGATACCAGATACCATTGGAAACTGTACGAGCTTTCAGGTCTTGTACGTATATGCATTCTTGCCCCCCTCTGAACCTATTGAACTTTCTGTTATGATTTTTTCCTAACCTTTTATATTCGTAGGGATTTGTCTTACAATCAATTTACCGGACCAATCCCGTTCAACATTGGTTTCCTACAAGTGGCCACATTGTATGTCTTCCTTTTTTTGCCGAGAAAAATCTAATTAATTGCCTAATAGAGATAACCTTACCTGCCAAAATGGATACATTCTGTATTAGGTCCTTGCAAGGGAACAATTTCACTGGTCCGATTCCCTCAGTAATTGGTCTTATGCAGGCCCTTGCTGTTCTGTAAGTCCGATGATGAATTCTATAGTTTTTAAATTATTGGTTAAAATAAAAAATTGCCACACTTTCTCTTTTGTCGGTGGCCCGAAAAATATGAATGCTAATTGTTGCAACCTACCTTTCACTTTTCAGAGATCTGAGTTATAATCAACTGTCTGGTCCTATACCATCAATACTAGGCAACTTGACGTACACTGAGAAGCTGTAAGAATTCTTATCTGCTTGAATCTGGTCTGTTGTTTTATATGTTACCCACTCATGTAATTCACCCCAAGAAAGTTTGTTGTGAGTATATTTCTGAGGTAATAACATCTTACATCTTGTGCTTATAGGTACATGCAAGGAAATAGGTTAACAGGTTCAATACCACCTGAGCTAGGAAATATGTCAACACTTCATTACTTGTAAGTTTTAGTTTTCGTTTTGCTTATGGATATCGAAATTTAGGTTAATTATTGATCTAGCTGTGTTGACAAATTGTCTGAATTTAGAGAATTGAATGATAATCAACTTACTGGGTCCATTCCACCGGAGCTTGGAAAGCTTACAGGCCTATTTGACTTGTAAGTGCCATTTAGGCATCCTTTATTTGTGTAGTGCTTCTATGCTCTCCTGGAAACTATATTGCTGAACACCGTTGAATTTATTCATTTTACAGGAACCTTGCAAATAACCACCTTGAGGGACCGATCCCTGATAATCTAAGTTCATGTGTGAATCTCAACAGCTTGTAAGGATAAATAACTCATGAAGGTTTTTAGGTCATTTTTAATGCCACAAATGCATGTGACATGCTATTTTTCTTTTACAGTAATGCTTATGGCAACAAGTTAAATGGGAGCATTCCTCGTTCGTTACGGAAACTTGAAAGCATGACATATTTGTAAGTATGAATTGGTTTTATGCCTTATGTTGTGCTAATAATGATTTGAATGAATTTTATTTCATAGTGATCTGCTTCGTTGCTCGGTGATATGTTTATCCTCTTTTTTATGTATATACAGAAATCTTTCAGCAAATTTTCTTAGTGGTCCAATTCCGATTGAGCTATCAAGGATCAACAATTTGGACACCTTGTAAGCTTTATTCAGCTTTCTCTTTTTTCGTATCAATGTCATACTGTGCTATATGTAACAAAGGAATATATGTACCAGGGATTTATCCTGTAATATGATGACTGGTTCAATTCCACCAGCCATTGGCAGCTTAGAGCACCTATTGAGGCTGTAAGTTTTTGGACCACTGTTTCTCAATTGTGCTGTCAGGTTCATGTACTGATATTGAACATGTTTCTCTAGTAACTTGAGCAAGAATGGCTTTTTTGGATTCATCCCTGCTGATTTTGGTAACTTGTTGAGTGTCATGGAGATGTAAGTGCCTTGTTTTCTAGATTGGAACCCTTTTACAGATAGTCCCTTGTTTATTATTCTGAATATCTTTGGCTGTTGTTTCTAGTGATTTGTCCTATAATCACCTTGGTGGCCTAATTCCTCAAGAGCTTGGAATGTTGCAAAATCTGATGTTGCTGTAAGTTGTATCCTTTGAAGTAACAGTTTTTCCCCTCAATCTCATAATTTTAATTTCAGAAGGAAAGCTTCATATCTCTGTATTATTCCTTCATGTAGAAAACTGGAAAATAACAACATCACCGGAGATGTCTCTTCACTGATTAACTGTTTCAGCCTCAATATCTTGTAAGTTCATACCTAAAAAAGTTATAAGGATGCACAAAGGTCTAGTATGTTTCTAAAATCATCCTTTTCATTTGTGGACAGGAATGTATCATACAATAATTTGGCCGGTGTTGTCCCTACCGACAACAATTTCTCGCGGTTTTCACCTGACAGGTATTATGCTCCCCCATTTCCATCACTATTCAATCCGTTTGCTCGGACCTGGAAACAGTACTTTAGTTTTGTGGTTATTTCAGCTTCTTAGGTAATCCTGGACTCTGTGGATACTGGCTTGGTTCTTCGTGTCGTTCCTCCAACCACCAAGAGAAACGTAAGAACAGTGTTGCATTCATGAATTTGATTTGAAGTAAATTTTATTCACAATAAATTTCCATATTCCCCTGTGTTTTGTATGCAGCGCCAATCTCAAAGGCTGCGATACTTGGCATTGCTGTGGGTGGACTCGTCATCCTCCTGATGATCCTAGTAGCTGTTTGCAGGCCACATCGGCCACCTGTTTTCAAAGACGTCACTGTAAGCAAACCAGGTAATGCATCACTTAAATTTGGAGCCTACTTTGAAAATAAATCAATTCTTTCATTAATTTCTTAAGTTCAATATCCTATCCTAGACTCCTAGTTGTCATGTTTATTTTCTAATAAATTAATCCAAGGATACTATTTTCTGGACTTTTGATTAATAATTTACTTTTGTATTTTGCTAATAGTTGATATGCTAGAACAGTATTAATACCTTGTAATAGATATGCATGCTATTGCAGTGAGCAGTGGTCCCCCCAAGCTGGTGATCCTTCATATGAACATGGCCCTTCATGCGTTTGAGGATATAATGAGGATGACTGAAAACTTGAGTGAGAAATACATCATTGGGTATGGGGCGTCAAGTACAGTTTACAAATGTGTTCTGAAGAACTGCAAACCAGTGGCAATAAAGAAGTTGTATGCTCACTACCCGCAGAGCCTGAAGGAATTTGAGACCGAGCTTGAGACTGTTGGTAGCATCAAACACCGGAATCTAGTCAGCCTTCAAGGATACTCACTATCACCTGTTGGTAATCTCCTCTTCTATGATTATATGGAAAGTGGTAGCCTTTGGGATGTTTTACATGGTAAGTCCAGGTAGCTAACACATTCACCTGGTTTTTAGGGGGTCTAGGAATCATGAGAGCAGTTTTGTGAAGCAATCAGTAGCTAGCGCCACTATGCTTCTTTTCATTACAATAGTCTTTGCTTGTTTAATTTTGATAGTCGTTGTTCATCTGTGACATAACATCAGCTGGTCTAACAAGACAGTTTGTGCCTTTACAAAGGCTTCCTAATTTTTGGCTGTGGATACAGACAGAATTACAATGCATGATAATAAAACTTGTTGTCTTATTTCAGAAAGTTCCTCTAAGAATAAAAAACTTGACTGGGAGACTCGCCTCCGGATCGCGCTCGGTGCAGCTCAAGGCCTCGCTTATCTTCACCATGACTGCAGTCCACGAATAATCCACCGGGATGTAAAATCAAAGAACATCCTCCTTGACAAAGATTATGAGGCCCATCTAACAGACTTTGGGATTGCAAAGAGCTTGTGTGTTTCAAAAACTCACACGTCGACCTATGTCATGGGCACTATTGGGTACATTGATCCTGAGTACGCGCGCACTTCCCGCCTCAACGAAAAGTCTGATGTCTACAGCTATGGCATTGTTCTGCTGGAGCTGCTGACTGGAAAGAAGCCAGTGGACAACGAGTGCAATCTCCATCACTTGGTAACTATTTTTCAGCCTAGAAGTCGTTTTCTTCAGCTTATTTCGCTTTGGATTCCAGTAGTGCCCAATAATTGCTGAACAATGACCATTAGGCTTGTGTTCTTACATGGGGACCATCAACATGAAACCTAGCATGTGGATAGATCTATCTGCACTGTAGACCTGTGGACTGGTGAGCCGATACATTGGATATGCCTATTGAAAGCTCCATTATAAGTTGCTGTGCCAGTCCACTAAAGCCTGCTGTTTGTGTCCCCCTGTCATCAATAATACAGATGGAAAGTAAAAAATTGAAGTAACAGGATATCAGTTGGTTTTTTGTGTTCCCAGTAGCATTCCATGCCTTGATGTAACATTTGAAGTCACCTCAGTTTCAAACAGGCGGACCATCACCCCATGGTTAAATCAGTCATTTTGTTCCAGCATCAGTCTATTCCTAAATTTTACTTTGTGCTGCTGCTGCTTGGTAGGAAGTAAAATTTGCATATATAGTTAAAAAAAAGGTCCAAGGAAACTTGTGCAATGCTTATGATTAGCAGATTTGTCACCTATGCTGCATTTCAAGTTCTGATCAACTCTCAACCAATTCAATCGCAGATCCTATCGAAGACAGCAAGCAACGAGGTCATGGAGACCGTGGACCCTGACATCGGGGACACCTGCAAGGACCTCGGCGAGGTGAAGAAGGTGTTCCAGCTCGCGCTCCTCTGCACAAAGCGGCAACCCTCAGACCGGCCGACGATGCACGAGGTGGTGCGCGTCCTGGACTGCCTGGTGAACCCCGACCCGCCGCCGAAGCCTCCTGCCCAGCAGCCGCCGGGCCAACCGCCGCAGCCCCCTTCATCCGTCCCCAGCTACATCAACGAGTATGTCAGCCTCCGGGGCACCGGTGCGCTCTCCTGCGCCAACTCGTCCAGCACCTCGGATGCCGAGCTGTTCCTCAAGTTCGGCGAGGCCATCTCACAGAACACGGAGTAGCAGGCAAGAAGGCTGGGAGCGGATGATAATCGCAGGTAGTGGAGTAGTAGCTGACTGACATTTTGTCGAACATGTGCCGTGCTGGTAATGCAGGAGAGTAACAAGTGACTCCGTAGGATGGTGTTAAACTGTAAAAAGTCGTGTGTCTCTAGAGCTTCTCCCCCCTTATTCCCCTTGGTCTAACTTAGGAGTCTGGCAGGCAGGCAGGTTGCATTTGTTCATCTCTCTCGCTCCTGCATGACCTTTTCCTTGACTTTTCCCGTGTTGGAACCATGGGAGGTGATCTCCAATCCTCCATCTGCATGAGACTGCTGAGCCTTTTGTTTCTGTGATCGATCGTGATTGCTGAGAGCAAACAGCTGAGGAGCCTGGGTTTGATGGGAACGAGATTCCTGGTATCTTTTCCCTTCCGGACGTAGTGCTCGTCGCCTGCCGCTGCCATTCCGTGGGCACCAGGCATGTGCTCGTTGAGCTGATGTCGCCGAGCTCGTGGACGGACGCGTCCCGTCGGCCCCGTGGCGTGTCAGGGAGGCGTAAATGATGCGATGCGAGGACGCAGGACGCTGGGGCCAGCGTGTGAGAGTGGTGGTGGTGGTGACTGATTGATGCGCATGGGCCATGGAGGATGGGCGGTGCAGCGCAACTGCGAGCGCAATGGCATTGGCATGCCATCCTCGTGAACCCGGAGGACGATGGAGAGAGAGAGCTCTCTCGCGCTCTGCCATGGTAGGGCACGGGGGTGGGAGTGCGTGGGTCAGGGATGTGAGAAGTGGACGTGCCACAGCGATCGTCGGCAGTGCCATGGTCATCTGGGGTTCTGTACTTCGGCCGAGCGCCGTCTCGGCGGCTGGTCATCGTGGCCGACGTTGTGTTGCCAAGTCCATGCTGCCAACACAATCAAGGGCATGCAGAGACGCTTGTATAGATGCAATACACGCTACCTTCGCCACGACAACTCTGAAAGACTGAAACTGTCTTCAACTTTCCTAGTCTATTTCCAGGCGTTTTTTTTTTGTTCGAGGGGAGTCGAAGTCGAAATGTTGAGCGTGGTGTACTGGTGTTCGGCCTAGTGAACCCATCCGCCCAACGGCCCAACCCTTCCATCCGGCCTAAACGCAGCCACACAGCCCACCCAGCATCGCTGCACCGGCGGTGGCCTTCTCGCAGCTCGTCGGCATCTTCCCCACTCATCAGCAACGGCCCGCTCGTTCGAAGCTTCAACGCTCGATTTGGCGACCCACCGCACCCCCAGAGGAATATGAATCCTAGAGAGAGATAATCCAACACTAACCTCGCGCCACGATGCCACACTCATCATTTCATCAACATAATATGCAGTTTGGCATGAAGAAACATCTTGATGCACAATCTCTTGTACATGACGACAGCAGTTTGAGAGTACAACCACACCATGAATCATGTGCCACTATTTGAAAAAAAAAGCTTAAAATGAATAAGAGATCACTGAAATGGCATGGTAGCGTGTGCCTTTTTTTTATATATGCAATTAGAATGGAAAATAGGAACAATGGACCTCAAATCAGGAGTGACAACTGGGTGAAGCCCACATTTTTTTCATGATGGCAAAATTGAAATTATCTAAAAATTAGCCACAGGGCACCACAATAAATTTTCTTTGCTATAAAATACTAGGGGATGAAAACAGAACAGAAAAATATGTGGGATATGTCCGATCATGCGTCCATTCCAAAGGTTTCGGATGCCAATTCTATTATGGTGCTTTGTTGGATATTTGTTGTGGATATGGCCACGAGAGAGGTCATGTCCGTCAAAAATATTGACGAATGAATAGTGGTGGCCCAGAAGCACAATGTGATTTTTGGTGTCGCTGACAAGCAAAGTATATCTTTTCTTTAGTTTCTTTTTTCAAATGGCCTACAACGTTGTCACTTTTAATTTTTTATTCTAAGTGTCCAACAGTATTCTTACAGTTTTAACAATTAACTAAAAATATATACCCTGCAAACTCGTTACCCGGTTCTTTAGCCAGTGAACCGAATACCTGTAAGCCTTTTCTGTTGCCCACTTATAAAAAAACAATTAGGAAAACAGTAATACTTATTATAGTTATAACACTATCATTAACGAAGTAAGTAGTTGGCGATATCCTTCCGCTAAGGTAGCTTGTACTGAGTTCACACGGATACGCTGTGACAATGAATCAGTTTGTCCTCCATGTCGGATACCAACATTCTTATCGAATTTGAGAGCTGGATCTAAAGTTAAAACTTCCAGCCCAGGGGCAATTTCCACAATGTGCAGCAAAAACTCAAATTGACACTGCACGCTCGAAATCCCGTAATATACAAATCTTTTGCTTCCATAGTCCAGAAGTTCAGAGGGAAATAAATACCTATCGGAACGACCACGAAATTCAACTGGAACTAGATCAAATGCTAGATTCTTTGTCTGAGAGGCTGTGACAAACCGAACCCAATTATCAAGATGAATGACAAGCTCATTGTGAAGCTCAAACTTGACTTCAAAATCTGCTACGAAGATGCCATTGTGTTGCTTCAGAGCAGCATTAACATTCTGAATGAATTCATGGGTGCATTGTGTTGACCCATAGATACTCCTGCGGCTGCACATTGTCATGCCATCAAATCGAAGTTTGGGATTTATTGTCCGGACATATCACCATTTTCTGGAGAGTACACTAGTCCTTATGACTTCCTTCAGAGGCAATTCTGATAAAATTTTGCATAGCATGTCCTTTGTTAACAAAATATCAAGATTATACAGCTAAATTAATATGGCTCATTAAGACCTCCATAATCTCGAATCACGTGCAACATACCTATTGCGCCATTTCTGTTGTGTGGCATTAGGTCGTGGAATCGCGCAGCGAAAGCGTCGTGCCCGGTGCACGAGTAGGTGCTCCACCTTAGCGCGAAGGCCGAGTTCATCAACACAAGCTACCTATTGCACCATTTCCGCTTCATCAATCGGTTTGTACTCGTGTTACCCCTCCTATACATCATTGTGCCAGCTTGAATGTCACTGCTGGCGCATCTACTTCGTCGACGCTCTCCTTGTTGGTGAAGATACCAATCAAATGCCGGGTGGCGCTTTGCTGGCCATCTCACCTTCGAGGTTCCTCCACTCTAAGGGCGTTGGATGGAGGCAGGCAACACCCGAATGTGCGTTAACTTGGTGTTGGACCCAACTTGAAGGGAGGTCGTCGTTTTCGGGGACACTTTGGCCCAAAATGCCACCCCACCATTAGCTCCTATCCTGTTTGTAAGCCCTCCCAAATCGTTGGAGGGTGGCAACGGGGCGGTGTACCTGCGAGGGTGGTGTGGGCTCTTGGGCTCGAGTGAACCTGGCAAGCAAGTTGCTCGGTCGTGGCTACCACCGACGATCGATGGATTGCTATGCAACTTGTTTGGAAGTTTTACGTCTTGGCTGTTGGTGTTGGATGCTATGCTGGCGCCTCTACTTCGTCGACTGTCTTCTGGCTGATGGAGATATTGTTCTATGCTGGACGCCATCGTTACCGGCCAGCCCTCCTTTGGGGCTTCCTCCCCCTAAAGGGCGTTGGATGGCAGTTAAGGGCGCCTGGATGCGTTTATTCTGGTGTAGCCTCAGCTTCAAGGGAGGTCGTCGTTTCTGGCGACACTTTGGTTCTAGTGTTTCGCCCACCTTTAGCCCCCATCCTACTTGTAAGCCCTCCCAAGTAATTGGAGGGTGGCAACAGGGCGGCGTAGCTGCGAGAGGTGGTGTGGGTACTTTGGCTCGGGTAAACCTGGCAAGCAAGTTGCTCGGTTGTGGCTCCTCCGACTCTGATAGCCTCCGCATGTTATCTAGTTGTATGAGAATTGTATTTCTTTGTCTTTCTTTGTGCTCACTTTGTACCGGTTAGTTGAGCTTATGCGGCTCTAGGTTTCCTCCTTAGAGACCTTTCTGTTTTTCTCTTATGTATTCTCTCTGTTTCTCGCCGCATGGCTGAGAACTCATGTACTCTCTTCCTGGTATGCCAGGACTCAGACTTGTATTGTGATGTCACTCTTTCGATCAATGAAAACCTGTAGGTGACTAGGTGGGGATCCTCCCCCTGAAGTTGTTCGGAAAAAAAATGTGCAACATACCTATGGAAGGTCTAAACATTCAAATCCTAATTTTCTATTTTTAAGATTCGATGGTCATGGTTTGGCCTTGGAGTAGTGCTTGAGCATGGAAGATTACCCTCCATGGCCTGAATTGAACACACAAGGTAAATAGTCACTTGTGAAACAGAACTGAAGAAGATGGACTTAATAATGGAAATGCATGAATATGAAGCCAAATGCTTTTATTATCTAAGCTTTCAATGCTTACACGTTCTAACTATTTGAGATTGTTTTGAGTAAGACTCATTTTTTCGGGCCATTTACTCAACGTGGAGGAGAGATGTGAATGCAACAAGGACATACTGAAAAATCTCGCTTCAATTAGGACTTCGTTTTTTTTTTCAATTTTGTACTCACATACTCACAAGCGATTGGGCAACTAGATTAAGCCACTATGGATTGGCAAGATTGCATTGGTAATCATGTGCGATTCAACCTTGCTGCATTACCAGTATCGATATACCGTAGTCCAAGTCTTAGATCATGAACTAATGAACTAGGAAGCGTCCATAACCTAAGGCAACAACTAGCTCTTTCCGATTAACAGGAGTCTCCACAATCGCAATGCCCCGGAAAGTCATTGAAATATGACATGCTCAATGCCCAATCAAACGAAACTAAACTTGAAAGCCATCAAAAGCGCGGGGTTCCTTCGTTTTTGCCCACCGCATCAATCTGAAGAAAGAAACCCATCACCGTCAGAAGAATGTAAGATTCAGCGTACCTTACTTGCCGCCGACATGCTATCCGTTCTCCCGGCGACCGCGGCGACTGAGGTTCATCTTGCCTCTGCTGATCTTGTTTTATTGTTTCTAGTGAAGAGACTTGGTCACTTGGAGGGTTAACATAATAACATGTCGGAGAGGAAGAGGACTTACATAGGCAGGGGGCGTAGGGCCCGTGGGCTGCTGCAGAAGACCAGCATCTAAGCCCACAAGCCCAGACTCTCCCGAAAAACTATTGAACGGCCCAATACCAGAATCAGCAGCAGAGGGCGGCAAACGCACGGCAAACAGATCAGGGCAACAAGAACGAACAAGGCATAAGACAACGCATCGCTTTCATCCAGCATCTCTGTCATTGATTGATTATATCATGCTATGTTCTAACACTATGTATAAGGGTATAATAAACTTAGCGCCACTGTACACAATTTCCAGGCGAACCTTAAATCTTAAACCATCCATGGCGGAAAAACTGAACGAATATGGGAGGAGCACCGGCAACTGGATCCCTCGGTGTGTATAAAAGCAGGCACCCAGTGGGTGGAGGGGAGCTGGTGGACAGTCGAAGAAGCTTTTCTCTACTGCAAGCTCTTCCTGCGCTTCTCTCTGGGACAAATCGAGGCTGTGGATTCCGCCACATCCTCCAGCCTAGCCACTGAAACTGACCGCAGCTGCACGGCGATCAGCTGGGACCGAACGGAAGCTGGTGGTGGAGAAGCGGAGACGACGACGCCCCTTGCGCTGGAGCTCCTCTGCAGCCAGCGCCGGGCGTGCTCATTGACGCCCCTGCTGTTGCCGTGATGAGAGGAGCTTGTAAGAGCTGAAGCAGGCAGTGTCGTCTTGTTCCTGCAATTCTTTGAGCTGGTGGAGGCATCACGTCTGCTGCTTGAACCTTTGCTCCTCGACTTGCTCCAGCTGAAACTGAACGAGAGAAAACCCTTGCGCTTCTTGGGGGATGGATTTCCAGGAATTGCAATGCCTTGTGCAGGATGAGCAGCAGCAGCACTTGACTTGGTATTGTAGAATTTGGACACTCCTTTCCTATTGTAGGTAAGAATTCAAATTGGTCAGAATACCTGAAGAATTGTATATGCAATAAATTACCCGAATACGACAGACCTATAGGATCTTGAGCTAAAAAATCAAGTAGGTAAGAATACCTGAAGAAGTGTATATACAACAAATTACCCGAATATGACAGACCTATAGGATCGTGAGCTAAAAAGAGACAAACAATTTCCAGGCAGCTTGCGAGGAAGAAATATTTATAGATAAAAGGCGCACAAGCAACGACAAGAAATGAGACAAGTTTCTAAATAATTATTGACATAAATAAACGCTACTCCGACAGCTAACAAACAAATGCATGTGAAATAACTATGTTGCGCCTATTTGATCATGTGCCCACATTAATTACATACTAAAAAAGAGTTATGTTTAAGTGTGCTCGACAAAAAGTACGTTATCGCTTATAACCGAATAAGCGTTCCATACCGTTACAATTTTTGGAGTGTTGCCTGGTACATCAATTCATATAGGGATATTGTCACTGATACTTGTGACGAATATCATATCCTCTTAAACCCTAAAAACTTCTCATGCACAAAACCTTCTCGCCAGCTTTTAAACATTCAAATAATATAAGCATCATATAACATTGGATGAGAATTCAGACCACTCTCCATAATATAGTGCATCATAGCTTATATATAATTTGATGTGATAAATATAGTGTGATAAATAGATTATATAATCCGATGTATTGTGCAAATGCATCAATTAAAAATAATTACTTTCTGGAAAAATAGCCAGGCAAAAGTGCATAATATCAAAGCATGGCATGGCATGAAAATACTCAAGAGATATTCAAGAAGCACGCAACAAACAGAAACTAAAGAACAACTTTAATTTTCTGCTACTATGGAGAACCTAAGGAGGTGTACCATGTAACAATACATAATTTTTAAATTAGGAAAAAATAATATTGTGCGGCGAATAGCTTATATAATTCGATGCATTGTGAAAATGCACCAATAAAAAATAATTAACTTCTGGAGAACAGCCAGGCAGAAGTGCAGAATATCAAAGCATAGCATGTTCATGAAAATACTCAATAAATATTCAAGAAACACGCAACAAACAGAAACCAAAGAGCAGCTTCAGTTTTCTGCTACATGGGGAACCTAAGCATGTGCACCATGTAACAATACATTTTCTCTTGAGCATAAGTTACTTCAGTTAGCAAAAATGTAGTGTAGCATGATGAATTGCTTATATAATTCGATGTACTGTACAATTGCATCAATTAAAAATAATTACATTCTGAAAAATAACCTGCCAAAACCGCACAATATCAAAGCATAACATGTACATGAAAATACTCAAGAAAGATTCATGAAGCATAAAACCAACAAAAACCACTTAGCAGATTTAGTTTTCTGCTAATGTGGAGAACCTAAGCAGGTGCACTATGTAACAATACATATTTTCTTGGACATAATTTTTAAATTGGAAAAAAATGCAATATAGCATGATGAATACCTTAGATAACTCGATGTATTGATGTGCAAATGCATCAATTTAAAATAATTACCTTCTGGACAAATACTTGAAAGAACATGTAGTGCTCTAAAGGTTTACTATTGCTGGTCACTTGAAAGAGCATATAGTCAGCTGGGACCAGATAGTGGTGAAGCATCAAGAACGGAAAAAAGAAAATATTCCTTTTAATTTCATTTTAATATCCATTTTACTAAGAAATGAAAACTCCATAAGCGCCCCCCATATGTCAGAAGCAATCGAGCAGCCAGCCAAACAAACTAAATCCACTACTGTCCTTATCCAGCTTCTGTACCCATGCATCCACCAACCAGACCGATCAAGAACTAAACTTTTAGGACAATCATCAGTCGTAGTCCCCCTACAACTCTTATGCACCCTGAAAAAAAAAACGATCCAGGCCAACTGGCCCACCACTTCTCCCAGACGATCACAATAGAATCTGCAGATTCCTTGACAGAACACTTGCACGCAGACTGCTTCAGAGAACGTTCAGATACCCCCGAAATGCCACAAAATTTCATAACAAATTCTACAGCATTGCTCAAATCACCCGATAACCCAGAGCATGCACAGTGCCGAATCGAAAAAGGAAAACTAAATCTACGCCTACATCACTCCATAAACCTTTGAAGGAAGAAGATCAGAAAAGTAAAAAAAAAGAAAAAAGGTCCAATCCCATTCTATCCGCAGTGCACCACATGACATGACCCAAGAAGTAGGGAAAAAAAAAAAGCTACATAATCCTCGCAAAATCCATAATAGTTAAACGAAGTATTTTTTTGAAAGATAGTTAAACGAAGTATAATCCAGCACGGCTATGGATTACCGGAAGAAGATTATTGACCTGTTACTGGGCAGTGCGCCCTGTAGCGCGTCCATGGTGTCAAACGGGCCCCTGAACGAGCTCTGCACCTCCCCGTCGCTCTCATCCATCTCCTCGCACTGCACCAACGCCGCCGCCGCCGCCGCCGCCGACGACGACGACCCGCCTCCCCGGCGGCGGAAGCTCGAGCTCCCGCTGTCTCCTCGCCGCCCGCCTTCTGACACGATCGCCATTGCTCCCCTTCTCTGCTTCTCCTATCACCCTCTCTCTCTCAGCCTATCTTCTCTCCCCCCCCCCCCCCCCCTCTTCACATGCAAAGAAAGGGAGGAGCAGCAGCGGCACACGCGCGCGCGCACGCACGGGGGAAGGGAAGGTGGTGGTGGTGGGTTGGGGGAGACTGGCTGCCCCGCGTGCGGCTCTCTCGTCTCGTCGCTCACTTCGTTTCTGACTTGTGCTGCTCTGGTCGTAGGGGGGGTTTGGGGCTTTGGGCTGCACCAGCTTTGGATTTTGGCTGCAGCTGTGACGACGTGTGTGGGCCAGAGCTTCGGTTGCAGGCAGAAGCAGAAAGGGCGAAGCTTTTGCGTCCTGGAGCCAGAGATGATGGGTGTGGCCGTCCGATGTCAGATGGGCAGCTCGGATCATCGGTGCTCGGCCTGCCGTGGAGTGTTAACCGTGAAACTCTTGCCAGCTGGTATATATGCGCGTGCAGCCGAGGCTTGCTTGTCCTTGAAGCAGCCGCCAGTGACATGGCATCAACGCCGGTAATTTTGTTGTGATTTCAGCAACCATGTGGTTGAAAAGCAAGCTGTTTTATGCATGGTGAAACTCTCAATTTTTCTTGCCTTTGAAAAGGTCAGTTCCTTGGCTTGTGCCTTCTTTTGTTCCTTTGTGCTGTCTTAGATGTCACAATGGTTACATGAGTTATATATTTTTAGCATAAGCTGAAGCAACTGTCACGAGGTGAGCCGTCTAAAATCCTTAGTATTCCTCGTGACAAAGCTATTGCTTTTCAGTTTAGTTGAAGGAAATTACTAAAACCCGACCGTGATATGTTCCGTCTATTAGATTGTGTGATGATTACATTTTCTTTCGCTTATTTTATGTCATTTCCCGCCTTATCTTCAATTCAAACCTTATGGTAGCATCTCCTTTATCTTATCATGTTATGATGTTCGGTCTACCTTGACGAGTTTAGTTATGCCGTCATCTTTAATGCGTATGGTAATAAATGGTGAAGGTATATTATTTTTTTTATTCCAAACGTCGAGGTGGGGTTTTCGCCAAATTTCACTCTCTTACCATATGTCCACAAAACCACCATCTTGTGCGACATTTAATATAACAAAGGGACCTATAAACCACATCACAAATTAAAAGGGGTGATCTTGTTGTTTGAGTTTGTGTTTTTGTATTTAGCGGTTATTGATAGTGAAGGTACGGTGGCTAAGTTTCTCTTCATAAAGCAAAATCACCTTATGTCTTGCCGTTGTTAGTGTTAGCCTTCGAGCGGGCAACACGCGTATGGTCCACAGCATCTTGGAGTACTATATACGATCAAAGCCCACAGCACAGCAGGTTCCCAACATCTTGTACCGCATGCTGTCCTTTGCGAATGCCTTGTAGTGGCCACCCGTGGTCCATTCTCCATTGCTCGATCGATCTCTCAGCCCAACACCGTACCCAACAGCGACCTACCTGCACTGTGCACCAAGAAATCACAGACTGACTAAGCGCCTAAGCTAACTGTGATTATTCCGTCACTACTCCAGCACAATGTTTTCTACCTCCAGGAGGAGTCCAGGGTCCAGTCTAGCCTTCCTCCTTGGCCGTTGGTCGACATGCATCTTGCCATGGAGTTGGCATTGCAGGGTTTCAGGCTTTCAGCTAGTTGGCCAATGCAAGCTCCCCTTTTGTATATATGTAGGATATCAAAGCTGGCGACCGAGGACAATGCAACAGTTTATTAAAAGGATTTGAGCATGGTTCGACCATGAAAGATACGACGAGTAACGAAATGCTCAGAGATTAGATAGGTTATTCTGAAATAATGTATTGATGATATGATGGATCCACACCTTTGGAGACGATGCTCTGCTGAAGGGGAAGACGATGGCCGGATCATGCTTGCCGCTATCTGCCGACAGCAGTGACTACCAGGTGGGTAGAGAGGACAGGCGACGAGATCCCTCGAGCCCGGCTAACCAATTTTATTAATCGCTGGCATGTACGCCGGCCACATGCGAGCGGCTGCTCTGTGCAGAGATTCAATGCTTCCCTGCATGCGCTGATCCTGAACTCGTGGAGCTGGGAGAGGAGAAAAAACGGGCAGGCTATGCGTGCGTTGCCATCCTTCGTATGTTCCCAAGACATGCATGCTTCAACGGATCGACAATGGGACAACGTTAATGTTGACTGGCAGCATTACAACAGCCATCGGTTCATGCTCTCTTGGTAGAAGTAGAACTAATGAGAAAAATGTCGAATAGAGGGTGTGCATGCATCAAGTTTTCAGGTTAAATCCCCATGCTTTCTGTTTGTTGACCCTAAGCTAGATCTTGATCCAAACATCTACAGTACTTCTCAGAAATTAAACATATAGCAGGACATTTTCCCTGCCACATAACTAATACCTGCAACATATAATAACCCTGGGTTGATCTCAGGGTTTGTTAGGCCGTTAAGGCGACAAATTAAACTAAGATCGTTAGTCACGTGCCAGGTGAGCAGACAAAGTGTTGGTCTGCATAGACATGATCCAGGATATGTGGGAGTGCGCGCGTTCTTGGACCCGTCGATCGGGGGCAGACAAGGGCACTCATGGCTCATGCCCGTGAGCTCAGACACAGCCACACAGGTGACCACCTGCTGTGTACACCCAAAAGGTGTAGAGGCAGGAACATTTGTTATGTTATAAAAAAAACACAGGTGACCACGGGAAAAAAAACACCTGCTGACCTGCGCCTGCCGGTGGGTAGTCTGTACCACTTGCTAAGTCAATTTCCCAGCCTTCATTTAGCGCATGTGATATACTGCATCGATCGCGCGTGATAAACTACTGTGTAGTCACAAATTAAAAGGCTGATGCTGACGAAGGAGAAGTGCAGGATCCTACGCTAGTGGCAGTGTGTCTCTGTCATTGCTTGGCCGCTGGCTGTAGGTGCTTCGCAGACGCTGACACCCACCGGATGCGGCGCCACGACAAGCGTGTCTGCCATGCTGAATATCCAATATACATATCCACCACTACTACAGAATAGATTTTCAGAGACGGTCGTTTTTGATTTTTAGAGGCGGAAAACGTATCTGCCTCTGCACTGAGGCTTCTGTTAATCCATGGACCTAAAGATTGTGCCCTAGGTAGCCTCTCTGGTGGAAAATGTGTGATCGCTTGGGTTAATGCTTAATGTCCCAAGCAACTAGGTTGTCTCGTCATCCCAAAACATAGCATGATGAGATGTCACTGAGAATGTACCAGTTGTAGCTTGCACGCATAAATCTGAGGGTGCGTCTAGATACAAACCTTTTCCAAAAAAAACACTATTCATTTAACTTTCCCTTATTCATCCCACCCCACCCACTCACAGAACACTATTCATCTATAGTGTTTTTTGGGTCTACATATTTTTTCGGGAATCTTTCCCAATCTAAACACACCCTGAATAAAATGTGAATTGGATTTAAATTCCCTCACGAGGCTCAAGCTGAAGGATCTTCGAAACTTCGGTCTCTGGTTGTAGGTGCTGGTCGTACGACCCTTTTTCTGCTGGTATGATAAGTGGATAAATAGTTGCTCTATTGGACTGCTAGTTCTAAATTTGTGGGTTGCAGTACCGGTGAGAACTAGGAACTCATGCAAAGTCAAGAAGGCCCTACTAGCACATGAGATTTCAAGGGCTCGATGGTTCAAGGCATCATGCAACAAATAAGGAGGATTCAGGACTTCATTCAGGATTGGACTCTTACACAATGCCCAGATAGATCATTTGAAATGAACGAGCTTCGACAATTCTCCTCCACATCTACCCATCGTGCTCTCTAGTCTCTTCATATGTTGATCACCGCTTCTGGGCGCGAAGTTTCTCTGGAAGGTGCAAGGGCTAGGGAAGATTCGGTTTTTGGTTAGTTAGCCCTTCGTTGTCGGTGATGGAATCCGAATGGGCTTTGGTGCTTCAATTTGAGGAACGGTGATGATTGAACCCTTTGCACGCAGGAGGTCAAAACGCTTGATCACTTACTAGTCGATTGTGTGTATAGCTGTGGAACATGGTTTCATGTTCTCAGGCACATCGGATTGGTGGCCGGATGCCGATGGAGGAGTTACCCATTGCAGTTTATCAAGCTTCATAGAAAGGGCATTGATACTCTTGTTTGCTTGGTCGTTTGGTTGGTGTGGAAGGAAAGGACCCGCATGGTGCATGATCCTGAGGTGCTATTGCTGGTGGCTTTGGTGGCAGTCATCATGGAGAGGCACGGCACGGATATGGGCGCGAGCGGATTTTTTGCCTTAGAAATATTCTAAATTCTAAACTCATATAGTTGGCAGCTTTGTTTGTTTGTTTGAGTTATCTTTGTCATTGTTCAAACTATTTATGACTTTATTTCTTAAAATTTTCAGGAAGCCAAAAAAAAATTATTGAAAAGACATGTACAAACAAGGTGATGCAAACACTTTTTTGCAAACTTTAGGAACTAAACAAGGCCTAAAAAAATGTGTTATGCGTGTCTTTTAAAAAGAATGATAGTAGATCGGCAGCTACTGGTTCCGTTATGTCAAAAAAAAAATCAAAATTTATTTTGCCGATATCAACATACCCCCGAATAAAATCTGCACCTATTCGAGCGAAGTGACACGTTACAAAAATACATGACTGGGAGGTACATTGGACTATTACATCAAAGAAATACAAATACATCAAGTACTTAAACTTACGAAAGAGAACAACTAAAGGAGCTCTATAAAATTCAGTACTGAGCAACGCACAGGTCTTTTTTTTTTTAGCATAAGGTCTTTTTTTTTATCTCAATGCACAGGTTTTTACCATCTCATCTGAATACTCCTCGCACTGACCGAGTGCGTTGAAGGGTGTATTTAGATTAGGAAATATTCCCCGAAAATCATTGTAGACCTAAAAAAAACACTTAATAATGTTCTATGAGGAGAACAAATAGGATGAATAGGACAAAGTTGAATAAATAGTGTTTTTTAAAAAAAATTAGACAAAGTTGAATAAATAATGTTTTTTTAAGAAAAATTTTCAAACTAAACGTATCCTAAGAGGCAGGCAATCGTAAAACATTCCAAGAATACACCCTCAGACTTTGTCAACCTGTTCTTTTTTTACCCCCTTTTTTGAAGGTTACTGCCCACGATGGGCCGAATGACAAGACTTTTGATTCTGTGGAGGGCGCAGTCCACTACCACAGCCGGGAATAGCCCGGTTTGCACATGGATCTGCTCGCACCCCACTTTCCCTGCATGAATTTATTTTTTTGCTTACAGTACAAAAAAAAGAAGCTGCCCATGGATAGCAGTCAAGAACAGCCGAATTCCAAGTGCTTAATTCAAGAAAATGGAGCCGATATACAACAAAAGAGCTCTTATTGCCACATAGGATGGACGCTTCTGGCAGCCTTTTGGAAGTGCTGTTCACTACACATATTATGAAAATTTTTCTCCGGTGGCATATCTTATAGATGCTACATAAGTACATGTACATATATGAAGAAAAGAAAACTAGCCGTCAAGTAAACATTCGGCGAAAATTACACATGGTTAGAACTTTGATGTCGCCTCTTTGATCTCCTCCAAGGAGATAACCTGCCACAAGTACACGAGTGGAATCAGTCCGAGGATTTGTGCTAAAGATGTCATGGATGAAGATATTAGAGGATAACTAGAAAGTATTCTGTGGAGAGTGCAAAAGGGACATGCCTGGTCCTGTCCAGCAAAATCATTGTCAGGAGTAAGAAAAAGCATACAGTGGCATTCTTTCCTGCAAAAGTAGACCACTCACATAAGAAACGATGCTTCTAGGCAGCACAGAGTTTGTTGTTTATGGTTTTCCTTTCACGGGAAGGAAACTATAAATTGCATTCCCGAAGTTATCAGAAATGAAAAACAAAATACATGGCAGGTTGGATTTTGCATTTTTGCAAGCCATATGGCCTATACTAATGCTATGGGACAGTAACAGACAACTAGGCAGCTGCCCAGTCAGTCATCTGGTACGAAAGCGAAAAACAACTACCCATGCATTGGAACAGTACATCACTAATTTGGCAATAAAATAGCACCGCCGCAATATTCTCTCTCTGCACTATCTTAAAAAAATTAGTCGAAAGCATAGTTCACCTCTCACGCATGGGAACACACGGGCAGTTCCAAAATCCTTGTGCTACCTCGGCAGCTTTGTCATCATAATGCCTGGTTAGATTCACATGAAGTTTAGGAAATGTCTGGGTTGTATTTAATGGACGAACAACTGAGGGGAAAAAACATATAAATAAGATAAATTACCTACAAGGACATAGAGGAGCTCCGAGTGTATCCCTGTGATCAGCAAGCCCCTGCAAACATGTTAAAAGGTTTAACTCAAAATGATGAAGGCATGATCAGCATTCCCATATATGGTTTATCATCGATACCCACAGTTGTTGAATTCCTATATATAGTTATATACTTATATACTTAGGAAATGGTGATTACTCTAACAAAATCAAAATAGAGGACTACCGTTCAACAAATACTGCAGCTAATAAAGATCTACCAATTACACAATGACTTGCACTCCACGAATACTGTACCCATGTGCTTTAGATATAGGTATGCTTCTTTAACAAGGGAAAAGTTCGGTTTATACCCTCCAACTATAGCAAGTCTGATTTTCCACCTACGACTACAAAACCGGACACAAAGGGCTATCCAACTACCGAACCGGGCAAATTTGGCCTTTGAGTGGTTTCAAAGGTGGTCTTATGTTTTTTAAAAAATATACTACCTTTGAAACAACCCAAGAGGCCAAATTTGCCCGGTTTTGACAGTTGGGTGGCTCTCAGTGTGTGGTTTTGTAGATGTGGGTTGACAATCAGACTTTTACCACAGATGGAGGGTGTAAACCAGACTTTTCCCTTATAACAATAGTAATGCATCAGCTATTCCTCAAGTCCTAAAATGGCATTGAAGCTGATATCCTTAACCCTAATCTGCTCAGACCCTCTATCAACCCACAGGTCATAGGAAGTCCAGTTTCTGGATTTGGGTTAAGTAAATAAAAATCTTCAACCCCATGACCTCATGGTTCTCTTCAACCATAACCAGTGTTGACTTTGCTAATGTTTTAAAACCATCTTGTCTGTCAATAAAATAAAATTTACATTTTAAACAAGTACCTGCTCCATCAAGAAATTTATTCTTCTTTTTTTTTTTAATAAAATGTAAACCTCAACTAATAATTCAGACTGAGCCATCCTGTGGCAACCTAGTACAGATGAAATGCCGCACAGCCACTATACCAAAAGACAAAACACGGTATCTGCTGTCTAACTCTCCTCTGCACACTAGCACTCTCAGCTTATAAAGAAGGTAGCATAGGCATCTAGTAGGAAGACAGGGAACTAATCCTCTCTGATTCATCATGAGGGCGACAGTGAGAATTTTGTTATTTCAACTTTATTTTGAACATTAATCAGCTCACATTCTTCCCCAGTGCAGGGATCTGGTGGTATTCTAAGACACAATATAACCTAGTTGTGTTCCAGGAATGATGTGTTTTTCCACTTTCCTAATATTCTACTTATTACTAAGCTTTATGGCATCAATACTGTCCATCTAATTCTCTGATTCCAATAATCACCAATTTCCCTGCTTCTTTCCAGTCAATTGCTATTCGTGGTCTTTGCTTCCATTTTACCCCAACTCTCGTACTCCAAATACAAGCATTCTCTTTCTCTAAAGAAAAACCTAATGATGAGTTGCTAATGTACTCTGAATCTTGGTGTTAAACGGTGCCTCGGTGGATGTTTTAGTTGTAACAGCTAGTATCTCGGAGGATGGAGTGGGGGACTATCAGATCATACTGACCTTAATAACAACGGCGGTGACGGTTTTGTCGGTGCAGAAGTAGGTGTTGGAGCGGCGGGCATACTGCTCGGAGAACTTGCGCATGACCTCCAACGACTTATCGTCAGAGCCATCCGCTCCAGCGGCTGCCCACACCAGATTCCATTAAGTCCATCCCGATTTCACTCCGAAGAAGGCAAAAATTAGAGTCCTCCCCCCCCCCCCCCCAGAAATTTGGAGGGGATTAGCCCAAACGTACCTTGAGCTCGTACAACCCATCTGCCGCGGGGGCGTCCTCGGGGCGACGCCGAGGACGGGCGGAAGGGGAGCCCCCCGCACCCGACGGTGGCGGCGACGGTGGATGTCATCGCCGGCCCCGCCGATCTGGATGAGGCGATGGCGGTCGCGGTGGTTGGGCGGAGGTGGAGGAGGGAGCGGAGGGAGGTCTGCAGAGTGAATGGCCCAGAGCGAAGCAGAGAGATGAGGAGCAGAGGCTGGTGAGGCCGTGAGGGGATTGCAGAGCTCAGTGGAAGCGTGAGGAGGATGGAGGTGGAGCAGCGGCGGCCGTGCGCCCGTGCCTGCGGAATGTGGATAGAGACGGTGAGCCTGCGCCAACGCGATAACGCCGCGTGGGAGAAAATATCCGAAACCTTCACAAATTCAGCTCAAAGACTCAAACAGCGATTTTCTAGAAGAGAACAATATTTGGGTTCATTTTCGTGTATATGCCTATACTCTAGTAAAGCATCAGGGCAGGCCCCTACTAAATTTTATACAAGACAGACCTAATGGAAGACCCTGCTAACTGGAATTTCTATGCTAGGCATGGCGAAACGCCAGAAAGCCCAATATTAAACAAAAATTTTGAAGGCTTCATTTTTCATTTTATGGACGAAGCATCTTCAATTCTTAATGTTTAACAACTCCTGGCTCAATGGAGCATACATGATTACAGGATGCAGTAGCTACGAAGATGCAAATGGCCCATCCAAGCAAGAAAAAAAAAGATGGAGGCCCTTGCACAACTGAAGATGCTAACCTTCCACATATACATTGGAACTTTTGCCTGCTTTCTTTACGCAACACAGATCACTCTATGTACTTACAATGATTCTCGCCTATTTTCCCGTTCAAGTGTCCTCACTAACTGTACAGAAGAATGAAATAATCATCCTACCAGGCGCCCTTTTAATTTTAGCTTTCATTAGCATCTTGCAATTAGTCCAGCCACGTTCTGGGCAACAATTTTTTTAGCCTCGAGTGAAACCGGTGAGTCCCCAATGTACATGTCGAAGAAAGCCTCTGCTCATTAGACAAGAATAATGTTACAACAAAAGGAACTCATACGTTCAGGGGTTCAAAGTACAAGAAAAGATGCAGAAATTATATGCAAATATGTTTTACTTACTGCAAAGATCTTTGCTTTGAACAGAACCAATTTGTTTTCCATCAACTGCATAGAATAAATGTTCTTGTCAAGATTGATCCAAGATTACAGGGAAGAACAGCTGAAAATATTTTTGCTGGTCTAGGGAACTTACTTTCTGTAATTAGCTTCCCATCTGATGTCTGACAGAAGTCGATCTTTGTACCCTGCAGTTATATTGGCATATTATCATTGTAATCAAGCTGAGCAAAAGGACGGCTGCAGAGTGAGAATTTATAAAAGGCACCAAGGGAAATTGTCTGGACTATAAACCTAGTAACCTACTATATAGCTCAAAGAGCAAATGCATACGAAACAATTTCAGTAATAGGGCATGTTTGGTTCTCTTGCTTTGCCTTGCCTCCCTCACCTTGCTGGGCAAAGCTGGGCGTTTGGTGCCTAAAAAAACACACTTTGCCAAGCAACCTCGCCTGGGATAGCAAGGATTTCCTTACCAGCACAGGACAGCCTGCAAGGCTGGTGGCTGCGCATGCAGCATGTCTGTTGCCTCTCCTCGTGCCCATATGACAATAGGCCCAACCGGTTTAATAAAAAATAAACCAAACAGAGTTAAAGAAATATGGCAAGGCTAGCATGGCAAAGGTTCCAAACGTGCCCATAGTCATGCATGCATTATTATTTAGCTTCTAGTTGCCTAGTTGGTTACAGTCTGGTTAAAAAAAAAGATCATACAAAATTATAAGAACTGAATTATCTTGGTATAAGTACATACATGTTCACCACTACCACAAGGAACAGCAGGTGTAGCTAACCAGTAAAGTGATCATGTCTAAATTACATAGGACCATATGATGGATTCGACCTTACCGCAGGTATGTGGATATCTTCCGTGAAGTGAGAGCCAAATGTCTTCAGGCAGTGATAGTCTGTGTTCGGATTCATCTGGTTGAATGAAAACATAAAAGGTTTTTAAGTCTAATGTTCTACACTCTACAGACTAGTAAGAAGTCAAGTAGCAACTCAGTAACAAAGTACCTTTTGAAGACGCAGGCCAAGGGACTTTTCAAACACACTGAAAAAGGAATAAGACAACCATGAGCCTTGTCTTGGAAAGACTATTTTTTCTGTGAGAAAAGTAAGACCAAAGTTTTCTATCTTACTCTCGCACGGCACCAACGCTAAGGCCATTGTAGTTAACTACTAACCGAACCCTCATATGAAGGTTTTTCCTGGACAATAATAATATAAATTGTATTAGAGGATATCAGGATAACAGAATGTACAAGCAGAACTATCGGCTATTGAGTTTTGTATCATACTTCTACAACAACAAATTCAGTGTCAACAGTCAACTTTCGGAAGCCTAAAGTCCAATTGCCCCTGACCAGAAATGTCTACTCTGAGGATTAACTGATCTTACGGGAGTGAGGCTGTGAGATTTACATGAGCATCTATCTGTTGTGTCAGAGCCACAAACATGCTGACATGAATGACACAAGGCAATTAAAGTACTTAACAAGGCAATTAATTTACTTAACAAGGCAATTAAAGTTTTTGCAGTCATATTAGTAGGTGCTAGGCCTATGCACTTCTTAAAATGTATGGACATGAACCCACTCGATTAGCCCTGTTTGGAAGAAGAGGATTGCTCTAGGAGTTGTAGGATTTAGTGCAAGTTGAACTAACAATAATTGAGAAAAGGAAGTGTGGCAATTCTGAAGAAATCGGATTGGAAAGTAATTTTTTTATAGAATGATAACAATAAAAACTGGCAACAATATAGGAGTGGTGATACACAGATATATCAAATACCTGAGAAGATCCCTATAGAAATCAGGATTCTCCATCAGTTTGTCCGTTGGAACAGAAGCATACTTAGGACCCAGCTTCTCACGTATAGAATTCGGTTGCATATCTACGGGAAGATTTCATCAGCGACAAGACTCTTCTCAAATAAACAATATTCATTGGAAAATTGATAAACAACACGAACAATTTAAAAATTCTGTAACTCACATAAGCCAAAAGCATACAGGTTCAGATTTTTAACCCTCATTATTCTCATGCCTTTGAAACCTATCCCAACAAGAACCTGCAAATTTAATCATCAATGGAAAAATGTCACAAGGAGGCGTCAAAACCAAGAATTTTGGCAGAATGATATCAAAACTGCGATATACCAAAACTGAATAATGTAGGTCAGAATGTCAAATTCTTCACAAACCACAAAACAATTGGGGTATGCAGATACAGTATGCATAATAAATCATTATACACCGTGTAGTCATATAAAACTTCTATGAAACAAAGGAAACTAGAATTCTAAAGAAAAGGAAAATACCGTTGTAGATGGACCGGAATCATCTTCCAGAAATGCTGGAAACTTGATTCCAGTTTTTGGTTCAATTGGGTCTTCTTTAAAGATAGTATTTGGCACAGGAGAGGCACAACTTAGGCGCTTTCCTTCTACGTAAGGCAAGTCCACCGGTGAACTGATGTAACCATTTCTTAATGCGATTGCATCCGCAAGCATTTTTGGCGATCTTGTCGATCCAAACAAGGAAAGAATTAGTCAATGAGAGATGGATATACAGCAGAAACAAGAGCAAATGATGAAGCTAAGCAAAAAGAACAAAAGGAAAGAACAGAGATAAACGTAAGGAGAGTGCACCACAGGTACAGGTGAACTGCATGAGAGTATTAGCCTTACATATTTTCGAGTGCTGGCACGATAGCAGCAGCACCAGCTAGGGTGAGCAAATTGCAGGTGCCTTGCTTCTCAAAATCATTGCACAGTAGCCCAATCGTTGCATTTGCAAGCCTAGCTAATAGCATTTGTGTTGCTTGCTCTTCTTGTACTAGAAAGCCGAACTGCAATCTAGTCAAGTTTTGCATGTGTGAGCTCACTTGCTTCATACGCAACTGACAGGATCTGGAACCGGATGCTGCTATAGCTGACAGCCAGTGGAAAATCTTTGGATCAGATGGTCTAGAAAGCCAGAAAAACAGAGCTCTGGAAAATTTGTTTAGGCGATTGAAAGCTCCACGGACAATTACATTTCCAGAAGAACAAAACTTCCTATGATGTTTTAAAGAAGTACCCACTGCAGTGCCAGCATGTGAAAACAAACTCAAACCAAGATCATGAGACACTGGAAGCTCTGGTGGGAACTTGTATACATATCCCCTTTCAATACCAAGGTTGGATAGAATTAACTGATCAGGTTTCATTGTGAAAATGTTCTTCCAAAACAGAAGCTTCTGAATGTAGGGAGTCGAACGTTGGGAATGTGTGACGAGCAAAATGTAGCGATCTGTCGACTGGAATAAAGTACGATGAATAAGATAAACATCTAAGTACGATGAATAAGATAAACATCTCTTTTACAGTAATAAAAAAGGGCAAGCATCTAACAAGGATACACATATTATGTGAAACAAAATATTTAGCACAAGTTGCTGGAAATTAACCGAGAAAGATGAGTGACCATTCAATCTTGACCTTGTTCTTGCAACTTTTTCCACCGGTGAACGCTAAATAGGCTAATTTTATAAAATTATAATAAAAAATTAAAGAACTTTGATTCTGACATAGGTGACCTGGAACATAATCCCACTAGGCACTAGCTAAACACGCTTTAACTACAAAATATTTCAGTAAACCAAAAATTTAAAAAAGAAAATCTTTTCTTGACCAAGCTAATGACACAAGACTTTCCCCTGAACACAATGCCTCCGTGTATATCAAAATTCTACTTGGATTCGAGCACTATGCCAACCAAGCAATTTTTTTTCCCTCTACGACCAAAATCCTTCTAAGCTAACACCAACCACCCTGCCACCTCACGATTCCAACGACCGACTGATGACCAGCAATCCGGTCTAAAAAAAATACTTGGCAATTTCCTCGAAGCGGATCAACAAACCGCCACAAAAACCATCCGCATTCACATCTCCGCCATCAGAAATCCAACAGCAGGAAGGAAAGCTCGAACGAACCTGTCGGCTCCAAATCGCCCGGAGAGGAGACCGCGGCTAAAACAGGCGAAGGGAGAGAGAGCGCAGGCAGGGAAAGCCGCCTACGATCCGCGCCTCCCTTGCTCGATCCCCCGCGCGGCGGATGGATGGATTATCGCGGATTCGGGGCGCCGGGATCAAACAAACACGGCCCAGAATCCAAATCGGGAGGAAATGGGGAGGCGAAAAGGAACTGCTGCTGGGATTTCCTCTGCCTCCCCAAATCCAATTCGCTCTCGCCGCGCGCCCTCGCCTGGTGAGAGGCGAAGAACGCGTGCTCGTGCTTTGCTTTTTCTTGTTCCTCCTCTCTGTCTTCTCCCTCGCTTGCCTAATTGAAGGTGGAATAGGGCTCGGTAGCTTCGCTCCTTTTGTTTTTTTCTCGTGCGGTCACATAAAAGCACCTCGATTCGCATACAGGTCCTTCTTTCCGTTCAGGTGTGTATTCTTATCGGATAAGGTAAACCTACAGGGGGTAAAGGGTAAGAAAACGGGGATCATTCCAGGAAAGGTGCGGGTCCTGGTCGGGGAGCCGCGGGGATATTCCGCAGGATGATCGGACGGCCACCAGAGGTCCAGCGAGGAAGCTGGCCGGCGCCGACCGTCGATGTGACATGTCCCCGGAGAGTTTTCGCGCAGTCGCGCGTCGACCGCGGAGAGAAACGCGGACGTGGGCCGAAACACTCGGCCACGTTTAAAACGGGAGGACCACCGGTCTTTTGCTTGGACCACGACGACGTGTTCAAAGCTGTCGCCGATAATTTGATTTGGCTGCTGAATTTTTGACTGGTATTCGTTTCGTCCCAAAATATAAATAATTTTGGGTTTGATCCAAATTTATAGTGTTTTCAATGTATCTGGATAGGAATTGAGTCTAGATTCATTGAAATTCTACGAATGTAGACACTCTCTAGTAGCCGGGAATGATTTTGGGACGGAGTAGGGAGTACCAAGAACAACGATCAATTTGTGCCTTTGTGACTTTTTGTCTTTTTGAGCGGTGCGCCCTGGTAGCCCGAGTACTCTTGATATTGTTCTGGGATGGTTCTTGCTTTGGGCTCGTTTGGCTTGGTTGCTTAATGGGCTGATCCACCAAGACGATTTGGTTTGGTTTAGATTCTAGGAGAGGGTGTCTTGGACGATAGCATAGATCCGAAGAAGACATCCCATCATCCCATTTATTATTAATAGTGGAAATGAGTTTTAGAAGGAAAAAAAGTCCATATTTCATTCATAAACTATCATGTCCATCCGGTTTTCACACTCTATAGTTTAAGAGGGTTATTAAATGAACTCGCAAAAAAATAAGCTGAACATTCGATAACAGATTCGAGTGGAGGGTGAAAACGCGCGGGGCCAAATACGATTCTTTTCCCTAGACTCGCTCGCATCCATCAGAGATTACGGGCCTCTCTCTCCCGCGGGTTATCAGCCCACTAGAGATTTTTTTATTTTTATATTTTTTATTTTACTTTTTTTCAAAAATATATAGCTGGTCAATATTTTTGCAAATCTGTCATCCTGTCGCCATTTGGTCCGGCGATAATGAGCTACCGCCATTTGAAATGGCGAAATGTTGGCTGGGCCGTGGCCCATGGCACTTATCGCCGGATGAAACGGTTATAACCGTTTCATCCGGCGATAAGTACTACCGCCGTGAGTTGGGCGGCTATAGCCTGATCAACAGGCGGTTAACGATATCGCCAGCGGAATGTGACGTGGGACATATCGCCGGATGATCTGGCGATAGCCAAATGAATTGGCGATACGCGTGTATTTTTTCATAAAAATACATGCTTTTGTTATATAATGGATTATACTGTTATGAATTTGATTGTTGGTCTTTAATAAATTGCTATTTCTATCTAAACTATTTTTCCTATCTAAGTAAGTGTACGAAGACAGCTCTAAAAAAATACCTACGGAGATCCAAAAGAGCTGCTGCTCCTCCTCTTCCTCCCTCTCCTTTCCTCTTCCCTCTCTTCTCCTTCTCTCGTCTGCTCTCCTCCTCCCCACGCGGCGCGGCTAGGAGAGAATGCGGCCGGGAGAGGAATGGTCCCTGCGTTTTGTGCGCGTGAGTGGGGCTTCCGCCGATTCAAATGGCGAGAGCGCCACCTTCCGCCATTTGAAATGGCGACAACCGGGGGTACCGCCGTTTCAAACGGCGTTAAGGCCTATCGCCAATTCAAATGGCGAGAGCGCCACGGGCCCCTGGCGCCGACAACTTCTCGCCAGTTCAAACGGTGGCTTCCTTCGTGGGCCCGCGCTGAGGCCTCTTATCGCCAACTGAAATGGCGGTAGCCTCCAGGCCCACCAACGGCCCAACCTCGAAGGGATATATCGCCAATTCAAACGGTTTAAAGTCATACCGCCGTTTCAAAAGGCGATTTCTTATGATTTCGCCGTTTCAAATGGCGGTAGCTTACTACCGCCGGACCAAATGGCGACAGGATGACAGATTTGCAAAAATATTGACCAGCTATATATTTTTGAAAAAACATAAAATAAAAAATATAAAAATAAAAAAAATTCCAGCCCACTACTTCGGCTACGGGCTTACGGCCCATGAACAAGTTTGGGCCGACCACACTAACTGACCCGAACACCCGAAAGAGACCGCCTGCCTGCGTAATCAACTCGAGCCCAGGATATTGCGAATTGAATAGGCCCACCACGGCCACAGGGGGAAGGCGCGCGCGTCCTTTCCCGGCGTCGCCACCAGCGTGGCAGCGACGGAGCCCCGCGAGTACACGGCGGCGGCACAAGGCCAAACTCGGCGCAGCCAGATGTACTGTCTGTGCACGATGACCTTGTCCATTGCGGCTTGCAAATTCATTGGCCGGCCGGGCTCGGCCTGTGCCCATCTCGTTCGGCCGGAATCCATCTGCCAACCCAGCCGCAGCCGATGATTGACGTTGGACGCGCGCGTGACATGCGGCCCAGCTTGTTCGGCGATCGGCGACGTGTAGAGTAGGAGTAGGAGTAGGAGTAGGAGTAGGAGTAGGAGTAGGTCCAAAAGGGGCGGAGCTCCAAGCATGGAGACGGTCAATACCACAAGTCGGGTACTGATCCGTGTTCGACCACAGAAACCGGGGAAACCAAGGCCACGCTTCTCCGCGGACGTTCTTGACGTCTCCGGTCTCCACGTACGTAATCAGCCATCGATTCTTCGTCCAACCAGAGCCGGACTGGCAGGCATTCCCGGACGATCATGCGGCAGCTACTGCTGTCTCCGTCATCCTAGGTTCAGTATGGACGCCTTGAACCTCTGGTTTCAGAAAGCCAGTACGATGGACTACTCCGGCCGTTTTGCTTCTTTTCACACCACCAGGTTAGGTGACACAAAGGTTTTGGACCACGATGACTTGGGAAATGCAGCACGAGCAAAATGATTGTTTGTTACCGGGAAAAAATAATTGAGTTTTGAGGAAACGGTTGTTTTCGTTTAATTTGTTGGTTTAGGATTCCATGCATCGGACGTCTTTAAAAACCCTTCTCCTGTTGTGAACTTAAGCCAGGCAGCCCACGTTGAGCTCTGAATCACATTCGCTTGAGTATGAACGCCTCGAGAGTCATCAACAGCTAGCGATTGTCTTATTGAAGCTATTCAATCGTACGTGTCTATCACTCAACTGGATGGCCCAGCAAATATATTAGTCTACCCCATCACGCCCTACCTGATCAGGACGAGCACAACCTCAAACGTACGCAGCCACTCAAGTCGCACGACACGTCGGGGAACTAGTGAGCACAAAAACACATGCCACAAATGCACAGTCAGCGCCCTTAGTTTAACGTACTACCTCCGTCCTAAAAGGATGACGCTATGGGATGCGTGCACGTGTTACTTTCTCAACTTTGACTCAAATTGTAGAAAAATATATTTAATATTTATATCTCTAATAAATTTGTTAAAAAACTAGATTCAAATATCTATCTAATGGTACTAATGATGTACTATAAATATTAATATTATTTTATATATAATTGGCTAATCCTCAAAGATGTTGTTTTTATTAGGAAGCGAGAATAACATCTATTTTGAGACGGAGGGAGTATGTATCTACTGTACAGACCGATCACCCGGCAGCCGGAAGCCGGAAGCCCGGAACGATAACTACTCCATGGTATCTTCAGTAGTCCTCGTTTCCCCCAATTTGGGAAAGTTAAGATAAAAAAAATGCTCTAGTAGACTCACTTTACATCTCTATTTTTTTATAAAATATTAAGACAACCTAATAATTCATCCCAACTATCCACAAATAAAGGGAGAGTTTAGTCTCCCAATATGCTGGATGCTAATGAGATGTGCTTATTGTGAGACTACAAAATCACTCCTCCCTATAATCCATGAGGTGGTATTGGGATATCCTATTAACATCTTATTGAGAAATAATTATTGCAGGATGGGGATGTGTATTTTTTTTATTTCAAAAATATGTAGAGATAAGAGAGAGAAACCATCACTTATTAGCAAAGACACATGTCTGGTATAAAAGATACAATCCCAGTACATTTAACCATTATATGTGCCTACCCGCAAAAAAAAACCATTATATGTGCCATATATATGTAATTATTAATTCGGATAGAGTAGTTGACAGCCAAAGTGTACTTTTAAACACCTTCCTAGATCCTAATTCACCTTATAGAAAAAAAAATAGAAGGAGTAGGTGACGTGCAATTAAATAAAATATGGTTAGTAGTACGCCTAGCTAGCTTAGGCTAGTCCTAGTTAGTGGGGATCTTATTAAATAAGTCGGCATATATATGGTGACATAACACTCTCGAGAGAGAGGAAGAAATGCTTCGTCCAGATGAATATGGATGTGTACTATTTCCAAGACTGAATTGAGGCTAAATTTCCTTTATCACGGGATCCTCCAATCCGATAATGCTATAATCCGCATACGAGATAATAAGTGGCGCCATGCATAGGAGGAGGTTATTTCATTCATAAACCAAGCCAATATGGCAATATATATGAACATGATTTGACACTTAAAACATCGAAACAAAAGCACATATTCATGGCTGCGACTTGTGTGTCTCCTAACCTGTGTCTCCATCCGTGTCTCCGACACAATTAACGACAAATAAATCATTCAAATTTAATTCTGATCACACCATTGTGTTTGTTATGATTAGATCTTCAAAACTAAACCACACTTGATCATGTTTGGACTATATTTTCTTTTTTAGATATTTTTTAGGTTAAACAAACTATTTTAATACAAAAATATTCTAAATATATATATATAATCTAAACATGGTCAAGTTTGGTTTAGTTTTGAAGATCTTATTATAACAAACACAATGGTGTGATTAGAATTGAATTTGGATGATTTATTTGACTTTAATTGTCATGGAGACACGGATGGAGACACAGGTTAGGAGACACACAAGTCGCAGCCCCTATTCATTGTCATTAGCCTTTACACGATATTTTCAGTAGAAATGTAAGGGATTGCATGCTACTACCAGGAAAAGAAACAAAAGTTGCCCAACTAATTCTTTGCACAAACCGAGCAAGCTTCTTTGTTATTCGTCTGCCTACTGTACTACTCCAATGACCATGTTGATTAAAAGAAAAAAAAACTTATCATTTGTGAAGGTCACAGCCCACTAGATCACGTATGCTAACCGTACTTGCACTTGAATATGAACTCCTCCAACCATCCGTAGTGTTTGTCCGATTGAAGCCATCCATCGTGTCGCAAAAGTCTAGAAACTAAACCGGTCCCCCAAATACAATACCTGAACACGCCCCCCTCACCGATAAATCAGTTTTGTGCCCGGCGCTCCCGGTACCCGTTATTTGGAACGTTGGATCGGTTCCCAGATGTGTGATTGTTTGTCTCATCTGAAAGTATTCTTTTGTATTCCGAGATGTGTGATTGGATGGAAAGCTGGTACAGATTTGACATAAAGTGAAGGCAACTAGAGCAACCAAGTAACTCAGGCCATGTTCAGATTCCCAACTTTTCACTATTCATTCCAACTTTTCACTATTTATTCTAACTTTTCACTATTCCTCCCTCACAAAACACGTTTCCCAGCGAATGCTACAGTGTTTTTCTTATGCTACAGTGTTTTTTTCTACAATCTAAACACACCCATGTTGATTGTTGACCGTCCAACAAAACCACGAGCAGTAATAAACACCAACAAAGGCGAGAAATAAAAACACGTGCCTGCCGCAAACACGCAGTGACGACGTAGTCAACGTCGTCGCACTCATCTACCGTACCGTTAGATCGGCAGCTAGCCGGAACGGTCAGAAGGTGCAAACAGTACAGACACGCTTGCTCACGTACGGTGCGCCCTGCCCCTTGACCCGGATCCCCCGAGCGCCTCGTACGTGCCACCGGGCCGGTACACGGGCAGGGTCAGCCGGCCATCCACATGCCCATTCCGGAAGTAGCCGTGCGTCCTTGAACTGAAGCCAACACGCACGCAGCAGTGGGGGTGCCCGTTTCGAAGCTTCGGTGGCACGTGAGGCTGGCTAGCTAGGTCGGGACCCATCGGCGATCGGGGCTAGTTCGCTGCCGCCGCGTGCGCAGGTGGCGCGGAGCGGCGGAGAGCACGAGCGGCCAGCGGGAACCACCTGCCGCGCGCCCGTGTCCGCGTCCGTGTCCGTGTCGTCGCCAGGGCTGCGTTTACATTGGGAGTGAAAAATACTTGTGTTGATGAATAGTGCATTGGAAAGCATGTTCTGTGAGATAAATGAATAGAAAAAACTAGTTGGAGAAGTACTTTTCAGCGAATCAGAACACAGCCCCAGGCGCCCGGCCGTGGGGCCGCGGCACCTGACCCGACCGCTGTTACATCACGAGCGCGTGTCGGGAATTGGCACGGCACGGCGTCCGGTCCAGTGCCGCGTGGGTCGCTGCTGCGTGCAGCGTGCGCGTCCGCATGTGCCTCTTTCTGAGGCCCGTCGCCGTTGATCGCACAGGAGCGCGTGCGATTTGCTGTCGCAGTGTCACGAGCACGTGCGGGTCCATCCAAACGCTTGCGTCCATGTATACACAAAACCCCCCCACGTCCACACGATTAGTGCGTGGATGGCACGGTGCTAGCTTCTGCTGCTCATCTTTTGGATGAATCATGGATCCACACAAGAAAAGGGTTTCCACTCATCCAGGTGAGGTGAGTGCCAATGGTTACTTTGCCCGCAGTGGTCATGTCGTGATCTTTTGTATCCTCTGTTAGTGGTGGAGCTTTGATGTGGTGTGGGCCTCTCGCGCTAGCTTTGACGTGTTAAAAGAATGTTTCGAAGAGCAGCTCAGAAAAGAGATATTTTTGTATTTAAAAGAAGAAAACAAAAATCTATTTTCACCTTCAAATGGTTACAAAAGTCTGATTTTCAACCAACAACAACAAAACCGAACACTAAAACCATCCAACTATCCAAACCGTGCAAAATTGGTCCTTTAGGTGGTTTTCTCTTTTCCAAAAAATAATTTTACATTAAAAAATCATAACTAATTTATTTTAGATTATAAAAATATGAATCTGATACCAATATTTTTCTAAAAATGTGACCAACATGTTGGTGCAGTATTAGAAGTTATTTGCATATTATTTATTTTATTATTATTATTTTTACAAAAATAATAAGACACTAGTAATATAACTATATAATACCCAAATAGCATTAAATAGTGTGCCAATAGATTGGTTACATTTGAAGATAGCTTTTGGCACCAATATATAGGTCTAAAATGAATTAGTTATGGACTTTTAAATTTAAATAATATTTTTGTTATTTTTATAAAATCCAAAACCACCTTCCAAACCACCCAGAGGACCAATTTTGCACGGTTTGGATGGACGACCTTTGGTGTTCGGTTTTGTAGTTGTAGGTTGAAAATCGGACTTTTGTAACAGTTGAACGGTGAAAAATGAAAAGGTCCACTTTACAGTTGTATGCTCGTGCATTTTCAGGTATATAATTTTACAAACCATGTGACGTAGGGGTTCGTTAAAACCGCGCGGCCTCTTGACTTGCTTGTTCCTCTGCTTGTTGGCGTGATCAATTGAGTGTTCGAAAACTACGGTAAAAATTTCCCTATGAACGGGAGAAAACAAAATAAACTGTCCAGCTAGGATTCCATTTGCCGCCTCAAACTTTAGGGGAGAAGACAATTAGCTGAATTCACCTTTTCTAATCTTCACAAAGCTGCCACAATATCATTGTAAACTCACAACTCATAGATGGCACCGTTAGTGGCAGGAGAATTTTTCTTTCTTTCGCGCTTTCTACGACGGGACACAATTCATGACAAAGCCGTGCCGTGCCGAGTGGATCCACTGTAGTCTGCTCTTCCACGAGGACAATTTGCAATATGAACATCCAGATTTCTTATCTTGTTTGTAAGGTGTGAAATATAAAAGGGAATACTTTATTAGCACTTCGCTGTTTGTTTTTTTTTTTTATAAAATAGCACTTCGCACTTTAGAAGTTATCGGTACAAGTCCCTGTTCCAACCTCCAACAGGTAAGGTTTCTCCCTCATTTTCCCCCTTTTTAAAGGAAGAGAGGTTAGCAACTGCAACCACTACTTGTACCCATCCACGGGACTATATGAAAATGTTTCATGTATACAATCACGACAAACTTTATTTCTAATCTTTGGGAAAGCTCTTGCCACCACCTTCTAAGTTAACAAAACTGTGGGAAAAGAGAAGCCCATTATAAAAGACATGGGTGAAAACAACTCATGTTTGGTCAGACAGCGTGTCTACGTAATAGGCCTTGCATAGTATTTTTTTTTTGAAGCGCCATATAATATATTTTGTACTGGATGAGATAGATATAGTGTCCAGAATCTAGATATCGTATGAGTACGCTAACAGTGAGGTCGTCATAGACGGTTTTAGTAGATTTGTTTTTGAAATTCAATCAAATTCATTTTTACGTAGTTCTGAACAGGGACAAAAATGTCACTTCAAAAGTCAATACGTATGTGGTTCACCAAGTTCCTTGATTCTTCTTCAAGTACGGAGTATGTGCTAAACTCATAATATAAAAACCATTTCAAAATCTCAATGGCCACATGGTACGAACTCATGTGCACATCAATTTGCACAGTGGCAATGAACATACTAGCTTTCACGTCTTTGGAAAAAAAAAAGGTACATAATTTCCTTAAATCACGGCAGCCCTTTTGATGACTGTGTGGTGTACAGTATTTTGTGCATCTCTGCCCTTCTTTTCCTAATGCACAAATGTGGAACGCTTTCATTTCGCAAATACAAGAGGGTGGATGGTTTGCTTCATCACTTTGGATCGAGATATGCTATTTTTTTAGCACGTGAAATGCTTCTAAAATTTGAAACCGCTTACCTTTCTTCTTGGAGACGAATAATTGAGAACAACTAACCAGGCCGGCCGGGCATCCACCCAACAATATAAAATGTTTTTCGAAGCAAACAACAATATAAAATGACACAAAGACACAATCAAACCAACCAAAGACAGAAATAATCATGATTCTAACGACATAAATCATTGAGAAACTGTCGAGGCCTGCAAGTACGCATCCAGATACGACAGACTGTTCGCGTTGGGAGTTGGAGCACAATTTCAAGACCCCCTAGCACGTACACGTACGATCCCATCACCCAAAACCTATTAAGGGTGTGTTTAGATTGTATGAAAAAACACTGTAGCATAAGAAAAACACTGTAGCATTCGCTGGGAAACGTGTTTTGTGAGGGAGGAATAGTGAAAAGTTGGAATGAATAGTGAAAAGTTGGAATGAATAGTGAATAGTTGGGAATCTAAACATGGCCTGAAAAAAACCGTGAAAAAAACACAACAGAGAACACCCTAACTGCCCTACCACTCCCTGCAGAGAAGAACGAGACGAGAGGCGCCACCACATTTCATTTCTTCTCCCCCAGTGGTTGGCGTGTCACCATCACCGCTAGGCTGCGTCGATCTCCCCTCCCGCACACATCAGCGCCCACCATTGCCGGCCCTGCTGCATATCAAACACTTCACCGAGCTTTCAACCCGGCCAGCCATCACCAATGATTCAAGCACTGGCCCCTAATTCGATCACCTGCCGAATTAGCGATAACCACCAAAGGTCAAAAAGGCGACGCTTCTCCAACCTCACCCACCTCGAAACCACCCAGCCGCACCACACACACACACACACACAAAGCTGCTCCCTTTATATATACCCGCGCGCGCAGCGCCGTCGCTGTGTCCTCCAAACTCGCCATTTCTCTCCCTCAAACTCCGGCAGGCCCCGTTTCTTGACCACCACCAACACCACTCACTAATTCGCGAGCGCCGGCGAGGGTGCAGAGCATCAGCGACGAGGTGAATTAATCGAGCATGGGGCTGAGGAAGCGCCTGCTGCGGTGCTTCGGGTGCGGCGGCGAGGAGGAGCAGAAGCAGGAGGCGGCGCCGCCGCCACGGCCGGCGGGGAAGCGCCCCGGCGGAGGAGGCAAGCCGACGCTGCGGCGGCTGAGCACGGCGAACCTGAGGTCGCTGTCGCTGCAGGACCTGTCGAGGAAGCTGGAGACAACCAAGCTGCACGCCTTCACCCTCGACGAGCTCAAATCGGCCACCAAGAACTTCTCCACATCCAACTTCCTCGGCGAGGGCGGCTTCGGCCCCGTCTACAAGGGCTTTGTCGACGGCCGCCTCCGCCCGGGACTCGAGCCCCAGCACGTCGCCGTCAAGTACCTCGACCTCGAGAGCGAAGGCGTCCAGGGGCATCGCGAGTGGCTGGTATGTTCCTAGCTAGCATTCTAGATCCAACCAGCACTACCATTAATCTGCCCTGCTTGCTCTTTAATTAACTGCGTGCTGATGAATCTTTGTCTCTGATCTGATCTCAACAGGCGGAGGTGGTGTACCTTGGGATGCTGAGCCATCCGCATCTGGTGAAGCTCGTGGGATTCTGCAACCAGGATGACCATAGGATGCTGGTCTACGAGTACATGCCCAGGGGCAGCCTGGAGAACCACCTCTTCAAGAGTAAGTTCTAGCTTAACTTTCATGAACAACTGCTAGAATTGTTATGTGGCGTTCTCTGATCGATTGATTGGTTGACACTAACAACTTTGCGTTCGTCTGGCTGCAGATCTCCTTGCGTCGCTGCCATGGTCGACGCGGCTCAAGATCGCTGTCGGCGCGGCCAAGGGGTTGGCGTTCTTGCACGAGGCAGAGACTCCGGTGATCTACCGCGACTTCAAGGCCTCGAATATTCTGCTCGACTCGGTAAGTTTCGCCAAGTTCAAAAAGCTCTTTTCTTCTCAGCATCAACAGCTAGCATACAGCACACTCGCACAAAAACAAATTAGGACGATAAAAAATTGCCTGATGGGGGTGCCTAGTCGCTGTCAAGTAGTCGCAGATTGTTTATTACCATGGGAACTGATCCTTTCTGTTAACGTTTCTTACCTACACGCCAACCAGCATGTTAATTGCTGGCACGTTGTCAACTGATTCGTGTGACCGTGTCAAAGCTTCGCTTCCTCGAGAATTCTGGTAGAGAACTATAGAAGACACTCGTGCTCAAATCTGATTTGCTCTGCAACTACCGACAAATTAGTAGCAAAACCATCTGTTTTTATTCTATATGCTGGCCGTTAGGGATAATGTAATCTGATCATAATAATTTGGTTAGGTTGGAGCCTGATGCTTTGTAGCAGTTGCAAAGTGTAACAAACCGTGACGTGTTCGTCCCAACCACTATTGCGATGCACAACACATTGACAAAGTCAATTGTCCATACAAAGCACAGTTCTTTTCCTTGTATACAGACTGCTGCTGATTTTGACACGTACTAGCTGAACACAAAACGTTGCTGAATTTCTGACATCACGTGTTCCTCATGTTGATCTTCTTCAGGACTACACGGCGAAGCTGTCCGATTTCGGTCTGGCCAAGGAAGGCCCCAAGGGGGACGCGACGCACGTGACGACGCGCGTGATGGGCACCCACGGGTACGCGGCGCCGGAGTACATCCTGACGGGCCACCTGACGGCGAAGAGCGACGTGTACAGCTTCGGCGTCGTGCTCCTGGAGCTCCTCACCGGCCGGCGATCCGTCGACAAGCGCCGCCGCGGGCGCGAGCAGAACCTCGTGGACTGGGCCCGCCCTTACCTTCGCCGGCCCGACAAGCTCCACCGGCTCATGGACCCGAGCTTGGAGATGCAGTACTCGGCGCGCGCCGCTGAGAAGGCCGCCAAGGTGGCCCACCAGTGCTTGCAGAGCGTGCCCAAGGCGAGGCCCTCCATGCGCGACGTCGTCGACGCGCTCGAGCCGCTGCTCGCGCTCGACGACGACGTGCCCATGGGACCCTTCGTGTTCACCGTCGGCGGCGGCGACGCCGAGGCGGCTCCGGCGGCGCAGGCCGACGACGAGGCGGAGGCGGGAAGCCGGCAGGGGAAGAGGCACGTAATGTCGGCGGTGCACGCGGAGAGCCCGCTCAAGTACGCGAACGCCGTGAGGAGGCCGGAGAGCCCGCCGACGCTGAGCAGAGCATGAGTACATCGGGCAATGGGATCGATCACAGTTTATAAGTGTACATAGCTGATATACAATGTGTCCATGGATTCTTTTGTTTTTGGGGTTCTTGGTGAAGTTATTCTTGCTCCCAAGAATTTAAAGGGGAGAGATTTTGTTTCGTTTTTTTTCACTGTATTTATTAGTATACTGCCGAGGGTACTCAAATTGATGTATCTGTACACTGGAAGTTTGAGGCAACAAGTATTGCAATTTGCAAAAGATGTTGAATTGACATCATTTCCTCTGAATTTGTCGTCTACAAAGTGCGTTGAATTGAACTCATGATTGGAGACAGGTAGGTAAGGAAAACACAAAGACTTCCGCTTTGACCCAGAAATGCAATGGTACAAGTGAACATGTGGATGAGCACTGAGACGAAAAGTTTGAACGCCATTTCAGTGGCGTAACGGAAGCAAGCGAACTACCACCACTCCGTCTAGGCGTCTAGACAAAGATGAAAACTTTAAGACTTGTAAACAGGGTGGTTTAACCGAATTTTGTCGCCTCAGGAGTCAGGAATCTTGCGCGTTGGCCAGTGGCATAATTCAGCCCAATAAACTTTTCCACCTCTATTTTTTATTTTTGTTTAGTTTTGTGTCTTTCTCCTTCTAATCATCTTGTACTGATTTTTCATAGTTTTTTATTAATTTAATTTAGCTTTTGCTAATTGTGCTTTAGATTGACTTATGTATTGGTATTTCGCGTCCCAATTCACATGAAAGTGCTAACATTCTGCATCCATTGACTGTTTCCATTTGGTTTTGCACTTAGTTTGCATTCAGTGACCTATCAGTTTTGCACTTACTATTAACGCACTCTGAACTTTGCATTAAGTGATAAATCAGGCTGCGTTCCCTGCACTCAATTTTGAGAAATGAATTTCCCTGCGTTTAGAGGATTACTATTTTCTTCTTAATAAAAGATACATAGCTCTCCTGCGTGTTTTAAAAAAAGAAATGAATTTCCCTCTGCTTTGCTCAAAATGGTTCGTACACAGCTCATGCGAATCTGAACTTGAGCAGTTGAGCTATCCACTTCATAGATCTGCTAGCTCTTGGCCTCTTGATGAGGCGTATCTACAGCTCAAGTTTCAGTTCGAACCATTGTGTATTGAGGGAATAATTTTGGCTTGAAGTTCGAATGTGTTCTGGTGTTCATCCTAGTGTTATCTGTTGTTCTTGTCCTTCTTCTTGTTCTTTCTATTTTTACTTTTTTGAAGATGTTCCTTTTTTTTGTTTTTTTGTTTTTGAAATGCTCTATTTTGTATTCAACATGGCATCGAGCAGGGCGGGCGTCGGGCTCAGCACACGACGCCGTGCGGCCCAGCTAGCGCAGGAGCAAGCCGCCTGGTTCGGGCGCGGCCCAGCTGGACGGCGCGGGAAAGGCGCAAAGGCAGGGCGTGGAAGCCCACGCGGCCAGGCGTTGCGGGCTTGTGGCTGCTGGTCGGCGGGGAGCGTGCCAGGCCGGCTGCTCGGGTCAGCAGCCCAGGCGGCCCAGCTTGGCAGTAAGCCATGGTTGCTTTGTGTACTTCTTGATTTACTTCCTCAGTAAAAAATCACAAGAAAATTCTTTTATTTTAGATAGAAAAAACTTAGTAAAATTGGTTCAATAAATTACTAATGTTTATTTATTTATAAATAGATTTAGTATGAAAATAAATTTCATGCTTGATATTTATTTTGTACAAATTTAGTTAAATTTAAAATTGTTTGACTTCTCAGGAGTTGAGAGTTGCATTATTTTTTGGACAGATAAAGTATTTGAGTAATATTTATGGCATAGTTTATTTAATCTCTGAAGCATGGCTGCGTTGGTTAGTTTTTGCTACATGCAAGTATGCTATGCACAGGAGCTGGTTGCTTGGTTATTTGCTTGACCTGAATGTGTGAATTGAATGCGAGTATGCTACATCATTTTTCTTCTGTATAGAGTGAACTGAATGCGTGAGGTAATGAATATTTAAACCACCCATTTGTTTTGATTAGCGGCTTTACCTTTTACTCCCTCTGTATTTTATGAGATGTCACATTAAATTTGTTTCTAAGTCAAACTTATCTAACTTTGATCAGGTTTGTAGAAAAAAAAAATTAAAACATGTACAATACCAAATTTGTTTTGTTGAACTCATCATGGAATATATTTTGATCGTGTATATATTTGGTAGTGTAGATGTTGTATTTCTCTATAAACATAGTCAAAGTATGATAAGTTGACTTAGGAAAACCTAATGGACATCTAATAAAGAACAGAGGGAGTAGTAGCTTAGTGCAAGCGTGCCGACAGTTAGTTTGTGCCATTTTTCTTCGGCATTTCTTTGAGATTATGTAGTTGTTGAGCTTGCATTGTCACTAATTAACTCGCGTGTCACCTTGAGAGTTAGATGAGAGATGTGTTCGGATGTCAATAAGAATATATGCTTTGATCTCGTCGAGAATTTTTATGTGCCTATTTACCCCTTGCCGCTCGATTTGGACCTTGCGGGTCCCTTTCCGGGTAATGCAATCTTTCAAATCCTGACCTAGTCTGGTTGCATCACCCTTGTATCCCCGTTCCACCCGGCCGATGATGGGTCAGCACCGCGCCGACGGCCCGTCCCGTCCGCGACTCCACACGAGCGTGCGTCGGCCGGCATCCTGCTCTGAATTCTACTGCTCCGGTCATCATTCATCGCATCCCTAATCCCCAGTGGCGCCCTTTAATATCTTTATAGATGGGATTGTTAATTGTTTAATGCTTCGGACAGAGACAAAAAGGAATTGAATGGGGGAATAATACATCTTTGTCCGTAACGAATCCGTCGTCGAAGCGCAGGAAACCTCGTTCAACCAACAACTCCTAGTCAGCACTAGAGCCTATTAGAGGCAGCGCATATATGTCGAGCGCACATGATTTTTTCGGAGAGAACATACAAGTCAAGGGTACAGTGCTTATGGTCCGCAGCAGTAGCCACATTGCAGACGGTACAGCGCTAGCTTATGGCCCCATTGGCCCGCAGCATTAGCCAGGATTACACAGACAAGTCAAGCATGTACATGTCATGGCACATTGGCACCAACCAAGGAGATATTTGAAGTATCAAAAAAAAAAAAACCAAGGAGATATTTGCAGTTGCAGCCGCATGATCCCAACCGATCGATCCACTGCTTTGCTTCCAGTCTTTTTTGTCTCGGAAGGAATATTCAATACAAGCCATCTCGACCAGCAATCCCATCGCAGCCACACAATCAATATCACAACAGTACGATCAACACGAGCTAGACACAAAAGTTGGGTTCGGCTACACTAAGGTGAACATCAAGCACAGATCGCACAATAGGCATGATCGGCTGCATCACCTTAGTGTAACTGTGACGCTGTAACTGTATTGTGCGATAATATTTATTTCCATCTACACCTATATAACCCTTTATTTGTTCATCTAATTTCTGGAAGCAGGATATGCTTACGCATCAATTGTTCCCTGCATGTTCCAGACCATATGCAGCCAAGAGGCTTAGCTTTATCTTTGACAGAGACCCAAAAAGTCTCTACCACCAAGTTTAGTTTGTCAAAGATCCGATTAAACATGGATGGATCATCATGCAAAAAAGACTTTGATGGATCCCAAAGGCAAGCAATTTCCACGTGAAGCCTCTCATCATCATCACGCACGCACGTCCAGTCGCGGCGGCCATCATCATGCCCCCCTCTAGAGCATGGCTAATAGACTCGCCAGCTACGGGCGTTTCAAGCTGAGCAGTGCCTCAGGGTCCCACGTTTATTAATGCCCTGCCAACCTTGTTAACCAATAAGCACAGGAAGTAATGTTGGGGGCCCCACAAAACAGTGCATGCGCCGGCGGAGAGTTGGCGAGCCACGAAACGTCTGCTTCGTCTCTTGTTTTTCTCTCTCCTTCTCATTAGATGTCGTCAACCCATTATACCTGCTCTTATGAGAGCTTGGCCTTTTGTAGAAAAGGGCATATGAGAGCAAAAGGACAAGTCTGCGGACTGGCGACTGACCGTGGCGTGTTGGAAAAAAATTCTATGCAGGACTCCTGCAAAACCACATCCGTGCAGGACCTCCTAGATGTGCACCATTTTCAATCGGACGGAGGACCCAAAGAGGCATCGCTCGGCTCAGTAGGCACTGCTTTCCTCGCTCGGCTCCTTTTCTCTTTTGCTCGGCTCCCCCTTTAAACTTCGCTCAGCTTGGCAGGCCCCCGCTGCGTCCTGGATGGCCGCTGCCGCAGGTCCACTACGTCGAGCCGCTTGTCGGCTACGGCGCTGCGCTGGTGTCCCTCTGCTTCGCTCGCGCTCGGCGGAGCAGCTCAGGGAGATCGTCGCGGGCTTGGACAGGTCTCAGGTCTGGGCACTTGTTCCTCTGGGCTCTGGCCGGGTCATCCGCACCCCGACGGCCGGCAACGATGACCAGGACGTGACGTTCTCACTAAAGTGCTGCTTGTGGGGTTGCTGGAGCGGACCAAAGTCCATGACCTCGTTGTTGTTTCATGAGCGCCACTAGCGAGCATGCTCCGGCATCCTGGAGCACGTCGGCTGTGGTCCTCGTCGGCGCCGACGAGGTAGCGGCGAAGATGCGGCTCGTCATGGAGCCCTTGGAGGGCGAGCAGATCATGACACTCGTAGGGCACGGATGGAGGAAGCGCGGGCAATGCTGGCGGACGAGGGCTCGTCGCAGGCAGCGTTCAATTAGTTCTGGAGTCTTCCGGTCAAACATGGTGAATCGAGGAGAGCGGAGGAGGCTGAGCCGAGCGTGAGAATGAGTCACAGGGAGCCGAGCGGAGGAAAATAGCATCTACGGAGCCGAGCGACGCCTCTCCGTATCCTTCGTCGGATCCCACGTGGCGCGTATCCGAGGAGGTCCTGCACGGACGTGGTTTTGCAGGACTCCTGTATAGAATTTTTTTCCGGCGTGCCGGTTTGGTTCACCCTGCCAGGCGAGATTTCCGCGGGAACAAGGGAGCACACTCTGGATCAAAGCTAACATGTCTAGGCATATTGCAGTATGATCAAGACAAATTCTAGAATCAGGGATAGATATCCACATCGGTAAACTATAAATCTTCACCCTAAATTTCCTGGGCACTCACCCACAAGTAGTCTTCATCATCAGATGCTACATAGGAGGAGTACCAACTACAACGCATATACTACTCTATAGCATGATGGGGAGGGGGGGGGTGCGATGCTGTGTTTAGTTTCAGAAGTTGTTTTGGACTTTACTATTCACCTCTCTCAGAAAACACGTTTTCCAGAAAAGTTTTCCTCCAATTCCCTCCAACTTTCCTATTCATCCCTCTCACAGAACACGCTTCCCAGAAAAAGTTCTTTTCTCCCCCACCAGCTAAACACACCGTGTGGTCCTCCCTTTCACAGCTTTCTTTTTTCTGCCTGTCTTGGAGTGTCAGTCACCTTTTCGAAACAAGGACAAGTGCATTATATAGCTATATGCACATCAGATATCATGAAAAACACCAATTAATGATGGATATGGAATAAGCCCATAAAGATATGAAAGATGGCACCACCAAGAAATAACGTTGTGATAAGTACTTCTGTATATCCCCATAATCCTGTTATGAGTAGATCAATAGGAGTACCAACTAAATAAAAAGAGAGGTAGTGAGTACTCATAAAGAAGTGCAAATGATATAATAATCATGATGACGTAACTAACAGCAAATAGCAGAATAATCATTTGCAATAGAGGGTTGAGTTAACATTATAGCGAAAGCAAACATGACTCCATATAATACGCTGAGCCTAGAAAGCTGGATCCCTACCAACACACACGTAAAGCAAACAATCAGAGGAATTATGAGCATGCAGTGAAACTTTCTGGTAAAGGGGATTTGTATTAAACCCTTGCAAAAACACAGAAGCCATGCGATGTTTGCCACATATATATATGATCCAGAAGCAAAAGTTTCATCAGAGTGCATGAGCACATAATAAGCTCCAATAAAATCGAATTGACTCCAGTAGTCAGAAGCAACCAGCATGATCATAGTGAGCACAACAAGATTCATTACACAGGAGTTCACGAAAAATCCATTCCTCGCCTCCTCGGTATGTAGTACATGATAATTTCGGGATTATTTCCACCACAACGTCCACGTTCACCTGTTCCAGCTCCATGTTCACTGCCTGTTTCCAGCTTGCTTTTGCCTTCTATCATCTGCATAACAAGAGTGGACACATTCTATCATCTGTGCGCAACACAATTCGCTAGAAATTGCAGAAGAAATCAAACCAAACACGAAATATTTGCGTAATTAAGCTCGTATATGTCAATTGTCATCATAACGGTTTGTGACCAAATCGATCTCCCAGACTCAAGCCGAGCTGTATGTAGTCACTCCAACAGATCAGAATTGTAAGAGAAACGAAAAGATTACACTCGATCAAAGAAGCAGCATGCGTCATGCGCCCGGCCCGTGCGGCCAGCCAATGGCATGCATCAAGTGTCTGGTTGTTTGTTTGCAGCGCGCGGCGGGCGCAGCCGCAAGCTGGTGGGCGCGCATCGTCAGCCACGGGAGGTGGCGGCGGATTGTGATTTGTGAGTAGAGACTGTAGACTGTAGAGCTGTGCAGCGGGTTCGATCGATGGGACTTACGAGGAGTAGCAGACGGCCGTGGCCATGATTCCGATCAGCGCTGCTGCAGCTTCGAGCGTCATCGCTGACAGAATCCGCACGGCGTGCTCCGGGACCGGCCCGCCGCCGCCGCCGCCGACGTGCGCGTAGACGAGCGCCGCGCCCAAGAAGAAGGTCGCCGCCGCGGAAGCAGGCAGCACACGCAGAGCCGCCAGCCCGAGCGCGGCGCGGCCGCCCACCGCCTCCCCACCTGCAGGCTGCTGCGCTAGCAAGAAGTGCTCGAGAAGGCCAGCCACCACGCACAAGGCGAAGGCGACGAGCTCCGACGACGACTCCCGGCGGAGGCGCCTGATGTTGCCGCGGCGTCCGTGGCGGTGGACGACGAATGGGACGGCGACGAAGAGGGCCTCCATCACGATCAAGGGCGGCAAGATCTTGAGTATGGCGCCGTCGTCGAGCGGCCGGGAAGAAGCCTCAGCGGATGTGGCCGTGGCCGTCGGAGCCGACGACGGGTCGAGGACGGATGGAAGGTGGACGGCGGCGGTCGACACGCAGAGCGCCAAGATGGCTATCTTGATAGCCCTCGCCGCCGCCATGGAGCTCTTGGAGGTGTGGCCGTGTGGGGAATGGGGAGGTCCTGACGGTGGGGCTGGTAGGGCCTGTTTGCTTTGGACCCTGGCAAACTTGCCTGGCGCACGCAGTAATGTGGGGAATGGAAGAGAAAGGGTAGCCGATAGCTGCAGGTTGGTACCTTTTATGGAGCTTGGGGAGTATCAGAGATGGACTTTTCCTTTTTTTTTTCATGTAAGAAAGAAAAAAAAAATGGAAGATAAGCATCGGCTCATCTCTAGTCTCTAGAAGCTTGGGTTGGTCATTGACTGATTGACTCAGCTCATGACTTTGTTGCCACTCGCAAGTATTTTTGTTCGGTCTCTTTCGATCATGGAACAATTAGTCAGCGATGAGTGTGTCAGTGTCACTGCATCCATCTAGCAATAATTTTAAGAAGATTTTGTCCGCGTCACAAGTGAGAATGCACCAATGGTGGGAGGGAAGAGGAACAACCAAGGATCGGTTTGGCAATGGATGCACGCGTCAAATGTCCTCTCCCAATCATGCTGTCGTACCACATCATCTAATTACTTTTACTGACACTGTATCTCCTAAACCACTCTTGTGTTAGAGAGTTTAACGTGCGAGCGAGGTTGTCACATCACATAGTCACATGTATGTTTGTGTGGTTTAAAGTTAACAGACTCGATAGCTTAGCAGAAGTGCAGAACGTTACCTTCTGAAAAGTGCGTTATGCCGATGCTTGAGTGCCACACATTTCTTGATAAGCAAATGTCTTCTATATATATAAAAAATCAGGTCTGTTAATTGGGTTGAATTACTATTACCATAAAAGCGTAACATCTGATTTTGCGTTTAATGACCCTTTTGACCTCACTCAAAATGAAGGTGGGACCTTCTTCTATTGTAAGAATGAAAATTGAAGATAAGCATAAGCTCGTCTCTAGTCTCTAGAAAGTTGGGTTGGTATTGACTGATAGTCAGCTCATGACTTTGTTGCACTCGAAAGTCTTTTTTTCGGCCTCTTCATGATACAATTGGTCGGTGATGGTGTGTCACTGCATCTATCTAGCAATAGTTTTAAATAGACTTTGTCCGCAGCGCAAGGGAGAATGTGCCAAACTGCCAATGGTGGGAGGGAAGAGGACAATCATGCTATCGTACCACATCATCTAATTACTTTTACTGTAATTACTAAACCACTCTTGTATTAGACAGTTTAATGTGCGAGGTTGACTCATCACATATTCACATGTATGTTTATGCCTTTATGGGGCTTAAAGTTTAAAGAAACTCGATAGCTTAGCAGAAGTGCAGAACGTTACCATCTGACGTGCAGAACGTTACCTTTCGAAAATTGCTCGCTGCCGGATTGCCGATGCTTGAATCTGCCACTGGGACATCTTCTATTACTCTAGTAGTCTAGTGTGCCACAAATTTCTTGACAAGGCAATGTCTTTTTTATCAAAACTATTAATCTCTGTTAGGGTGAATTACTACTAGCACAAAAGAGGAAAAAACTAAGTTTCTATTTAATGAGCCTTTTGAACTCGCTCAAATGGAGACATATATATGGCGAAACACTGAAACTGAGATGGTTGAACACACTTGAGAAACAAGGAGGACCAATGACACTCCTCCATACTAAACCAATTTACCATGGTTGGATGGATTTTGGCAAATCAAGGTAAGGTTTCAGAAAAGTGAAGTAGTAGTACTCAAAAGTGATGGATACATTCCTGGTGCCACATAGGGATCTAGCCAACTATCGCGTGTACAAATTAAAATGAGTTAAACAAATCAATTGTGCTCTAGACGAAGACGATGAAAGTAAATTCAACCCCCCCCCCCCTCCTTTTTGCAGACAGCGCCTTAGGCTGTACTAGTGCGCCTGTACGTTTCCCTGGATTAGAACTAGTGTTGAACGTGTAAATTGAATCCGTCCACATGGTAACTGACTAACTGTTTGTATTGGAAGCCTGGAAACTTTTTTCGTACACGCACATGGCATCCTTCGTCCCTCAGAGCAGCACACCTGGAGGACGCAGGATAATATGACTCTCCTTTTTTTTTCCCTATCACAAAACCAGCGCCAGTATAATGAGATTAGAAATTCCTCATCCTAAAGTCGGGCTATGCACGAGCACGACACATCACAATTCCCACAAGAACCAACACGTTTTATCAAGAAGAAAATAGCTAGATCTATACGACTTTTATCCTCCATTCTTCGTAATAGGACCGGACTGCTCTGTAGGAACCAAAATCAACTACGGACCGCACAGATAAGCTAAGCAAAACGAGCAGAAGATGCAGAACAAAGCGAGGAACGAGACCGAGAGGAAAGAGGACACTACCACAAACCTGCCGCGATGCGCGCACTGGCAACTGGCATGGCGCGCTTGCCAGTTGTCACGAATTAACGGACCCAACAGGGCCTTTTGTCACTGATTGATTGATGAACCTATAGTACTCCATCCATCATCATCATTCATCAGTTGCCATGAATGAACTCAGGCTGTACCGGCAGCAATCATGCGGCGGCATGAGAGCGAGAAGAACTTGCTCTATGACCCACGTGTCGCTTCCTAGTACGCGCTATTCTCAGGCAAGGATCCCTGATGCTTGCCGCCGGGGGGGGGGGGGGGGGGGCAAATAGGTTCGCATGGCCTACTAATCATTTGGAGATGATTGGGTGTGGCATCTCCACTTTGGATGAAGGTACTGATGAAATTCATCAGTGCTCTTACGCCCTGACCGTAAAAACATCACAAAATTATGAAAAGAGAACTGCCATGCTCGTTCGCGTAGCCTTCCTCGTTCGGCAAGGATAGCTCCGCCCTGTGCACACCGCTGACAAGGACTGATCAACCCGGCGCATCAAAAATCCCTGTAACCATTGTCAGTTGTCACTGTCCAAACCAATGTGTGCCGTGTCAACAACTCAACATGCGAGCTAGGACGCATTGGCATGGTCAATGAAAACTGCCAGCAAACCAATGAGACATGGTCTAGTTTCCACGGACCGAATCAACGGGAATTCCAGAAGCATGGCGGGAGAAAGGTACAGGTATACGTACGGGAAAGTAAAATCCATGAGAGGATAGACCTCACATCATCTCCGTCAAAGTTCAAACGGATATGCACTAAAATCCCCGGGGTAAAAGTCATGCTCAACTTTCCGAGTGTCAAGTCTAAAGTTGCTCTGGGAAAAAAAGTATATGAAAGTCTTAACTATGAAGGATGATGACCTCAGAACTTTTCACAACCCATCAAAGCCAAGCTCTGCGTCTCACACAAGTCACGCAGTTCACATGGGTACTAATATCAAACTGAGGCCGTGTTTAGTTTCAGAAGTTCTTTTGGACTCTACTATTTATCTCTCTCAGAAAACACGTTTCCCAGAAAAGTTTCCCTTTAACTCCTTTCAACTTTCCTATTCATCCCTCTCACAGAACACGCTTCTCAGAAAAAGTTCTTTTTCCTCCCCTCCCAACTAAACACACCCTGAAGTTGGTTCAAAAAAAAAATATCAAACTGAAGTTGATATATGCTGAACAAGTCACGTAGTATGGTTTAAGGCAAAACTTGCAGGATTTCGTCCGGTTTACAAGCTGTGATATATATGCTGAACATGGAGCTGAAGAATATACTTAACCCTTGACTTCTACTGAAGATGACAACATGAAAAATAATTTATCAGAATTTTTCAGCATACAAAACAAAATATATCTTGTAAAAGAAAACCAAAATATTGCAGAGGAATGGGGATCTGTGTTACCCCCTAGAGTGAACATAAGCCAGAAACCAATTGTGGGGTGAAAGTAATAACGCAACAAACTTTTATAAAAGCTTTCGATCCCAAGGAAATCACTGATATCACAAAATAACACAATAAACAAGAAACTAGCCATGACCAGATTTCAATATGTAGCTACACAAGATTGGACAGCAAGCATTACACCAGATGTGACTAGCTAGCTAGTGCAAGTTTAGTTTTGAATTACATATGTCACACCTCAAATTAACTTCTTAGTAACTAAAAAGTGTTATCAAAAGACCATTTAATTATCAAATCATATCCTTACTTTTAGATAGATTTAAAATACAAAAGTTACAGCCTCATACCTATTTATGGGCTATGATATGATCAATATGGAGCTGAAGGAATATGACGAAGCCTTCGATCTACCTGTACATAGAGTAAAAAAGCAAAAGAAAATGATAAAAAACGATCAGCACTCATTCAGATCTTTTTAGAGCAAAGAGGATGTAACTAACCCCCACAATTTGAACACAAAAGTACATTACAAAAAGGGGGGAAAAGGGAGAAAGGAACCCAGCAAACAAGAAATAGATGACGCCAACAAGCCCCTAAATGACCTAGCTACTTTCCATTTCTGATTCTAAAGTTACCCTTAACCTTAACCTAAAAAACAAAACCGAGACTCTAAAGTAAGATGATCCCAATACTTTTAACACCACGGCTACTTTTGGGGCCACGATGCCACATGTTGATTTCTTAGAATATGCAACGATTTCAAAAGTCGTTTTTGTGCTCATCAACCCATGAAGGCCAAGCTATCCCAGGTTTGTATAATCTTACTCACAAAATTAAACAATCAGAGAAATTTTTAGCAAGTAACCAATTTTCTTTTAGAGAAAAGGGAATTTGTGTTGCCTATGAATTGATGAATAGAAGCCAAATAAAGTCTTACAGAAATATAAAACTAATAGGAAACCGACAAATTTCATCTATATAATCCCATTATAAGTAGACTAATAGGGCCATCAACACGAAGAAATAGAGCATTTACAGAAATTTGCAATCTTAGACTACTCTAATCTCACAATGTAGCATGATCAACTAGAAGTGGCTACAACTAGATTCCTTGAAATAGCCAAAGCTAGATTATTGTAATTAATAGATCCACCTATGATTTTTTGATAGCAACCAAACATATGTAGCAATACTTGTAAGTTCCAAATAAAGAAGACTAAGTGGCCAACCAAAAAAATATAGGTAACTGAGGCAACACCTTACCAATTATGTGTTATTTCTGGGATGTGTATGGTCAAAATGGAATTGAAGCAATATAGTTACACCGTTGGTGCTACCTGCACATGATAAAAATAGGAAATAAATAATCAGAGAGATTTTCAGCATGCAACTCAAATGTTTTGTAAGAAAGGAGATTTGTATTACCCTGCGATGAACATTAGCCAAAGTATTACTGGAGTATAATAGAGGAAACAAAAACTAAGAGGAACCCAACAATGTTATCTAGATATATATGGTATTAATGAATATCACCAGGGTCATCCAGAAAATAAAGGGAGGATCATATACAGAAATCTGAAATTACATCGGTATCTCTAACCACATAGCTGCGGAGTGCCACACTAACTCCTTATTAAGAAATCTAGAAAGATTCCTAAGTGATCAATCATCATGGCAAAGGATCAAGATACCTTCAGACATGATGCCTAAGTTTGAAAAGATGCTCAAGTAGTTTAAATTAAAAAAACTCACAAAATCATGTCTTATTTCTGGGCTGTGAACTGTGATAGGATCAAGATGAAACTGAAGGCATATGCTTAAGCCTCGATTGGTACCAGCACAACTAAAAAAGTAAGCCTGCAAAAGTAGAGAAGCATAGCCCATAACCTGCATATATAAGCTTCTCCTTTCTCATGATACTCTTCAAATTCTTCTGGAAGCTCCAAGCATGAACCTGTAATGGAAAGTAATGGATCCATTCCAGCAGGCAAAAGCCAACACCTTTGATACTTGCATATTTCGAAACACTGATGCATGCACCTCCCATTAGTAAATTCAGCAATGAACACATATATGCACCACACAAGATCACCACATAACATTACTCCACCACAGGCATATTTCATAGCATAAAAATGGTGGCAGAAGCATAAAGATTGTCCAATCATAATAGCCACACAGGTTCAAGGCATCAGAAATGGTCCACACAAGTTCAAGGTAACCATCAGTACAGAATTCATCTGCATATTATTACAAATGATAGAATTCATCACAAAAATGTAATTAAAATCTGGGAATGTCACAATATCCCCATGATGAACCATAAGGGTAGTAGCCATCCAGAGCCATCACGTCTTCCAGAAGCTTATCTGCATTACAAAAAAGAAAATCCACATTTTTTCAGTAGTACCACTTTAATTGTTGAGCATCGCACAATTAATAGGGAAACGATTCAGTGGCGATTGTCTGTCTAAGGCCAGTCTCAGTAGGGGTTTCATGGGCATTAAATTGTATGACACATCAGCAAAATTGCTTATGTGGCAGGGTAATTATGAGGAAAGAGAAGAAGGGGGTGTCATCACCATGACACTCACCATGTGTAGTTACCAAGACATGAAACTTGCATTGAGAGCTATTTTGTTTCATCCTAAGCACATTTGGCCATACAACATGCGAGAATTAAATGCTGCAGCTTGTATATGAAATTGTGCCATGAAAGTATGCACTGAGGGAGAGAGTTTCATCCCATGATAAATATGACGTGGCAGTCTTGGTAACTGTGTAATGAAACTATGCACTGAGACTGGCCTAAAGTAACAGTGTATTAAGAAGGCTAGTGATTGATTAATTGCCAACCATCTTTCAGTAATCAACGCCAGCAAACGGCCGGTGCTCTTTGCGCGCTCCAGCAAGAGATAATTTTGCGCAGCTCTGGGAGCAGGACGGGCGCACCGCGGGCGCGGGGCAAGATGAGGATTGCGAGGGTGTTTAATTGGGGAAACTTACATGACGCAGATGGCCTTGAACATCAGACAGAGGAGCGCGGCCGTCGCCATCTTGGTGAGGAGCAGAAGCCCGACACCCACAGGCCCCTCGATCGGCCCACCTGCGACGACGACGGCGCCGCCGCCGCCGCCTTCGCCGCCGGCACGGATGTGCCCGACAATTATCAGCAATACGCCCAAGAAGTAGGTTGCTGTAGCCACAGCCGGCAAGTAACGGGTAGCAGCGAGACCGAGAGCGCGATGAGCTGCGCCAGGATGATCCATGCCACCTGGAGCCTGCAGGATGAACAAAAAGAAGTGGAGCAACCCAACCGACGTACACAACATGAGCTTCAGGAGCTCCGGCAAGCGCCGGTTGATTCTGGCGGCACCCGCATCGGCCACGGCTCGATGGAGGTGGTTGTAAATGAGAGAGACGGAGGTGAGGAGGCCCCCCACCGCAGCCAATGGGAGAAGAAAGGGCCAGATCGCGTGGCCAAGCGCCGGGGCTTGATGAGCGGCAGCCGTGGTGGTGGTGGTGGTGGTGCCCGCAGCAATCCGCTGCGGGCCGAGGAGCTCGAGCGCGCTGATCGCGGCGCAGAGGGCGGGAACGGCGGCGGCGGAAATCGAGTTCCCCATTGAACGGTGTTGGACGGGGCCGGGGGCGGCGTGGACGACGACTCGACGAGGATGTGGAGCTGAGGAAGGAGGGCTGGCGCTGGCGCCTTCGAGGATCGGGGAACAGAACAGTGACGGTGTGTCAGGGCATAAGAATGAACGTTTGAGGGCTTAAGAATGAACTCCGGCGGTGGGAATTGGAAGAAGCTAATGGTGTGGCCGGCGAGGTGAGTGGTGAGCTCGGTTGCTTTGCGGAGGTGGAAGGACAGGCGCGGCGCGGCGCCGTGATGTTGTAAACTGGGTTGAGTTTCAAGTTGGTGAACCTACAAATGTATAGGATTATAGTGGTTGCTGTGGTGACTTGACTTGACTGTAAGTGGCAATATCTATGTTCTCCTCCTCTTCTTTTTTTTTTTATTTCCCTTTTTCTATGAATGATGACTACCTAGGTACTAATATATGTCACAAATGAACAATTTCCTGATCTTATCAATATCTAATCGCTTCCGGAGTGTACTTGTTTACTACAGTTGTTGACAGGAGCACGCATTTGGATTTTAGAATCTAACTGAAGACAGCGGAGACGATGTCCAGCGTTTGTAACTTGTAAGGGCCAGGGAGCACGAATCCTCTCCACGATTGGTGTGAAATTTTAATGTTGGCAACAAGCAAAATTTTACTATAAACCCCTAGGCTATCCAAATTTATGTGTGCAGTCATGTCTACTTTTTCCTATGCTCTGTAACACCGCCTTTTTTAGCCCCATTGTAGAATTCAACAAAAAAATAATTATTAACTTTTAAAATTTGACAACAAAATATACTTACGTGTATTGTGTGCAAATACCATTTGAAAATATTTTAGAAATACATCAAATGACACCTTGGGCATATTTGCATTGTGAACTTCGTATAAATGTTTGGTCGCACCAAAGTCCATTTCGAAGTTTAAAAATTCGTTTCAAAATGAGATAGAATCAATTCATAGAAATGAGAAAACCCTTTCCAGATTCCTAAAAGCAATCCAGTCCAATCCACAACTTTCCTCCTTTCCGGTTCCGGCCCACTCTCCCACCCTCCTTCATTTCCTTTTCCTTTTTTTCCCCGCCACAGCAGGCCACACACTCTTCCTTCAACCTGCTCCCAGCCCAGTGTGTCGCTGACGCGTGGGACCGGGCCCACGCGTCAGTGACGCGGCCAGAGGGGCCTCGTCCGTAGGAACAATTGATGTTAGGCGAGACAAAACTCCTGTTACTCAGAAGAAGAGGATGAATCGTATGTATTCAGAAGAATCTTCAAGACTTTCTAAGTGCAGGGAAGACCATTTCTAGCGAGCAGGGAAGACCCTTTTCTGCAGATGACCATTATTTCAGCGGAGCTGCTTGCTCCCTGAAAGGAATTGCAATTACTGTAACAGTGAAGTGAATATTACCCAGTATTGTGTTGCTCGGCACCAAAGTCCATAAGATTTTATCCAAAACTAAGGCAAGCAAAAAGGGCAACGCTTTCACAGCAAAATGAGCACTGAAGAGAAGAGACGAACCTGCCAGCGCCAGTGGAAGGGGAAAGCTCAGCCCGGCTCGGCTAAGGGCTTCATGGTGTCCAATAGGTAGCCTTGCTCATCTGCAGCTGCGGCGGATCAGCGAGCACGGCGAAGGAGATGCAGGAGCTCATTTGGAACCGGAGCCCGGAGCTAGCGGCTAGCGCGTTGACTTGCAAGTCTCCCCAGTCCCCCTCGTCCCCGTCTAAAAATAACAGGTGGGTGGTGGCAACACAACCAGACGTCACTGTGGGTCTCGCTCGTCTCTGGCTCAGTACAATGATTCACCTTAAAATAATCCTGCTCGTTGGGCGCTTAACAACGTTGTACAGCAACAGCCAGTAAATTTTCTTTTCCTTGAGGAACCAGTAATTTTTTTTTAATTGTAGCATCGACCCAATCCGAGATCCACGGTTGGATTTCCTCATTTTCCGATAGCGCAAAGCATCTTTATTTTTTAAAAAACGTATATAGCACGGTTTTTTCATTAAGAAAAGTGACAAAATCTACAAAGTTCGAACAACAACAGAAATCAAATGAAATAAACAAAACATCGTGTTTACAGTAGACTCATGTTCATCCTAACGTACTAATACTAATATACCACTGCTGCTTTGTGTTGAGCACAAGCGTTAATTAGGTATAAGATTCAGAGGCCGCAAAGGCATGCATACCCTGCAGACTGCGTAGTTCGCAGTCGACCAGAAATACAGCTACACGAGCTCACTTTGTCGAGTGGGATCAAGAAGACAAGAACGTACTGCTCCATGTGACCATGTGCATGTGCTCTACTTGTAAGTTGTGCCGAGTCGAGATTTCGTACCTTAAACGAGATGAATGTCCCTGCTCGATCTGGAAATTACGACGACGGGTGAAGATTGCGTGGCTACTACTAACTAATGCGTCTCGATTCCTTCACACCTTCAGTTGTAACTGTATACTCAAACAACCCCAGCAGAAGATTGGCGGCCGGCGCAACAGGGAAACCATCCTATTTGCGTCTCTCAATTTCTGTTAAAAAAAGAAAGAAAAGGATGATTGATTGGGGGCATTTAGCAGTCCAATTGGGGATGTACTATTTTTGGCCGGCACAGCTATGCATATGCATGTGCCCTTTTGTGGCTGACTTTCATGCAGAGGTTCAGACAGCCTTATCTTCTTCTTCTTTTTTTTTTATAAAAGATTCAGACAGAGAAGGCTGTCTGAATCTTGGTAGCCTTTCATGCATGGTCAGGTTATGGACTAAGCTACCAAGTTCATCAAGTTCCACAGAAACGAAGCTCTCCTTGTCATCGGCACTTCATCACATGTCCCTTTCTATGGTGAAAACGAAAGGCGTCGCTCGCATATATATATATCTGGCTGATTGGCTTTCGTTGAACTTCTGATCTGACCTCAAAGAAAAAACAAAAGGCGTATCTGCCTGCATTGCGCAAGCGCAACACGTGTCTGATGGGGATACTTCCTCACAATCACACAAAAAGTCTGCAGTTCACATGGAAAGGGCGTCAAACTATATCCTTTGTGGTCAATCAGTTTGAAAATTGACCATGCACATTAGTAGCTATCCTAGAATCTTATCACTTATGTCCATCAGTCCATGCACATTGCTGTCAGAGTAGTGTGATCCTCTCCACACTAGTTCGTGATGAGTTTACGCTCACAAGTCACAACTTATTGACTTAATAGCCATCCTATAAACTCATCACAAGACAAGTTACCATATATATTGTGCACTGCAAGTGCTTTCATGACTTGTATTGCCAATTTGCGAAATATATATTATAAATCATTGGACTTTTGGGAAACAACCCACATTCCTGGCCTTGGCACTGGTAGATAAACAGTAAATCAACAAAATGAGAATGACCACAACCTCACAAGTCACAGTACAATAGACAATACTAATCTCACTAAATAGCTTACCACAACAAGATCATGGTAAAATAGCAAGCAGCGATGAAACCAGATGCAATAATATTATCCAACAAGAGTCTCAAACTTAAAGGAGCCAATGGGGTTAATCATGGTCATATAATGTCCATATGAGATCCCATGAGGAGGTCAATGAGGCTATCAAGTATCAAGACATAAAGAAGAAAAAAAGAAAAATGTCCATATTACTCCCCTCAACGATACGCAAAGTCTACATACCTCTAAACTATTTTTTTGGTTCATTTCACCCCCTAAATTATATCAATTGGTTTATTTTACCCCCTAATACAATTTGTCTTTTTTATTTGTCCATGCACAAGTGTGACATTACATTCAAATTATGCATGATGATAGTAGACATCATAACACATGATAGAAAAATATAACATATTTTTTCATTATTTGATGGGCTAAGATATTTAATAATTAATAAATAATTAGGATACAACATTATACAAAAAATAATGACGAAAAAATTATAATATATTTTTTCATTATTTGATGGGCTAAGATATTTAATAATTAATAAATAATTAGGATACAACATTATACAAAAAAATAATGATGAAAAAATATAATATATTTTTTTTGACATACATTGTCATGTTCACAGCAACCATGTAAAGTTTGAAATTAAAATTCAACTTATGCATGGAGAAATAAAAAAAATAAATTAGGTTAGGGGGTAAAATAAACCAACTGACATAGTTTAGGGGTCACCAAAAGATAGTTTAGGGGGTTATGTAGACTCTTCTTATAGTTGAGGAGAGTAATTTGGACTCTTTCCAAGAAAAAAAACACCATTATAAACTACAATCTAGCATAAAGAAATAGCTAGTGAATTAATCATCAAAGGAAAGTTAACCACAAACAGATTGGATCAACAATGTTGGATCGTGAGCAAATATGACACCAAATTAATACGACTATGTCATGTTTAGTTCAGTCATAAATTGCCATATTTTGTCACAGCTCAAGTTATTAACTCCTAAAGTGGTCAATCATATGCACGGTCTTGTGGGTTTCGAGACAAACTTACAGTGTCATTCCATATTTCGACTCTGATGTGAATGATATGGATCTGAATAAATGTGCTTAGGCCTCAATCACTACCTGTTCATGTAACATCTCAGATGTTTAAGACCTTAAAAATACACTAAAGACAGGGTTAAGTGGGGCAGCTTTGGTTGTAGCACACTTAAATAGATCAAAGATGAGAAATTGAATTTCAAATAGGCCAATTCGACACCCATCGGATATCTCAAAAATTCTGAACTAAACTTGAAAATATCCAAAAACAAAAGTTGTTTGTCATCACAAATAAAGCCTAGTTACTGTTGGGAACTTTTCCAAATTTTGCAGTTAAGCCCCTCAAAAACTCTAAAAACCATGCAGAACACCTTTTCAAAAATGGTTTGTATGAACTTGAAAAATTCGGAATTTCAGGTTCACCCCAAAAGGAAAGTTGTGTCCCACCTTCCAAACTCAAACTTTTGTGTTTTTACTTTTTGATGTTCAGCTCAAATTTCCAGAGTTTTGCACAATTGAACGGTGATGCTCCACGGGCGTCCCGACAGGCGCTCAGCCAGCTCTGCCCGAGGCCGGCAGCGGCGGCGACCTGGCCAGGCCGGCCAAAGCCTTGGCAGCCACGTCTCTCCTCCCCGTGCGCACGCCAGCGTCCACGTCGGGTCAGCTCGTGCACTGTACGAGTCGCCTTGACGCGGCGAGCGGCTGCGCCATCATGGCGAGCCGAGCACGACCATTGGCAGCCGGCGCACTCGTCGTGCAGAGGCCCGCCGCGGCTAGATTCCCTCCCGCTACGCGTCAAGAGGCTCTGCAGCGTATCTTCACTCCTCCACGCCACGATCCCCCTCGCCCAACCCTGTTGCGCGCACTGTCCGAGCTCACAGGCCATCAATGGCGCTGCTCAGCCGTCCATCCACCCCGCGCACGCTCCCGAGGCAGCTCGGCCCCCTCTAGCCCGCCCAAACGCTCCACCGAGCAACCTCACACTCCCTCTCAGCTAGCACTCAGCCATTCCCGTCCTCCTTGCGCTCGTGCACTGCTTCTTCAACCTCCGCCCCTGTAGAGCAGAGCTCAAGCTCTCGCGCCGCAAACCGAAATCAACCGAGTTCCCCTCCACGGCTTCCCAATCCCCCGCACCCGAAGCTTCCTCATCCACCTAGCTAGCCCCTCGAGCCTTTCCCAGCTCGAATCGAGCACCACTCGACGAGAATCAAAGTTTTTCCCCGCCGCTCGACCATTTCCGCCGTGAGCTCCATCTCCACGTCGAGCTCTATGCTCCAGTCATCCCCGTCGCCGACAAGCCCCACGACGAGCTCCGCCATCATCCAGTGAAGCTCACACGCCTCTCCGCGCCTCGCATCGACCCCCGCAGCCAGCTACCGACGTCGCTGGAGCAAGCCGCTCCGCCGCTCACCGTCGACGAGCCGCGCCGCTTCACCTCCGACCACGAGACCTACCCCAATCGACTCGCGGTGAGCCCCTCGTCGTTTCCCCCCACTTCCCCCGCACTGGTTCGCCGTTTCCTCGCCGGAGTCCGGTCGCCGGCGAGCCCAGGGACCCTTTCATGTTCCCCTTTTTAGTTCTAGGGTCCTCTGTGCAAATATCAGGGACTTGTTTGAAAGGTTTTAAAAGTTCTAAGGTCTCCGGCGTAAAAGAGATTCTTAAACCTAGATCCATTTTTCTGAGATCTTGTAAAATCCATTAAAAATCGTATAAACATTAGAAAAATGCACAAAAATACTCCCTGGACTCGTGAGGTTGTAAACTCCAATCTCATTTTTGCATGTATATACTTTTGAGTAATATTTTTTGAATTAAAATTCAAACTGTGATTTTAGAGTTTTGTGCACCATTTCAAATCCTGAACTCTTTTGGAGCTGAACTTTGGATATGTTGCTTGTGATGTCTGTAGAAGCTTTGTGTCCAACGGAGACCTAAAAATATGGCCTGTGACTTCAGTTATGATTTATTTTGTGATTCTTTTCTATTTCGATTCTGCTTTTACTAAAAATAATTCATGCAGCCAAAAATCACCATCTTTCACCAGAGGCCTAACAACTTTTTAGCACATGTTGGAAAAATGCTAAACTTAATTTTAGACCCTGTTTAGACTAGCAAATAAATAGATGTTGATTTTTGGATAGAAAATTATTGAGGGCTGTCCAAATCTTATTTTTTTGGCCACCACTTGGCCAGAGTCTTTCTTTTACACATGTCTAGCTCTAGTAGAGAAATCTTCTGTTTTGGAAGTAGTTTTGATTTTATATGAATTAATCTTGTTTCCTTGAGCAGCAACTTGCACTATTTTTAATAATTTCTGTGTAGCTCGGTTTTAGCTACATTTTGGAGTGAGCCTAGCTCTTATACTCCAGTAGCTGTCATAAAGTTTGTGGATAAAAAGGATGAACAGAAACAGAGAAAAAAAATGAGAAGGAACTAGAGTGATTTTAGTAAAAAGATATAGGTTAAATTGGCAATTAATCAAATGTGGTGCATGTGAAGTTGAAATTCCAGAACTAAGCACTTGCATAAAAATAATGGTTTGACTTGTTTTATATGTGTACACAATCACCATCATAAAAGCATAAAATTCACACCACACACACTTCCCTTAATTTTGTGAAGAAAAGAATAAACCACATATATGTCTAGGTGAATATGGCCTTCAAGAGCCTTAACCTTTAGACTAAAAACCAGCAGCAACTCTTAAAAATTTATGCATCTCATGTAGAAGGCGCTCTCGCTGACGGAACCTACAACCTCGTCCCCGCCAACGAAGAGGAGGCTCCCGAAGGTGGTGCTGACGTGATCGTGCTTGACCCGGAGTCTGACCCCGGCGTAGCCCAAGAAGGCAAGCCCCGGAGCATAACCTAACCTTTAAAGTTTATGCAACTATGAATTATCTATGTTTGTGCATTTACGTTTCAAGGAGTTGTATGAATACCCTAGTTGCATAATTCTGGTACCTATGTCTTGCAATACTAGTATGATAAGGTCGATAGTGCAATTCTTTAGGACCGTTACAAGTCGAGTGATTTCCTGTTACTCGCGAGATATAGGAGTTGCTTGTCTTGACTTATGTTGGAATCATAAGGATGGACGGGCGGGATGGTATGTGTAGATCTCCCGTCCGGGTATGGTAATTGGATTAAGGTCGGAACGTGTGGTTCTGTGTGTCAAGTTTTTGAACGTACCACGCACATGCCGACCTATGGGAATCGGTAAGCCCGGTACCAGATTGAAACAGCTAAGACAGATAGCCATCTCTCCTTGGAAATATTTTGTTTCCCTTGCCGTACACAAGTGGATATATGCGTGATGCCGTGAGTGAAGCGGTAAACCTTTATCCTAAGGGAATGGACCCGACGCCGAATTGTGGATTGATGGGAAAGGTTGGGAAGTGTTTGTGTCTTTTATAGCAAGCATTGTCCGTGTGTGTTGGGTTTCCTCTGGCCAGGTAGCAAAATTCGGTTTGAACTGTCCGCTTCTCGCGGTTAATGAGACTGCTTGACCGTTGTGCTGCATTGAGTAACAAGTGGAACTATGAGGATGATGAACTTGTTGTACGTACTAAATTGTATTGCACCACTTGTATGCTTAGAGAGGATGCTAATCTAGAATGGTTAACTCTACTAGAATTCATGCTAAAATTATGAAAGTAAGGATCCACTCTTAGTTGCTTCCTGGCAAATAAACCCACCAGCCAAAAGCCTCTCATGTCTAGAAGTCGGTGATGTAGTTTTCACCCGACAGGTAAGCCTTGCTGAGTATTAGCATACTCAGCCTTGCTTGTGGCATTTGTCGAGTGGGTTTCGTCCTCTGCCGAGGATCGGGAGGAGTAGCACCATGACCGGCTTCATTATGGTGTTGCTATGTATCGTCGTTAGTTTTAATTTCCGCTGCAATGAACTCTCGTACTTTATTTGAATTCAGACTTGGTTTGTAATAACTTGATGAGACTATTTATGTAAGTTGAATTTGTGGAATGTTGTAATTTCTGGAACTCACCTTCGTGTGGGCGCGCGTGTTGTTTCGATCGTGAAAGTATGTGGTTAATTGGGTATAATCCGACGGCGCTCCAGCTTATTCCGGATTAAGTGCCTGACTACTTGATTAGTGGTCCGTGGGTACTTAACTTGGAATAATTTCGGAGTGGTTCGCCATAGTTCACAACAGAGAAAGTAATCCATTAGAAAAAGGGAAAAGTCTATTTTTCACCCTCCAACTAATACAAAAGTCTGATTTTCAACCCACAACTACAAAACCGGATACTAAAGGCCCTCCAACTATCCAAACCGTGCAAAATTGGCCCTTTGGGTGGTTTTGAAGGTGGTTTTGTATTTTCCAAAAAAATTAAAAAATAATTTTGTATTAAAAAAATTCATAAATAATTTATTTTGAACTAGAAAAATTAGAATCTGGTGCAAATATTTTTCTAAAAATGTGACCTACATGTTGGTGCACCATTAGAAGTTATTTACATATTATTTATTTTTATTCTAATTATTTTCAGAAAAACAATAAGACACTAGTAATATAAATATATAATGCACAAATAACATTAAATGGTATGCCAATAAGTTGGTTACATTTTAAGAAAACTTTTGGCACTGATTTCATATTTTTTGGATCCAAAATGAATTAGTTATGGTTTTTTAAAAGTTTAAATAATATTTCTGTTATTTCTAGAAAATCCAAAACCAACCTCAAAACCACCTAAAGGGCCAATTTTGTATGGTTTGGATAGTTGGAGGGCCTTTAGTATCTCGTTTGGTAGTTTGAGGTTGAAAATCAGACTTTTGTAATAGTTGAAGGGTGAAAAATAGACTTTTCCCGTATCAGCATTTATTTAAATAGTGTAGAGCAAAAATAGTTCGTGGGAATCAACACCCTGGAAATTAAAAGATATCTTACAGAAGGACGCAAAAGAGGGCCCAACCAACTTGAGCCCCCCAAAATTCAGAGCAAACAGAAACCACCAAATGAAAAAAAAAAATGAAGCGTGTTTATACACAGCCATAGCCTGCATCAGCTCCGATCCTATTTTTCCTCGTGATGCCACTCTTCAACATCTGCTGAGCGCTGAAAGCTCCAATTCTCAACCTGCAAATGGAAAGCAATGTATATGTCCATTCCAGCAGTCAACCAGCACATCTGGACATTTAATTTGTATTTGTATGTACCGAGATACAAGCACGACAGGTTAATTAGTAAATCAGCAATTATCAGGCTCGCGCCCGACAAAAGATTGCATCATATTGACCCACCACACATTATTCTCATATTTAGCGGTATCAAATGGTGGCATAAGTATAGACAAATTAAATTCCGATAATAACAGACACATAAGCTCAACGTATGATCCCTTACTCGACTCCCATGGTTACAAGCAAGCAGCACAAACATATTCAGTTCAACATTCATCCCATTATAGCTACACGAGACAAAATTTATTGTGGAGGCGTAGGCAGTTAACATCTGGTCTGCAGATGGCGATGGCGATGGCGATGGCGATGGCGATGGCGATGGCAAATTGGCAATGCTAGGGCCAAAGATGAATCTTTGACTGTACGAGGACCCAACCAACACGTCGTCTGGCTTGCTTTCAGTATCTGCAGTACACAAGATTGCCCCCATGCGTTATCATCTGTATATATAATTCTGTATGCAACCTGTGAAGACAATCAAAATTGTATGGAAAAATCAAGAGAACTGTGATTGGCGCATCATAGTACAACGGATGGTAACCAATAACAATTCTTGGAGAAATTAACCAAGAGTTAAAATGGTTGGATCATCATACACGAATCAGACCGGTGGCAGCCGGTTAATAAAGTCTCCTCTGGTGACCTCGTGCGCTTCAACGGCCTGTGATACAGTGATAGTTGACTCGGCAAAGTCGATCGAATTGTTGAGGCAAAGGCGAGCACACGGCTTGTCTTGGCGGCTGCTGAAGATCGGGAGGCACGGGCAATTCTCGGCTCGCCCACAGCGATCGGAGAGGACTTCGCACTCGTCGCCGACAGCGGCGAGGATGCGTCGGCACAGCCGATTGCTGGCCAACAGGCCAACCGAGACTCGCTAGCTAAGCTCCATCGGAACCCCTCAAACTTGAGAAGTTGAGAGGGCACCAGGCCAGCCAGGGATGCCGGATGCAGCGGCCGGGTAGGCGCAAGCAACCACAGCTCCGCGGTGAACTGAGTCTGGGGCCCTGGGGTGTGCGCCGTCAGCAGCAAGCGGTGGAGTGGAGGTCGCGGGCCTCACGGCGGCTGTGGCGGGTTTTGAGTAAGGTACCGATCGAACAGGTTCGGCGCCGATGCATGCCTATTTCTGCAGAATATGCTACAGTTTTTATATTCATCTTTGCCTAAGTTGTTAACCATGGGTGCATGGCCTTACTGAGTATATATAGTTGGGTTTAGAAACAAAGACTTACAGCATTATATCTATTTTAGGGATGTGTATGATCAAATGGAGTTTAAAGGGGTTACACCTTGACTGCTACCTGCACATGAAAAAATGGACAAAAGAATCAGATAATTTTCGACATGCAACACAAACTTATTTGGAGGAAAATGGCTTTGTATCACACATTGGTTAAGCATCAGCCAAAATCTCACAAACTTATATAAGAGGAAAACAGAACTAATAGGAGCCCAACAACTTTATCTAAATAATGACATCATAGGTATATCACTAGGGTCATTAAGAAAATAAAGAGGGGATCATAATAGAAATATGCAGTTCATGCGTGACTGTCACTAATCTCACAGAATAAAATAGCATGGTCCACAAGAACTATAGGCATAGCCAGAATGCAATAGACCTAACGAGGTTTATAACAAGCATGCCAACATATGAGAGTACCAAGTAGGACTTGTTTGCAGCTCCAGATTGCCACACTTTGGTATGCCTCAAGTTACCTCGTTAGCAGTCCAGAACGATGCCTAAGCGATCAATCATGGCAAGAATCCTTAAGAACTCAGAAATTATGCCGAAGTATGAAAATATGATTAAGTTTAAAAGGGAAAACCTACAGCATCATGTACATTATATTATTCCAAGACTTCGATATGATCAATATCAAGATGGAGGCATATGCTTATATTAGCAAAGGATCAATTACTATCTGCACACATCATAAAAAGGTAAACAACGGAAGTCATTCAAATCTTTTTAGAACAAAGAGGGTGTATACTAATCCACGGCTTGAACAGAAGACAATAAAATTAGAATAGGAACCGAACAAAGTAAAACTAGGATAACTTCCTATAAAATCCAGAGCCAACTGAAATTAAAAAAAAAACAGAAACAAGAATGAAGTTTACAAACGTAGAGACACATAACCTGCATAAGCTTCTCCGTTTTCTCATGATATACTCTTCAATGATGGATGCTCCAGGTTGGAACCTGAAAAATGGAAAGTAAAGATATATTCGAGGAGGCAAAAGCCAAACCACTTTGATACTTGAATATACCACAACACTAATTCATGCTCCTCGGATTAGTAACACCAATAATCATGTACATGCACCAGACAGAACATATAATTGCATCAGATTACCCCCAACAGAATTTCATATTCATCAGTGACTCAGTGTCCAACCAATCGTGGCAGAGGCATACAGACATTGTTCCAGCATAATAGGCACACAAATTCAAGGTATCAGAGATGTACCACAGAAGTTCAAGGTAACCCGCAGTTCCAGCACAACCATATTCAGTACAAAACTCATCTGAATATTATTACAAATGACAGAATTCATTATGAAAATAAGGAAATGTGATCAAAATCTGGCAGTGTCACAATGTCCCCATAATGAACTTCGATGGTAGCCGGCCAGCACCTCTTCTCCCAGCAGCTTATTTGGTTCTTTTGCCATCACTCATCAGCGCCAAATTAACTGAGCATTGCAGAAAGGGAAACAAAAATCAGTCACGATTGTCTAGCGTAACAGTGTACTAACAAGAAGGCTAATAATTGGTTAATCACCAACCATCTGTATCAGTAATCATGCAAGCTCCATTGGGAGTTTGCGACAATTCTAGGGGGAAAAAACGAAAAGATTGAATCCGAGGAGCACTGGAGCAGAGCTAGAGACCTGCGCTTTTGCTCGCTCCAGAGTCCAGATGATTGCTCCTGAATAAGACGTCCATAGCGAGGAAATCCAAGTCAAGATCTTACCTGAATAAGACGGCCATGCCCATCAGCAAGACGAGCGCCGCCGCCATGGCCGACGCCACCTTCACGAGGATCCCCACCACAGGCGCCTCGATCGGTCCGTGTCCGGCGACGGCGACTGCGCCGCCGCCGCCTTCTCCACCGGCGCGGATGTGGCCGACGATTATCAGCATCATGCCCAGGAAGAAGCTCGCCGTCGCTGCGGCGGGAAGCGCACGGAGAGCAGCCAGACCCAGCTCGCGAGCTGCTTCGTGGCCGTAATCCACGCCACCTGGAGCTGGAGCCTCCTGTACGAACAAAAAGAAGTGGAGGAAGGCAACGGACGCACAGAGCATGAACACCACGAGCTCCGGCAGGCGCCGGTGGCCGGCGGCCGTGGCAGCCGCGGCTCGATAGAAGTGGAGGTAGACGAGAGCCACGGAGGCGAAGAGGGCCCCCACCGCAGGCAGCGGCAGAAAGGCCCAGATCGCGCCGCGGAGCGGCGGCGGGGCTTGTTGAGTGCCCGAAGGCGTCCGCTGCGGGTCGAGGAGGATGGCGAGCTCGAGAGCGCTGATCGCGACACAGAGGACCGGAACGGCGACGGAAACTGAATTCCCCATCGGACGCTGCTGGAACAGGCGGCCGGGGAGGACGAGGATCGACCTGGAGGCGAGGAGGAGAGCGCGTCTTGGAGTGTCGAGGAACAGCTCTACGGCGTGGTTTAGGGTTTATCAACTCCGGCGGTGGGCTGCCAAGCAGGAGATGCCAATGGTGATGTGGCTGCTGGTGGTGGTGAGGGGCGAGCTGAGCTGGGGAGCGAGGAGGACGGACGACCAGGAAAGTACGCGCGGGGCGGGATAGCGTGAGATGCTGCGAGCTGGGCTCGTGCCTTCGTGGGGTTTGGGCGGTTACACCTAACGTGGCGAGAAGCAATAGGTGCCTTTTCCTTCTCCTGCCCTCTTTTCTAATGATCGACTACTTAAAGAGTTTTCGACGGCGAGTTACGTGATCCTGTTATAGACTTGGGGAGGATCCAATCAGATCGGCGGCCACCGCAATCAGAGTAAAGTCAGGGGGCACCAAAAGCGTTACAAAATTCATTCGTGGTCTGAGCATCTTTCGGAGTGATTACCTTATTCTAAATTTCTAACCAATTAGCGTCTGTATTGTGCAAGCAATGTAATTAAAAGAAAAGGCTTGAAAAAGGGTACGGGTTAGTAGAATTGAATGCCACGACGACACGTCATAGCACACTCTGTGTTCTATGCTCTGCAAAGCGCCTAAATTGTTCGCACTCATTCTAACCCACTCAGGAAACCCCATATTCCCATAGCCTCCTTTTGGTTTAGGACAGTAGCAACCATATTGAGCGAGACAAAGCGCCTACAGTTATCACCACACGAAGGAAGCTCGATCTGTATTCAGAGTATTCTCCTTTTCCCGTCTTTGACCAACCCTAACGACTATAGTGGGAGTCAGATGAGATCTGCAGATACATCATGTTTCTTACCCTTTTCAGAGGAGCTGCTTGGTTTCTCTCTGAAAGGAAATGCTACTGAAGTCTAGAACAGTCAAAAGTGAGCCTAGCTAGCGCACGACTCTGTTGCTGACCACAAACTAGGGAGTCAGCTAGATTTGATCCGAAAACAAGGCAAGCAAAAAGGACCAAGGATAGTAGGCTTTCACGGCGAAACGATAAAACAAGCACCGAGGATAGAGACCGGACGAACCTGCCAGTGCCGCGGCAACAGTGGACGCAGCTCAGCTCAGGGCATCATGGTGTGTCCCATGGCCTTGCCCATCTCCATCTGCAACTGCGGCGGCGGCAGCCAACAGCAGCGGGTCGGCGAGCATGGCGACGGAGAGGGGTGGGCTAGATGCGGAAGCTCTGCAAGCTCATCTGAGCCGGAGCTACATCGTTGACTTGCAAGTCTCCCCCTTGGCTCCTCTCCTCGGCCGTCGCCGTGTAAATAGCAATGTGGATAATGCGCGAGCCATCACTCAGCACAACACTCCAGAGACATCATCCATTGTGGTGGCTCCACCTATCAGACAGTAGTGGGTAAGAACCACCATAGTACATGCTCGTTTTTTGATGACATCATATCCCCGGCTCATCATTGGGCGCTGGGCGCTAAACAACGTTGTACTAGCAGTTCTTACAGCATCAAGGAACCAGTAGTTTTTTTTTTAGTGCAACCATCGTATTCAACCTCTACTGTTATATGTGTGATGTGTCTAGTACTCCTGATGTTAGTGCAACCCTGGCTCGCTTTGGTATCATGCCAGGAGTAGTTAGGAAATCAGCGAGGCCCCTACCATGATGTTGGTGGTAGTATAGTACTGTAGTATGGACAGAAGTGCGACTTGTACGCCCGATTGGCAGGCAGAGCATCACAACAGACAGCATCACCTACCATGCAGGTCTAGGGACAGCAGCTGGCAGAGTTGGGAGTTGGGACAACGTCACCGTTTAAGGTTCGCCTTGCAAGGATCTCTCGGTCGCGGGCGTATTGGCACAACACAACAGCATAGACGCCCGAGCAGCAGGCAGGCAGCAGCATGAACTATTCATCTGTGTATAAACGGCGCCGGCACGTGTGTACTACGGCCGGGGCCGGCCGCGCATATCTTCTGGGCCACTCGTGTGGCTTTCGTTTTCAGGGCGCGCCAACGCCCAACGTGTTGAAGGTGCCGAGCCTTGACTGGTCCTGCTGGTCGCTAAGGGAGGTGTACAATACTGTTTTTCGGGTACTGTATTCTGGAACGTGAAAGAAAACGAATTCTCGATCCCGTATGCTCCACGGCGAAATTGACCGAGCAGCAGGTGCCGCTTGCAGTGACGCCCGCCCACGATCCACCACAGGACCACACCCCGTGGTCTCCGCAGTAGACCTGAGCATTTCTCGGGCCGGGCCGAAGAAAAGCCCAGTTTTCTCGGGCCTACAAAACCTTGCCCAAGCCCGCCCACATAACTGGTCGGGCCGGGCCGGGCCAAGTCCCATGGCAATTTATGGGATCCCATGCCCATCCCAGAAGCCCGATATATTACAATTTCATACGCTAATTATCAGGTGGCCGGCCGTTCGTCAGTCACAATATCCATACTCAGATAACATGTGAACAGCAACATCCAAATGCAAATTAGAGTACAGTACTATAGTCCTAGAGTCTGGCAAATTACAGTTCGCTAGATAGATGAAAGTTAAAAAAATACGCAGCCAACAAGTCTCCAATTCTCCATGCCGCTAGTGAGCTAGTGCATAACAAAATTATAAACCCATGCAGCTCCAAGTATCCAGGTCTATACTTTCCTAGACACGAGCTATTCCATGGACCATCTGTTACAACCAAAATAGTGAGTCTATCAACAAAAGGTTTCTCCTCCTGGCCAAGCTTCACCAGAAGATCCGAAGAACGTTAGAACCCTGCAAAGAATTATAATGTAAAATATTTGGCATGCATGTGAATTATGAACATCCATTCTGTGGGGGTAAGGAAACCACCTGAAGTTCTAATCAACAGCTGTAACGTCGTCATCAGCATCGTCAACTTCAATAGCATCTCTAGCTGCATTTTTTAAACAAATACGCAAATTCAGAACAAGTGTTGAAATTATATAATAGGAGCCATAAATTCAGAACAAAATAAAAGAACAAACAGAATATATATACATTACCTATATCCCCCTTGGCACGCACCCAATCTTGCAAACAAAGTAAAGCCTCCACTGTTTCTGGATTCAATGAACTCCGACAAGGAGTTATCACTTTTTTTCCAATGCTAAATGCTGACTCTGATGCTACTGAAGAGATGGGGATGGTAAGAAGATCACGAGCCATGCTTGCAAGTTCTGGATAAGTCACTGATGAGGCCTTCCAAAACTCCAGTATGTCTAGATCAACTTTTGGGTCTTTTGTTGGTTCTTCGAGATACAAATCCAACTGAGATTTTTGAGTTTGTGGTGCAACAGTGGTCAAGTAATCATCATAATCATCAAATAAGTCATCCCGCTGGTGGTCAGCATTATTTCTTGGATTGTTGATAGATGGGCCAGAATTTGTGCACTTGTACTCAGCAAACAGTTCATAAAGCTTACTGACAGCTTTATTAACTTGTTCTTCAGCAACAGACTCATCATCATGTATCTTTTTGTAGCAGTACCTAAGAAGATTCAGCTTGTATCGAGGATCAAGAATTGCTGCACATGATAGAACCAAGCTGTAGTCTGACCAATATTTATCAAACTTAGTTTTCATTTCTTTCACCATGTCAGACATAAAACTTTTTGGCTCTCTGGCAACTTGCAGCAACAGTGAGTGGATCTTAAATACACCTTTGAAGTACAGATTGGCTGTGGGGTACTTCGTGCCTGAGAAAGTGCATGTGACTTCATAAAAAGACTTCAGAAATTTAGTCATGGTTGCTACCTTCTTCCACTCAAGCTCAGACAGATCAAAATTAGACATAAAGATTGGATCTCTCGATGCATAATGCTTCAATACTGCCTTATAGAACTGTGCATTTTCAAGCATTTTATAGGTTGAATTCCAACGCACAACCATGTCAATACATAGCTTCTTTTTAGTTTCCAAATGAAACAAATTCAGAGCATCCGTATAAAACTTATGCCTACGGATACCAGACCCATGGATGTATTGAACTCCTTGGTGAATCTTATCAACAGAACTGTCAATCAATTTCAGACCAGCTTGAACTATCAAATTCAGAATATGTGCACAACAACGAACTTGAAAAAAAGCACCCTCAAACAGTAATCTGCCTGTCATACCCGGTTTTAGAAAGAAAACCGAGTACATCTCATATGTGTGCCAGGATCAAATTTCACACATATGATAGACCGTGAGTGAATAGCAGAAACAGTACTCAAACGAATAGTTAATAAACAAAGTATTTATTACACTCACGAATAAGGCACAAAGGCCAAAATAAACTGGTTCACACGATAACTAAGACGATATCTCCAAAAGCACTCCACAGGCAACTGACTGGTGGAACACACGCCTAGAACTTATCAAGATCGCTGAGATACTCCGCTCCATTATTACCTTCTGATCCAATATAAGCAAGGATGAGTACACTTATGGTTGGTACTCAACAAGTGGGGGAAATATGCAAGCTATCAAGGATAGGCTGGGTTTGCAGCGGTTAGCATTTTAGTTGGTCAAGTTTTATTGACAAGCAACTATTTACTAAGATATAAGTATATACCACCCCATATTAACAATAAATAATCAATAAGTAAATCATAAGCATAACCAATAGCATATGCATGCAATGATTTAATTTCATGTTCCGATAGTTTAATCACGTGAGGGTCCAGGCCGTTCATGACCGCGAACACGGCTGTTATAACAGTTTTACACTCTGCAGAGGTTGTACACTTTCACCACAATTCGCGTAAAAGCTCCGAAGAACTTTAACCCAACCATGCTGTGCAAAAGTAGGCACAATATCACACTTCCGAGGTGTGATTGCATAGGGACGCTACGAAGCCTTTACAAAGAATTTCTACATGTGTGTTTGTTCCGAGTACCGACTGTTTCAACAGAAGATACCCTCTTCCGATCCCCGCACCAACACATCCTCAAACGAATAACCACCCAACAGGCAGCACAAACACAGCATGTAGTTCATCTAATTATTCAGCTAAGACCAGAGCCATATGGTATTGTGGTTGTACGGTAAATCCCGGGTGGTTCTCCATGTTCCGATTAACATGGTGATCTTGTATTATCATGACAAGATATAAATAATAAGGATATTCATCAATGTTGGATAGAACCCATCATGAACCAAGATTAAGCATCTAGCATAGCTACCCAACATAAAAGTAAACCCGGTTTATCAAGGCTTGGGTGTAAAAGACTAGTCATCCTTACATAGGACCCATCAAATTAATGCATCGCGAACATAAATATAAACTTTGTTGTCATGCAATGTGTATGGGTTCAAAAGAGTATGCAGAGGGGGAAATCCACTTGCCTTGCTCAAAGTACTGCGTTGGCTCCTCCTCGTAAACTTGATCTTGATCTCCCTCGAACGGACCGTTCTCTATACGTTTCACACAAGCATTCAATCAATAAAAGCAAAACAATACACCAAACAACTTTTAAAAACACAAAGGCGTATCTAGAACTATTCTTGATGAAGAGACGGTCGCGTGAGCGCAAAGATCACTAAAAACGGATTTAAAACGGTCAAGATATGGCTAAAACAAGGTTTAGGGCTTCTTTGAACTAAATCTAACCTTCCAGGGGCTTAAACAGAAGAAACCAGGGACCTAAAACGTAATTTTATATAAAAACCGAAGGGCTTTTATGAAAAACTACGCGTCAGGACGGCGGGTTCTAATTTTAGAAAGCTCAGGGGCCTAAACAAAAAGAAAAAGACCCAGATCTAATTATTTTTGAACTGGCTTGGACCGCGGGTTGATTTCTAAAAAGATCAGGGGGTTTTCTGCAAAAACGCATGGCTGACTGACGCTGAACGGTTTGACTCGAGTCGGCTCGGACCTAGACCGTTGGATCAAGATCTAACGGCTGAGATCAAAGGGGCAACTCCGGCGACGCGAGAGCGGCGTCGTCTCGCCGGAACTTCGCCGGACTTGAGCAAACGAGGGCTAGGGAGCTCGGTTTTCCTCGATTCTTGGCTTGGGAGAAAGCTAGGGACGTGGGGAACCTATTTTGGGGAATCTAAACGAGGATTGAGCAACGGCGAGGTCCCACGACGGCGAGCGGCGGCTCGGCTACTACGGCGGCGCAACGCAACGACGAGAGAGCGAGAGAGAAAGAGAAAAGAGACTTGGCAACTTCCTTACCCTCACGCGCAACTCGACGACGAGCTTAGAGCGACGAAGGCGGTCTTGAAGGCTCGAATCGACGGCGGCGAGTCAAACCTAGGGTTTGCGGCTATGGCGGTTATGGCGACGCGGAGAGCTCGGGTTTTGGGTTGGGGATCAAAGGAGTCGAGGCGGCGGCTTATAAGGGCCGGAGAGACCAAGGCTCGCGCGCCAAGAAGCGACACGGAGACGGCGTCGCCATGGACTCGACGGAGTCCTGCTCGAACTCGGCTCGGGGAAGAAGACGACGACCGACAAGTGGGGCCCACCTGTCAGCGACGCGAAAAGAGAAAGAGAGGAGAGAGCGGCTGGGCCACGGCGCGCGCGCGAGTTGGGCCGAGAAAAGAGAAAACGGGCCGCGCTGCGCTGAAGAGGAAAAGAAAAGGCCGAGAAAGAAACTGGGCCAGAAAAAGATGGGTTGGGCTAGAAGAGAGAGAGAAAAGAAAGGTTTTGAAATTTAAGTTTAAACTTTTGCAAACCTTTTTCAAATTCAAACAAGCATTCAAAAACATATGCAACAGCATAAATGCAGCAAAGAATTTATTGACTCTAATTTAAATGATATTTAAATATTTAAGGGCCAAAATTTAACTTTGAAATTTTAATATTTCCTAAAAACAAGCTAGGAAAAATAGTTGCCTAAGTAAATTTTAATGTGATGAAATTAGGGTGTTACACTGCCATGAGCTAGTAATCTCATCCTAAGGGAATTTGACATGTTGTCATTATAGGATGCATTGTCCAAAGTAATAGTCATGACCTTTGACTCAACATTCCAGTTCCTAAAGCAAGTTGCTACAATATCGGCAATTGATATGCCATCGTAAGGAGGAAGTAATTCACTGAACAAAATTATCCGCTTCTGTAGCTTCCACTCAACATCAATAAAGTGAGTAGTTATGCAAATGTAGCTATCCTTCGAGGTCTCAGATTTCCACTCAACATCGTAAGTGAAACTTATTCTGCCAGGTGCTGCAGCTATTACTTTTTTCAAAGCATCTTTCTCAGATTGGTACATAGCTACAATGTCTCTCTTAACAGTGAAGCGGCCAATTTTCTTAAACTGTGGGACACAACAGTTAAGAAGAAAACAAAACCCAACTTCCTCAACCACTGAAAAGGCATGCTCACCACTCACAAGGAATATAGCAATCCCCCTCCTAATAAGATCTGCGTCAAACTTGTGGTTTTTAAGAGCAACAGAACCATCTGGATTTTTCTCAGCCCGAAGAACATACTGATCAATACTAACCTGACGTCTATCGTGTGTTTGGATATGCCTTAACAAGTGAGAAGTGCCATTCTTAGTACGAGAAGTGAGAATCTTCTTACAGATTCGGCATTTAGCTGTGCTCATCTCAGGGTCATCGGTTTCAATCTCAACGAAATCGTTCCAAACCTGAGACTTCCTACGGCGTTTTCTACCAGACTCATCATTTGGCTCCACCTCTTCCGGCTCCACCTCTTCCCGCTCGACCTCTTGCCACTCCACCTCGTCGTCATCACCTTGTGCTTCGGTCGATTGTGCCATCACTTCCTAGATCTCAATCTACAATCTCATAAAATAAAATTGCCTTGATTAGCACATGCGTACATTTTATAGTATTACTAGCACAGCAAGCAAGACAAAACAAGAATGGTTGGAGAAACAATTAAATAATATGTTCTCACGTGCTAGATCTACATCAAAAGCAATCATACTACTAATAAGAAAAACACCAGATCAAACAAAGGGAAAAGGTCGTACGTGTGGACTGGGTGTCTAGATCTTGAAGCAACAAGAAAAAGAAACACGAGCAGCAAGTAAAGTAGTAGTGTTGCCCAGTGCCCTGCGTGAGCAGCCGCCAGGAGACTGGGCGACTGGGAGGGGAAAACCTAATTGTCCTCATCTGAGTCTTTATATACCAGCACTACAACAGGCTTACAGGCCGCAGCAGAGGCTGTTGGGCCAGGCCGGCAGAACAAATTGAGCAGGCTGAATCTCGCAGTGTGGTGTGGGGGTTTGGGACTGGGAGCTAATTGTCGGGCCGTCGAGCTTTTTTCGGGCCGGGCCAGCCCGGCCCGGGTTTTCCACGGGCCAGCAAAATCTGCGCCATGCCCATCCCAAAAACAGTCACGGGCCGGGCTTAGCCCGTCGGGCTCGGGCCAGGCTGCCGGGCCGGGCCAGGCCGGGCCAGTTTTGCTCAGGTCTACTCCGCAGTGTGTCCATCGTAACAAAAATCCCCCACCCAGCACCGGCAGATGCGACAACAGACGGTTGCTGACAAGAAACAACGCCGCGGCGTCAGGGACGACCGGACCAGCTTGCCGCTTGGCGTGAACACGCTTCTGGCCGGACATGAGATGCCATCCATGAATGCACGGCGATGCAACAGCGCGATTCCTTCGTGTCACCGTGTCAGATCATTAGAGCTCGATCGAGGTGAACAGCAGCAAGCAATCACTCCTTGGGCTGCTGCTGACGGTGACAATATGTAACGTGTTTAGTTGTTGGGAAGAAAAAGAACTTTTTCCGGGAAGCGTGTTTTATGAGTGAGATGAATAGTAAAATTGAAGAAATTGAAGAAGAACTTCTGTGAAGCGTGTTTTCTGAGAAGTATGTTATGAATAGGAAAGTTGAAAACATGTTTTGAAAGTAAACATGACAATGGTTTCGAGATGCTTCTGGTCCATGGCCAACACAGGTCCGGCTACGGGCTACCTTCACAAGCAAATTAAAGCTTCTCAGCTCACGGCGATGGTGACATATTACTTTGACTATAAGGCAAAGACGCCTTGCCTTGGACACACGCAACGAGTGACAGTGACGCGTTAATTGTTCCAATTCCAATCTGGTCGTACTTAAAATGCACCGTTAGTGTCAATCAAAATTACGCTACACGAAAGGTTTTTTTTTTCAGATTGTCTGTATCAGATACCAGTACGCGTTGTTGTTGGTTCGGAGCTGGGCTGGTCTTGGTCGCCGTGCTCCGACAAAACGTAACCGTGCGATGCACCGTCCTGCCAAGCGGCAAGTGGTGTCCGTGACTACTGATTCCAACAAATCACCCTAGATAGAGAGCGAGGCTGTGCGCCTGCAGTGTGAAAGGGCCCTCTGTGTTCAGATTTAGGAAAAAGTACTTCTCTAACAAGTTTTTTCTATTCATCCCACACACAGAACATGTTTTCCAGTACACTATTCATCTCGAAAAAATACTTTTTACTTTCTATCTGAACACAGCCGGGATGCGTCGTGATATCCAAGCCACATGCGACCAGCAAAATTGACCAACTGCCCCCGCTCGTGCGCGAACTCAACGGCCTAGCATCGCTGTCAAATTGTCGCGATCCCACGTCACCCCCGACCCTTTCGGACAAACGACAAAGCCGTCACGCAGGCGGCCGCAGTTGCATCCGGTAAATCCCCAACCGGCGGATGTCATGCGACGAACTTCTACGGCTCACCGGCGTCCGGCCACAGAAATGGACATGAACACACAGGCAGCTCTGCCGCTGCTGCTTGCTGAGGTGCCGTCGTCGGCCGTGCCGGACCGTGCTTATATGGGCACTCTCCATCATCCATGTCCGGCAGTGTGGTCATTTCCTATGGCAGATTAGCCCCGTGCAATTTTCTCCATGGCATCATGGAGATGCCCACTAGTGAACCGGAACACATGTGAAAGTTCCACACAGAAAACTATTACATACGTATACGCGCGCCCATTGGGTTGCCACGTCACGTCCATCATATCATGTGTGCTCAATATATACGGTTGGCAAGCTTCGTTCTTGATAGGTGCCTGCCGCGTCGTCGTGCGACGTGAACAAGTCTGCGGTCCGTTCTGCATTCCACATGACTACTTATGATGGACAAGTGACAACCTTCGACAAGCGCAAGCAGGTACAATAAGCCAACGTCAGAAAATTCTAAAAGCGGCGCCGAAGAACGGGCACCAGCAGTGTCCCGCCTAATGCGAGTACTCGGTGCTAACAGAAAAGGAAATTTGAACAAAGCTGGTCTCAGATGCTTTAATCCGTGATTGGTTCTTCAAAAGATTAATCTGTGATTGCTAAAATTATTTGATGAATTCGTACTCACCACTTAATAGCCAAACATGTCAGGCACCATTGTGTACGAAATGTCACGTGCATGTGCATCAGGTACCTTCAAGAGTTAGATTGGCAATCATACAATACATGGAACATGTATAACTAATAAACCTAACAAAATAGTATAATGAACAAGAACGATCAATAACATTCACACTGTAATCTTGCAACAAAGCAAAGTATTGCACAAAGCCTAGATGTCAACCAATAAACCAGATGCAATGAACTCCAAACAACTCTCAAAAGAATTCTATGTGTGGTCATCATCAATCGTGGTCTTACACTTACTGTAGAATTGTAGATAATAAGTTTAGACGCACACCTTAGAGAAATTAAAAGGGGATTTGTAGTGACCATCAGGTTGAATGGAAAACCAGGACATATACCTTTAGAAAGTACACAAAAGAGGACAAAATAAATTTGGGATCCAAGATAACTTATACTATATACAGATATGTAATACTATGAGTAGAATGGGCCATCGACAGTACATAGGAAATGAGAAGGACAATTATCAATGAACAATACCATGGGTATTGTTAATATCACAAAATAGCTCAATCAACAAAAACTAGCCACTTTCTCAAAAAAAAAAAAGAACTAGCTGCAACGCAGATTTTGTTTTAGCGCTAATGAGCTACAATACTATAGACATGTAATAATCCCATGAATAGAATGGGCCATCAACATGTACAAAAATGAGAAGGCCAATTATAAATCAACAATACCCTGCATATAACTAATATCACAATGTTAGAAGAACGGGAGCAGAGAATGGATCGAGAAGGAGAATAGATACGTGCGGAGGAAGACGAACAGGGGAACGGAAAGAGGAATGATTAGAAAACGTGTTGTTCTTTTCAATCCTGAATACCTCTCCCACTTGTCAATACTCTCCTTTTCTACTGGCATTACACGGCCATCAGGCCCAGACATCGCATGCAAGCGATTACACCCACTCAGGGCCTATTACACGAGGGTTGGCCTTCCTGGGCCGGCGCTGCGACGATGACGGCCCAACCTTCTCTTGGAGTTGTGCTGTGTCCGGCAACGGGTTGCTAACAATCCCTCCTCCTTGAGAACCCGCTTGACCCCAAGCGGGAGCCGACGGGAAACGACGTCTCAGATCTTCAACAGTTTCCCAAGTAGCCATAGAATCAGGCCATCCAGACCAACGGACTAAAACTTGACTGACCTGACGTCTCCCATGGGTGGAATTCCGGCGCTGCAAGAAATGTTCAGGAACGCGTGGAAGCTCAATATCACCAGGAACATCAGGGATAACCATTGAAGAGCAGCCCACGGCCCGTTTTAACTGCGAAACATGGAAGACGGGGTGGATCGAAGAAGTGACAGGAAGATCCAAATGGTAAGCAACCTGCCCCACCTTATGCAACACCTTGTAAGGACCGAAATATTTGAATGACAGTTTCTGATTTGAGCGAGGAGCCAAGGAAGATTGCACATACGGCTGCAACTTAAGGAACACCATATCTCCCACCTCAAACTGTCTTTCAGTCCGGCCTTTATCAGCCTGCCTTTTCATCCTCAACTTTGAACGATGGATGTGTTGTTTGATCAAGTTAGTCATCACTTGCCGATCCTGCAACCAAACAGATAGCTCAGGCACGTCCACCACATCAGCTTCAGTAATGCCAAACTGCCTTGGAGGATGACCATACAGAGCCACAAATGGGGACACACCAATGGATGAGTGTGGACAACAGTTATACCAAAATTCCGCCAACGGAAGCCAGGACAGCCACTTAGCTGGGCAAGCATTGACAAAACATCTTAAGAAGGTTTCCAGAGTCTGATTAAGACGCTCTGTTTGGCCATCTGACTGAGGGTGGTAACTGGAACTCATGTGAAGCTCCACACCCGCTAGCTTAAAGAGCTCCTGCCACAATGAACTGGTGAAGATACGGTCACGATCAGATACCATGACAGAGGGCATGCCGTGCAACTTGTACACATGGTCCATAAAGGCCTTAGCCACCATAGATGATGTAAAGGGATGCCGGAGAGGGATGAAATGGCCATACTTAGTCAAGCTGTCCACTACTACCAGGATACAGTTTGCCACACCAGACTGTGGAAGGCCCTCAACAAAATCCAAAGAAATAATTTGCCAAGCCGAAGTTGGGACAGGTAATGGTTGGAGCAGACCTGGAAGCTTGGATCGATCTGGCTTTGCACGCTGGCATACAGAACACTCTTTGACATATTGATGGACAACCTTCTTCATACCCCTCCAAGCAAACAATTGTTTCATACATCTGTAGGTAACTGGGACACCTGAATGGCCGCCCACTGGAGAACTATGAAATGCTTGCAAGAGCTTGGATTGTAGCACAGGATTGTGGCCTATCCAGATTCTATTTTTGTTGCGAAGAATGCCCTGCTGCAAGGTGAAATACTGGACAGCCTTTGAATCAATGGCCAGTTTGGACAGCAACTGCAATGAGTAATCATCAGCCTGATAGTCTGACACAACCTCAAGCAACCACTGTGGTTCACAGGTAGATAATGCAGAACACTGTGAAATATGGGAGGACTTTCTAGACAGGGCGTCAGCGACGCGGTTTTCAGATCCTTGCTTGTACACCACTCGGTACTGCAAACCCAGAAGTTTGGTGAACATTTTCTGTTGCCAGTGAGTGTGCAAACGCTGTTCATTGAGTTGGCTCAAACTGCGCTGATCAGTAAAGATAATAAATTCCTGGTGCTGCAAATAAGAACGCCAGTGCTGAACAGCCATAAGAATAGCAAGATACTCCTTCTCGTAAGTCGATAGGCCTTGAGTACGAGGGCCTAGAGCCTTGCTGATATAAGCCATAGGATGCCCTTCTTGCATCAAGACAGCACCCACTCCTGACCCACAAGCGTCCGTCTCAATAGAGAATTGTTTGTTGAAATCGGGTAAAGCCAACACTGGGGCATTGCACAGAGCCTCCTTCAAGGCGTTAAAGGACTTCTCATGCTCCACAGTCCATATGAAAATTGCATGTTTCTTCAACAAATCCGTAAGAGGCCTGCATATAACACCAAAATGGCGGACGAACTTGCGGTAATAACCAGCAAGGCCCAAGAAGCTACGCAATTCTTTAGCATTGGAAGGTTGAGGCCATTGAGCAACAGCTGCAATCTTTCCAGGATCTGTACCGACGCCACGTTCACTAAGCACATGACCCAAATAGTGAATTTTTTGTTGAGCAAAGGAACACTTCAATAATTTGACCAGCCACTTATCCCTGACTAAAATTTCAAAAACCAATCGCAAGTGTTGCAAATGCTCCTCATAAGACTTGCTATAAATGAGAATATCGTCGAAGAATACCAGGACGAACTTCCTTAAGTAAGGGGACAAGGAAGAGTTCATAGCAAACTGAAATGTACCAGGCGCTCCTGTCAACCCAAAGGCCAAGACTCTGAACTCGAAGTGGCCACAATGAGTCTGAAAGGCCGTCTTGAATTCCTCCCCAGGCTTAAGTCTGATTTGGTGGAATCCCGACGTCAAATCAAGACAAGAAAACCAGCTTGCCAAGGCTAATTCATCCAAAAACTCATCGATGATCGGAACTGGGTATTTAGCCTTGACAGTTATAGCATTCAGATGCCTGTAGTCAACACAGAAATGCCAAGTGTTGTCCTTCTTACGAACCAGCAGAACTGAAGAAGAAAAAGGACTAACACTCTTTTGAATAAGACCACTAGCTAACATCTCCTTGATCTGTTTCTCTATTTCATCTTTGACCGCAGGAGCAAACCTGTAAGGACGCACATTAACTGGAGCAGCACCTTCAACAAGTGGTATAGTGTGGTCACAAGCCCGAGATGGGGGCAGTTCTGAAGGCACAGCAAACACAGACTCAAATTCCTTGAGAAGAGATTGCACCTCAATAGGAATTGGCTTGCTACTGGAATCCTGATCATCGCCAAGAACTGAGCACAACTGAACCACCGAGCCCTCAGGCAATCCATACAAATCACCATGCAACACTACAATGGAATCTTGATAAGGTATAGACATCCATCTTTGTTTCCAGTGAATCTTCATAGGACTATGACTCTCCAACCAATCTAAGCCCAATATCATATCATAGGATCCCAGTGGAAGAAGCTTCAGATCACTTTCAAACAGGAACCCATTAATTGACCACACAGCATTCGGAATGTATGCAGAACACAAAAGTGACTGCCCATTAGCAACTTTAACCACCAACGGGGACTGAAGATCCGAGACTCCATTCAACTGAGCAGCAATATGTGAACTGACAAAGGTATGGGAGCTACCTGAGTCGACCAAAATACGGACTGGATTACCCTGGATGTCACCCAACAAGCACATGGACTTCATCGACGGCTGTCCAGATAAGGCCGCCACAGACAAAGTGAGAAATAACTGAGGTGCCTCAGAATCAGGCGTGCCCGGCGCAGAATCACAATCATCAGTTAACTGGAAGATTTCCAAAAGTTCTTGAACAGCGTGAAGTTGAACTTTGTCGGCACACGTGTGTCCACGTGACCATTTTTCTGCGCAGAATTGACAAAGTCCTTGGGCACGATGATGGGCACGAAGAGCGCGCCACCGATCATCTGCAGAGCGTGGATGAGCACCATCAGCAAGACGAAGATCTTCAGGCACCAGGGCTTTAAGCTTGGGCGGAGAAGGAAGGGGCAGAGGGGAGCCGCCAGCTTGCTTAGAGTGATAAGAATAATCGAACCTCTTGACATCTTTCCTTCTGCCCACCAGGGACACCACCTCCTGCAATTTTGCAAGAACGAAAGCAGTATCCAGATCGGAAGGGCGCTGTATAAGAACAGCAGCACGCAAATCTTCCCTCAAGCCATCAATAAATCGCATAGTGAAATACAAAGGATCCGAACGAGCTTCATAAGCAATCAATTGATCCACCAAAGCAGCAAAAGCAACAATGTAATCCTCGACAGAACCAGTTTGCCTAATGTTCAAAAATTGACGAACAAGAAGCTCATGATGTTCTCTACCAAAGCGATCCAGCAGTAATTTAGAGAAGGCTTCCCAAGTGCAAGATTTCAAGCGAGCTTCTACGGCTGGCAACCACCGAGCCGCAAGAGAGACAATATGCATAGAAGCCAATTTAACCCACATAGAAGGAGGGACTCTGTAAAACTCCATGAAATCAGCACTTCTAGTAAGCCACAACTTAGGGTTGTCACCATCAAAGGAAGGAAAATTCAACTTAGGTAGTCGTCCCAAAGACACATCATCATCACTCCCATAACCAGGATGTCCAGAATAATGATGGAACTGAGTATTCATAGTAGAAGATTTAGGATCTGGGGAAATCGACGTACCCTTGACCGAGGGATGTTCTACGGTCGTGACGGAACCGTAAACACCCTCCCGGTGAACGGAATCGACGCGGTGCCCATGGGGCCTGTCTGCTTCGCCAGCGGCAGATGGGCGCCCGGCAGCCGGAATCACCGTCTCGAGGATGGGGGCTTCACGATCCATCACAGAGCGTTCCCAGTGTTTGCTCAACTTGCCCACCTCGAGACGTACGGTGTCAACGACGCCCTCGATGTCAGGACGCCAGACGTCGAAGGATGCCGCGGCGCGCTCCAGAGTGGAGAGGCGCGCATCCTGGGCGACAGAGAGGTCGGAGAACCTGCGCTCCCAACTGTCCTCCTGGGAGGAGAGGCGAGTCTCCCACTTCACTTCATGATCGGTGAAGCGGGACTCGAGCTTCGACTCGACATCGTCGAAACGCTTGTTCAATTTGGACAATTCCTCGAGCACCAACTGGGTATCGGGGTTCATGGCACGGTGACGGTTGGAATCTGGTGAAGTGAGGGTGGGAAGGAATGGGATCCAGTGCGCCGATTCACGCCACAAATTGCTCCGGCGTGGGATGGAATTACGAGATCTGATTCAAGCCCGTGATGAACAGCCAAATCAGAGAGCCCGACCAAACCCTATGCTCGAGCAATCGATGGATTGTGTGAGGAGACAACGGAAGGAGCCAAGGACCGATGTCATCTTATACCAATTGTTAGAAGAACGGGAGCAGAGAATGGATCGAGAAGGAGAATAGATACGTGCGGAGGAAGAAGAACAGGGGAACGGAAAGAGGAATGATTAGAAAACGTGTTGTTCTTTTCAATCCTGAATACCTCTCCCACTTGTCAATACTCTCCTTTTCTACTGGCATTACACGGCCATCAGGCCCAGACATCGCATGCAAGCGATTACACCCACTCAGGGCCTATTACACGAGGGTTGGCCTTCCTGGGCCGGCGCTGCGACGATGACGGCCCAACCTTCTCTTGGAGCTGTGCTGTGTCCGGCAACGGGTTGCTAACACACAAATAGCCCAATCAACAAGAATTAGCCACAACCCAGATTTCATTGGAGCTAGGTAGTCAGCTGCATAAGATGGTATAACAAATAAAATGATACCAAATAATTAATAATGATTAAGGCATGTTCGATTTGTGTCCACATATGTCCACATTTTACCATACCTCAAGTTAATTCCATGATCCTGCTCTTCAGGTTCTCAACCTGAGAATTGAAAGCCATGGCAACCAGCCCATTCTCGGGGATTTGCATATAACAGGACCCCAGTACAAGCAATCAGATTAGTAAAGTCACGAATTATCATGTTCAAGCACCACAGTGAAGATTGCACCATGCATATTAACCTCACCAAAACATTCACTCATCAGATGTATCAAATCGTGACAAAGAAAGTTTTTTTCAGAATAGACCAACAAGCTCAAAGTATCACCCCTGACTCGACCACAAGAGTCAGAAATAACCAGCAAGACCAGGACCATATTCATTACAGCATGCATCCGAATATCATTACACATGAGAAAATTCATTATTACGGAGATGAATTCGAAATCTGCTTTGTAGATGGCAATCCCAGAATATCCCCATAACGATAGATTTTGACAGTAGCCACTGGACACCTCTTCCTCCAGCTTGGTCTTAATACCTGCATCACACAATATTGCCCAAATTTTATGATTAAGTGACCCAAATTATCTGAACAGTACCAAAGGAGACTAATATAAACTGCAAAGACAATTGCATAACATACTGATTCATAGGCTGCAACTTTTTTTTTAAAAAAAAGACTGAATGGGTAGGTCCTATCATTTATTAATTTATATATGGAAAGTTCGGAGTAGACCGCTGAAAAAAAGAAAAGAAAAAGAAGACTAGAAACAACTCCCCTCACTAAGGACGATAAAATTACAAATTGAGATAATAAGTGCATCTAGGCACTTTGCACCCGCCAAACACCAAGCACATAATTTCTCCTTTGATTTTGTTTGCTAGAGCGAAGGATAATGAATGCTTGGACTGAAAAAAAATATATAGTTTTTGTCCCATGTATGTGATAACTCATAAAAAAAAAGTAAATAAAATCAGGATTGAGTGCAGTGTCTCATTTTTGCTAAACTCGACGAGAAACTCAATCAAATATGCAATATCCAGCCGTGAATCTACAAGTGGCTGGTGCGCTTCAACGGATTATTGACTCCTCGCCTGGGCGCTCAGAATGCCAACCCGCCCGCGCAAGCGAAGGCCAAAGGTGCGTTCTTGGAAATTCGTCTCCTTCACCGGCTCGATCGGAGGGAAGAATGTGACATATCGAAACTATCGGACCCATGAATCCGTTGTTGGAAATCGCCAATTCGCCATAAACACGCGATGAGGAAGGAAGAACGCGACCCTGAACACACCGTGGGCGTGGAGAAAAGCTCTCCGAGCGCGCTGAGCAAAGGAGTGAAGGGACACAGCAGCCAGACGCACGCACACACCGTGCGTGGTCGGAAAGTCGGAAGGCTGAGACGAGGAGCCGGACTCAGGGACTGGGAGGAGGCATGGCGCAGGGAGGCCGGCAAGCACGCCGCTGGATGCCGATGGGTGGTGGTAGAAAGGGTGGGAGAGATGCGCGCGGCGAACAGTCGCAGCTAGCTCCGGGACCTTTGGCGTGGGTGGGGGACGGCGCGGTGCGCGCGACGACGGGCCGGGGAAAAGTGGGGAAGACCGGAAGAGGAACCGGAATGGGCCCCAGCTGGTTCGCCCCGCGGCCAGCTCCGGCGATGGCGCCGCCGTCGCCGCAGTAGGCAACGCGCGGTGAGCGGCCATGCCCAGCGCGCGAGCTGCTTGGGCTCCGTGATCCTCCGCTCCACCAGCCGGTTGCACGAAGAAGAAGAAGTCGAGGACGCCAGCAGCAACGCACATGATGAAGACGACAACCTCCGAGAGGCGCAGCCGCCTGATGGCCGCCGCCGCGCCGGTCACTGGGACGGCGGCGTGAACCATGTGGCGGCGGTAGATGACCGCGGCGGCGGTGAAGAGCGCCCCCGCCGCACCCAGCGGCACCAAGAGCCCACCGAGCGCGCTGTCGAGCAGCGGGGCTCGCGGCGATGGCGTCGTCGTGGTACCCGCGCCGGCCGACTGGGGATCGAGGAGGAAGAAGATCTCGAGCGTGATGACCCCGGCGAGCAGGTCGACGAAGCCCGCGGCGGAAGCAGCGGCGTTCACCATGGCGTGGTCGTCGGTAGGAGACGATCTTGTCGAGCTTTGGAGTGAGGCGCCGGCTTGCCGTTGGAGGGAGAGGCGTTTGCGTGCGAGGGTTTTCCCTTTATAAATCCTCTTTGGAGCAGAGATGCGATCGACATGGCGGCTGTGGGCTAGCTGTGGTGGTGGTGACGCACGGTGGTGGTGGCCGTACGTGTTGTGTGCTAGTAGTGCCTGAATTTTCACGTATTCCCTATAAACCAATGGGAAATTGAATTTAACCCCACTAATGAATTATTGTCTACGATTTGGCTCTCCACCGTCGTCATCATTTTATAGTTTCGACCCTGCTATGAGGGGACTAACTAATTAAGGTCAGTTGGCCGTACGTGTTGTGTGATACTGCAGCTTCTAGTCCTGGCGGACATCACGATCACATCAGACTAGTGTATTTTCATGTATTCCCTATAAATCAATGTGAAATTAAATTTAACCCCACTAATGTTTTTTTTTGCAAATATCCCACTAATGAATTATTGCCCGCAATTTGGCTCTCCACCGTCGTCGTCATTTCATGGTTTCGTCCCTGCTATGAGGAGGGGACTAACCGACTCATTAAGGTCGATTGGTAAACGACTTGCTTTGCATGACAAGTTGATTTTTGTCGGAAACTTTCTTTTGGACGCGGCTTTGCTCTCGCAAGAAAGTGGGACTCGTTATGTAATAACGCTAAATGCTGGATCTACTTTATTTGTGTAACTGGGAAATCGTCGCAGCTAAACAGTGAAATGCTGACATGTGTGAAGGTCTTAGGATGTGTTTAGATTGGTAAAGATTCCTAAAAAAATTGTAGACCCGAAAAAACACTGTAGATGAGTATTGTTCTGTGAATGGGAATGATGGGATGAATAAAGAAAAGTTAAATGAATAGTCTTTTTTTTTGTTGGGGAGTGAGGGGGGAGGGATTTTTCCTATCTAAACGCACACCTAACCTTTTTGTATCTTTGACTGGCGGACATGCACCTCTTATTATTTTGGGGTAGCTAGGGGATATATGTGGAATCTGCCCCTTATCTGCCTATATGTGCGAAATTTCTTGGGATGGTGTTTGTGTTCACACTTCACACGCACAAATTAAACACCCTAAACTATCTTCCATTATGAGTTATCTGATCGGACCCTTGTACTTTAGTTGATTTGAGCTTTCATGCTATACTAAGTGAGACATTTCTTTAATCGTTTGCCTAAGTGAGACATTTCTTTAATCGTTGCCTTTGCGCCCGAAAAGAATGATGGTTTCTGTCTGGGGTTGTGGTTGGTACATGACGGTGATGGACGTAAGGACGTCGCTGGCTGCCTGCCTGACTCCAATCCAGAGTCTGACGTGGAAGAGAGAATACGGGAATAAGCAAATCGTCAACCTTTTGCTTGTTCAACTGAGATTGAGGATTTGGCGTCCTTAAAAAAAACTGAGACGGAGGAGGACGCATGCTGGTGGGAGCCTGGGCGAGGCCGCGGCTAGCTGTTTTGCGAGAAAGGAGAGAGAAAAGGTAGAATAAAAGTTCTTACGCGTGGGACCCATGACATGAAGTGACACATACGTAAACAGCTACAGTATCAGTTAACTCTATTTTTTTTTCGACAAATCAGTTACCTCTATCTTTGAGGATGTCATCAGAGCCAAACTTTTTTTTTTTACGTTATGACATCCATACTAAGACCAAAGAATTGTGCAAGACAGGCAACGATAACAGAAGGGAGCCTAACAAAGTGTGAACTGACATGTTTCTTGGGCCTTGCTACTCTTGGAAGAGCACAGACGGTGTTACCTATTCGGCCTCACAAAGGCTCTCGAGGTGGCCGAGACGGCCCATTTCGCACAAGACCAAGCAAGCCTACTGGTCCTACGCTCAATCACTCTACCACCACACAAACAAGTGCCGCTCTCCTCTCCTCTCATAGTATCTCTTACTCTTGCATATATCCATTTGACCATAAAACAACTTCCAATAATAATTATAGGAGACAAAGGATTAAGGAAGGGGTACTACTCCAAAAGGCAAGGGGAATGTCTATTCAAACTAGGCCTTGTTAATTAGTGGGTTGACCCCCTTTGAGTTTGAGGTAGAAGCAGCAACCAAACTAAGCCACAGAACATAAACAGAATCATGAATGAAAGTATGAAACATCATTTCTTACGGAAAGGCAACTAGAAATTCTCCATTAGTAATCAGGTCATCTATAATATTTAACACCTTTTTCTAGCGAATAGACAGATCTGTAGCAGCATCTTGTTTCTTACTCCCTCTGTTCCTTTCTATTAAGTTGTTTTGGCTACGATCCCCGCTGGCCAGATTCGGAGCATTTTTAAAGTACTAAAATGTTGTGTGTCTTGATTATGAGATCTGTTGATGTTTCTAGGAGGAGACCCAAACAACTTATAAATAGAAACAGAGGGAGTAGTTTCTTACCCGTTTCAGAAGAGTGACTTGGGCCTTGTTTAGATGAGGAAGTTGGTAGAAAGTTGGAGGTGTGAATAGTGCATTGGTAAGTGTGTCTGTGAGAGAAGATGTGACTCGATGTGACTGGAAAGTTGGTAAAAGTTTACGAACTAAACAAGACCTTGGTTGCGTTCTGGGAGGAATTGCAGAGTTTAGGTAGGTCTTTGCTGTGCTACTCCGTAGGTGTTACTTCGTAGCCTCCGTAGAAAGTCAGATGGATTTGATTCCAAATTAAGGAAGGCAAAAGGGATTGAAAGAACTAGCTTGCAGTGCACAGCAAAACGAGCACAAAAGACAGAGGACCAGACGAACCTGCCGCCATTGCCATGAGATGAGAGGAAGCAGCGAAGCTCGGCTGAGACCATCGTGGTGCGCAGTCGCCTTTGCCCGTCCGCGGTGGCGACATCAGCAGATCGGAGAGCAAGGCATGGAACAACAGAGCGGCTCATTTGAGCCGGAGCTTGCACGTTGACTTGCAATTCTAGTCTCCACCTCGCGAGTCGACCTCGACTGCTCAGACACCAACTATAAACAAAGTGCGGGGCCGTGAGTCAGTACAATTGGTGGCTCCACCTCTCAGAGAGAAGAAAGGAGGAGCACGCGTCACACGCTTTACAAGTTACAATCAGTGAATCCTTTGTGCAAGGCAAGCTGCGGCTCATGATTAGTAGGAAACAACCGGTAGTTTTCATTCTGGTTAAGTGCTAACCGGTCCTAAAGGGTGCTATATATATGTATATATGACTTGCTCAATTGCTCCACTTAACAATGCAACATAGTTACCAGGTTAATACAGTAATATTACTCAACAATAATACTAGTTTAAAGGTTAAAACGAATAGATTATAGTTATTAGTTAAGGTAGTACGCTAGTTGTTAGTTGTTCATAAGATAATTTACTTTAAACCCAGTAGGGGCTATGCTTAACTAGCCTATCAACCCATGCTTCCGTTCGTGCTAAACAGAATTAATATAAAATAATTATTATATATAATAATTATAATTATTTCTCCCATGCATATTAAATATTCTAGTAACACAATAATGTGTAAAGATACATATTTATCGTTATTTTGTTATAATAGCTTTAGTTAGCAACAATGTTTTTTCACTTTGCATCACACCTCCATATGTGTTTGATATGTATTGAATTGAACCCTTTGTTTGGGCTATATATATGTAAACAACATGAATTGATATTCTTATCTCTTTCATCGATCAATAGTCATTGGATCCATTTTATTTCTAATAAATCACCCACACCTCTATTGTTATGAAGATAGGACAAAGTAACCCCTAAACGTGTAATTTAACTTATACACCTATGGCATTATGAAAAATACTATGGGGGTCATGGATTAGGGGAGCCCACCGATACGAAGCCAGCTGACGGTGCTGGAGCAAAATGGGTGTCAGCGAGAATTCAGAGCGCCGCGATTGACCAAGGGTCAGGGGCCTCCGTCTCGCCCGACCCTGGGTGTAACAGATCCTAGGGTCGAGGACTTCCTTCTCGCTCGACCCTAGGTCCCTCGAGGTACGGAGGTCAGACCATGGAGCGGGAAGACTACCGTCCCGCCCGACCCTGTTGTTGGGCCAAAGCCCGGGCAGAGCCAGCCCCACTAAGGGAGGAAGCGTGCGCCCAACGCATCCTCCCTGACCGTCAACCGACAGCCCAGGCAGGCCTGACACCTGAGAAAGTTGTGTTGCAGCTCTACGTGTAGGATAAAGGTGGCAGCAAGCGCTGCGGGACGCTAGCAGACAAGAAGGAAGCTGCATGGAAGATGCCTAGGAGCCTGACGAAGACGTGTGGCGACCAGCTAGGGGGTCACCCGGACGCACTAAGCCAATAAGGAACAACCGCCAGGGGTGCCGGTCCTCTAGGGTAGTTATGTTAATGCCACGTACGACACCCTCCCCTTTGCCTATAAAAGGGGACCTCCCCCTGCATGGGGGATCCAATCTTTTGGACTCTCGATCTCTAGAACACTTAGTCCCCTACACGTGCTTGACATTCGAGGCTTGAATCGACCTTCGTTGTAACCCGCCGCCAAGACAGCAATACAGATTGAGGCCACCCAAACTGGACGTAGGGATTCTTCCCGAACCAGTATAAACCATTTGTCTTGCGTCTCTTGAACCATTCTCCACCGTGACGTGCGTGCTCTGTGATCGACACTCGCCGGCGTGAGGTACCCCGTGTGCCACCCGCCGACAAATACAATCTAACCAAACCCCCTAATTTTTATGTAAATTACCCACCTCTATCATTATAAAAATAATTTCAAATAAACCCCTAAATTTATAAATAAATATTCAATTATGTCTATATTACAAGTTAATGTAACCCCTAAAATATGAATCTAAATTATATGATTGTAACAAAATCTTATAGTACACAAATACATAATTCTATTAAATTACTATTTATATTATTATTAATATATTTCTTATGTTACTATTATTATAAGAAAACTACCCGTGAGGCTATGATGTATGTTGCCATGTATTTATGTATGAGAGAAAAGATAAAAATATGTTTTTCACATAGCTAAAAAAGGGTCCAGTTAAATACATATCAAGCACATATAAATGTATAGTGCAAGACTGCAAGGTGAATAAAAGTGTTGCTTAGTAAATCTATTACAACTAGATAATGATAAACATGTATCTTTAGAGTATTGCGTTATAATATTTAATAGATAAGAAAATTCAAGATAGATAATTCTAATTATTATATATAAATCTTATTTTTACATTATTCTGTTAACCCATGTGGGAGCACAAGTTGATAGGCTAGTCTCACTCAATAGGATAATGACCAGTGTCAAATTTAAAGGAGCCTATGGGGTCAATCATTGTCATAATGTAAATAAGTTTAGTCGTTTAGAGTCACACCAAGGAGGAAAGGGGGTGTGTTTTTTTATTAACTACCGGATTGGAAGAAAAACAGGAAAGATGTCTTTAAAAAGTATATAGACACAGAAAAAGAATGGCCAGCTGACCAACTTTATCTAGGTATGTGATCCTATGAGTAGGTCGATAAGGGTGATATCAATACATGAAGAAAACAACCAATCTAAACCTACAACCTATGGCCATGACTAGTATCACAAAATAGTGCTAGGAAAGTTAGCGACAACCTGATTGGAGTAACAGGGTTAGGTGGCCCCAGCAAGTACGACACCAAATAGGAGGGTCATGTTTAGTTCACAGTCACAAATTGTCATTTTGTCACAGCTCAAGCTCAATACAGACGAAAAAGTTTATTGTGGCGGGGGTGGCGTAGGTAGTTAACATCTTCTCCGTATAGATGACAATGGCAATGCCAGGACCCAGGTTGCTTTTAGTATCTGCAATACACAAGAGTGTCCATGTTTTTTATCGTCAGCAATTCTGTATACAACCAAACTAACTGAGCATTGCGAAAACGTAACAAATCAACCGCGAAGACAATAAAATTTGGATATATAGGACAATGGCGCATCATAAGTACTGCGATTGGCGCATGATACTGCATCGGATGAGATTATGACAATGGAGTAATGAACCAATGGCTATCATTCTTGGAGCTGGAGAAACCAGAAGTTATACTACTTGATGGTGCATCATACAGGGGCGCCATACATGCATACACTAGCCAGTAGCCACGAGCCCACGACCACGAATCACACGAACTGCGGCCGGCTAACTCTCCTTCGCACGGCGGTCGCACCCGTGGCCAACAGCCGTGACAAGACGATGACGACGCATTGGCACAACCGATAATAAGCTAGGAGAAAGTCCATTGCACAAGCCGAGGCCGCCGGAGCGGGAGGTGGAGATGGCCGGACGGCCGGATTAGCGTGGCAGCGGCGGCGGGCGGGCGGGCGGTGGAGGGGGCCGAGGTCGCCGGAGGCGGCGGGGGCTTGCCGGCGAAGCATGAGGAGCCACTGCGGGTCGCGCGCTCTCCTCGTCCGCGACCCGTCGCGCCTTAACCCCATCCATACGGTACGGTATGCCATCGCAAACGCGGCTGAAACTAGAGAAGTCGAGAGGCGCGGCGCGCGGGCTGCCGGCGAGCTGATAGCCGCTGGATGGTGGCAGCGCTCGATCTCGGCGGTCTGTAGCTAGCTAGCAGGGTGCAGAAGGTAGACGTACAGGTTCGACACCGAGTCACCGCCAAGGAGGGGGACGCCGCGCTGCCAAGAGGCTAAGAGCGGCTGTGGACGGAGCAGCCGCGAGAAAGGAAGAAGCCAATAGGGGGGATCGATCGGAGTTAGCACACCACGCGCGTTAGCAGCAAACTTGAGTGGAGTTTGAGGGAAACTTACTTGGCGTTGGCGCACAGCGCCAAAGCCATGATTGGGACGAGTGCCGCCGCCGCTCCGAACGCCATCTTGGTGAGCAGCGTCGTGAGCCCCCGGATGGTCGCGGAGCTAGGGTTTAGTGGCCTTGAAAAAGTCGAAAGGGATGTCGGTTACTTCTGTGGTTGATGGCAGCAACAAGAGCAAGATGGTGCGTGCGTGCGTGTGTGTGTGTGTGTGTGTGGGGGGGGGGGGGGGGATAGAATGTAGAGGCGAATCCCGGAGCCCAAACCGCGAATTACCGATTACCTAATGGGCGACGACGAGACGGTAGCGTGTTGAGTTGTGCGACGCTGCGATGTGCTCGTGTGAATAGATTTGGTGGACGGACGCGCTCTCTGACCTTGTGACACGTAGCAAACAAACCGGGGCAGTCAGTTGTTAGTTGAAAGTGACGGCCTTCGAACCTCGAAAGGAAGCTTCCTCCACAGGTTCCTTTCGGTATTCTATTTCCAGACGAGAGTGGTGGGTGACGGACTGACAGACAGGGACAACGCGAAACGGGAAATGGCAGAGCTGAAGCCCGGATAGGGAAAGCGGATGGAGTTTACAGTGAAAGATAGGGACAAATCTTACGGGGGCATGCATCATTAGGCAAGCAGTGAAGTAAGTGTGGAGACGTGTAAAGGTTGTGTTGTTTTCTTTGCGCAGTTGCGCTGGACGACATGCATGGCATGTCTCAGGGGTCACGACTCAGGGTGTGCGCGCCACTTTTCTAGGCATGTATGCGTGCGAATATTTGTAATCGTGTGGTGACACAAATACGAACGTCCTAAACCATTCCATTATCTGCCTGCCGAGTGCTCAGACCCTTACTACAATTGATTTTACCTCCCCAGTCCCAGACAATAGAATTTCGTCTGAGATATTACATTAATCCTTGCTTCTCTGACCTCGAAAAGAATGTTTTCTAGTTTCTGGTTTAAAAGGAAACCAGTCCATTTTTATGCCTTAAAAGAAAAAGGAACATGAGAGCCGGACTTTTCTCCAGAGCAGTGACGAGTGCGGAACGTGATGATCAGATGCGAAGCAAGGCTGAAACGGTGGTCAAGACAGAGTCCATTATGTGGCCTGTTCCTGAGCCTGCTTTATAGCCGAGTGTACTTGGGCTGTTTCTGGGCCTTTCCAGCGGTACACACCAGCAGCGACCCAACAACCTTGTCCTAGACAGCCCAGCCCACGGCATATTTCATAGCCTGGACCAAGGAGCCTTAGGCTTGTTTAGATGAGAAAGTTGGTGGAAAGTTGGAGGTGTGAATATTGCATTGATAAGCGTGTCTGTGAGAGAAGATGTGACTGGAAAGTTGGTGAAAGTTGGCGAACTAAGCAGCCTTATTTATTTATTTTTTGGAAGAAACGCATATTTTTTCAAAGCTACTATCTTTTTTGCGGGTAAACTACTAATAGCTACTGAACTATATATATATAGGGGATTATAAAAGAAAACTATACATATAGGGAAGACAAAAAAAAGTATAAGTCCAGCCATCTTGGCGAGTATATATACACTAAAAAATAAACATACAATTCCTTTAAAAAACATAAAATCAACCAAATCTCAAGGCCGTGGTGCCCCTCACCGAACTTTTCTCTATAATAGAAAACATATATTTCCTCTTAATCATCTGATGACAGTTGCACATTACTTTTTTTTAGACAACAATTTCTGCATTACTAATCAGTGTATCTACTACTGTAATGCTAGCACGTACCTTTTATAGCAGGAAGTCAGATCTGACGCAGCCGTATGGTGTCTCTCCTTTTCCAAGAGAGCTGCCTGGTTGCTCTGAATGCCCTTCAACAAGACTTCTTAAGTGTTGCTTGTAGAAAGTCACCAGATTTTGTCCCAAAAGAAGACAAAGCAAAAGGGGTAACGAGCAGTGGATAAAGGGGTAGCAGACGAACCTGCCGTTGGTCGTTGCCATAGCACGAGTAGCAGCAGAGAAGCTCAGCTCAGGGTCTCAGGCCGCCTGACCGCCTTGACGCCCATCTCCGGTGGGGAACTGAGGATAGCAGCAGGTCGCCGGGCATGGCGAGTTGGCGACGGAGAGGCCTGGGCGAGCTAGATGCCCAAGCTCCGCATGTGCCGCACGCCTCGGTCATCCAGCTCCATTTCCGAAGGATTTTATGCGGTTTTCATGATTGAGCCGTATCCGTATGCATGCGCCAAAACAACGTTGTACTGTTGGACAACGAACGATGGTTTCTTTTTGTTAAATGTTTTTTTAGGGCTTCCATCGGCCCAACCTGTGCTCGACTGTGCTTGTTCCTTTGAGCCTACTGTTGATGCAAAGGCAAAACCACATAGCCCATGTCTGGAAACTGCTGCAGGTGGTAGGATTTGTTCCATCCAGCGCCTGTTGCGTAAACATGGATTGGTTTTAGGAGCTACTAACTAGAATCCACAAATGCTCAGTTGTTCATCAAATATGTCCTCGAATATCAACAGGAACATCCGCATGAATTGTGTCCGCAAAATGAATGAGAGTTGAAGCACAAAGTATTCCTGGCCTCACAGCTCGGAATCTGCCACGGATGATTTGTCCCGAGCATGACCATGGAACATCCCAACGTACGTGAGGAGCACCAACTGACTCGGAAGCTAGTTGCTACAAGTCTATAACATGATTTTTTTTTCTTTACAAAAAGCACCGGGAGCAGCACTGGTTATCTGCTTGCTTAGACAAAAGTCTGGACAGAAATAGTTCTTAGATAACATTCTTTTGGGTGACCCTGCTAAAAGTTTGACTGTAATTGTAAAAAAATACATGCAACACTTTATAACTCATAAATTCTATAAAAAAAACTAAATTCAAATATCTATCTAATAATAATGTTTATTATTTAAAACTAGATAATACTTGGGGACCGAGGGAGTATATACTAATAGGAATCTTTTATGTGTTCCCTATTACCATTTAGACCCCTCCAATAGTAAATATAATTTAGTAATTTATATCTACTTATTAATCAAATTAAATAAAATATTATCTTACAAATATATAATATATTAATTAAAATAAATAAATTCTTCAGAATCGATCAAGTTCGTCCTGGCCGGGATCGATCTCCCCGTACGACGAGATCTAGAGTGGTCTGGTGGCCGGAAGAAGAAAAACAAAAGCGGGGAAAGGGAACCAAACACAGCAACACTGCTTTCCGACACGATCTGACACGATTACCATTCTCAAACAGGACGTAGGGATCAACATCGAAGAGTACTCCAGGCAACGAAGGACAGCAAAACAAAGCAAGGGCGTACGCGAACGCGGACCACCTAGCGTCCCGTCCGTGTTTGGCAAACAGAAGCAACGACTGAAGATGAACTAGCACGTGCAGTAGCACTTGTCGCTGTTGGACATGATACATCCTAGGTGGACACGGATCATACATAGCAAGTGCTACATCCTACGTGGGCATAGGGGTGTTTGGTGTGGCAGAACCGCCCAATTTAAACTGGCTCAAGTGCGTCGAGCCACCTTAACTCAGGATAACTCCGCACGCACTTCAAACAGTTTAAACCCGGTAGTCTGTCGAGTGTCCCCGGGACATCCCGAATCATCCACTGACAACATTTTCTTAACCAAAGCTTAGGATCTTTTACCGAGTTGGAGATAACATAACAGGCATTACCTTTTTACATGCATACGGAAAGGTACGAAATATTACAAACCGAGTTTTGAAATAACCTTAACGACAAACTAAAGTTCTAAGGTCCAAGATACAACTAGATTTATACAAAAGGAGTAAAGTAGAACTAGATACTTCTAACATCTAGAGTCATCCGGGACCTCTGATGCTCTAGGACTTCTGGTTCTCCTCCTCGGCTTCGGGTTGCGGAACTTCCTCTGGAAAACAGAAAGGGAAGAACCCTGAGTACGAAGGTACTCAGCAAGACTTACCCGTCTTACCAAAGAAAAGACTCTCAAGGAGAATGATTAGGCTTTTGGTGGTTGTTTGGCTGACTTGACCCTTGCGGAAAAGCTTACTAGTAATGAGTCCTTATATAAAGCAGTTTTATTTCCATTTAGTATTAGCTAGTTAACTAAGTGGTAAATGCCTTTTTCACTCAAGTGATACTAGGTTCAACCAGCATTTTGAATCACTCACATATACTAGTTTAACTTGTTTCCTCTACGATGTTTAAAATTTGATCAAGTGCACTCATAACCAAGAGTAGTGTTGATCCGGATCCATATACATCCTGCAGGAGATACCTAGCCACCAGCCACGTACAGCTGCGCCAGCTGTCCGTAACAACCTTTCAATTAGTTGGGCCAAAGACCGGAAATATCCTTACCCGAACCCGGGAACGCATCCCCACGTGGGCCCCACGTCTGGCGACCACCCCGTGAGTTCCAGATGACGATCCCGCCTTTCTCCGACCCAGCAAGCACCGGTAAGCGATATTTCCAATCAACGAGCCAGCTAATCTAGTTGGCTTTACTGGCCCCATTACCCAGTAAGAAACCAGGTAGAATCACTCGATCAATTGCTTAAACAACGGAACGGTCCTTAGTGATTTTATCTAGTAGGCAGAGCTAGAGATCGAGTCTACCTCAATCCGTTCTATCATCCTCTGCCCACTCTCTCTTAAGTATCTCATATATGATTCATCTCTGATTAGTGAGAACCTAGCTCATCATTTTTATAACTAGAACCTAGCAAAGCATAGCTAAGTAGTTGTTCTCTAAACATTTTACTTAATTGCCCTAGCAAAGGTAGTTCTACCAAGGAGTAGTTCATGCATCAAGGGTTTGCATTCAACTCCTAACCTAATGCACACATAAAATCATAACCTTTGGACTCGTGATCTGTTGAAATAAAGTAGGTAAAGATGCATCCGGGGCTTGCCTTGGGTTTCAAAAAGATTAGCGGTCTCGACGGCTTCCTGAGACTCCTGAGCAACCACGAGAATCTCCTCGTACTGAACTGGATCGTCTGAGAAATCCACGTACTCCACTTCCGAAGCTTCAGACTCTATATGCGATGCAAGTTAGTGATGAGAGATGCAAAAGTTTGTAAACATAACACAAAGCTCACTTCTCGATACAGTTGCAAGCCAACAAAGATACCTAGACCTTTCCCAAAGAAAAAAGTTATTTTATAAAGTGGGTGAATTAATCCTTATTTATTTTATTGATATTATTAAGAAGATTTGCTAAGGATGCTCAAATTATTTTCTACACAAACCTAATCCTTTATTTACCTATAAAAGTGCTTACAAAACCTAAATCCTATTTTAGAATATTTTTAGCATCATTTTAGCCATTTTTAATAATTATTTTCTAAGATGGTGTTATTATTAAATTCTAATCACTACAAACTTAATGGTTTAGCATTTTTATAAAATAAAGGAAAATCTAAGGAAATTATTAAAATTTATTTCATATTTTTCTGATTTTCCTATAATTTTCTAGAATTAAAACAGTGAATAAACATAATTTAAATCTATTTCTAAAACCTATCTGGTGTTTTTACAGAAAACCCCCTGCCTTCTTTCTTCTTCTTCCCCGAGGTCCTCGCCTACGCGGAACAGAGCCCCGCGTAGACCGACCTCCTCGCCGGCGTTGACCCTCGCGCCTTCGCCGGCGACGAGGTTCCCCGGCGACACCGACTAGCCCAACGGCCTCTCTTCACTTACGCGCCTCCATTCTGGACCTAACCCTCACCGGAGAACGCTAACCCTAGCTTCCCCGCGGCTCGGCGGCGGAGCTCCGGTGGCGTTGCGCACTCCGGCGAGCACAGCCCACCAACCGAGCTCACAACCGGCTTCCAAACTTCACCGAGCCTAGTAACACCTCACGCACACCCCTAGCCGCGCAACGCGACACCGCACACCCGAGCGTACCACGCCGGCCATGGCGGGGACACGCCCGGAGCACGCGGCGGCGAGCGCACCACGGCTTAACCACGGCGAGACAAACTCTAACAGCTACCCTACGAGCACCAGTGAACCCTAACGCACCTAGCGCGCACCCAAGCTCGGCCGGAGGAGGCCCGAGCGACGCTACCCACGGGCGCCGACCATGGCGGAGGAGCGCCATGGCGGCGAACGCCGTTCCCGACCAGGCAAACACCGCGCTCAACTAGCTAAACCCCCAAGCACGAACCGAGACCTCAAGACTTCACTATCAAGCCCTCTAACTCCGACCATCACCACTGAGCAAGCAGGAGGACGGAGAAAAACTCATACCGCGGCGAGTTCACGACGGTGAGCTCCAAGACGGCTTGCGCCGGGCGACGGAGTGAGGGAAACGGAGCAAGGGTGGGTGGAAACGAACCAGGGGACCAAGGCGAAGCTTTTGGTGGCTAGAAGCAACGCGGAGCGGCTCAAACGGCGGCTGCAGAGCTCCGGCTCGACGGCGGCGAGGTCGGTGGGCAGAGGAGCAGTGCGGCGAAGAGGGAGAAGGAAAGGCGGTCATTGAGGCTTTAACAGCGGCTGAGAACACCGTAGCTTGACACCTTCAGCTGCGACGCCGCTCGAGCTGGCTCCTACCGCGACCGACGCGTGGCCGGTGAAGTGGGCCGCCGCTCGTCGCCGGCAGCTGCTTGCTAGGCGTGACGTCATCAATCCCCCTTTGAGCCTCCATTTTGCCCGAGATTTGAGCTTCAATTTCTCCCAATTCCATACGGTAACTTCAAAAACTCCCAACATGAAACTTGTAGAGGGATCATCCAATTTCATTTCTTATTTTGACACTTCACTCATTCGAGCACGAATTGACACCGAATTTGAGCTTCAAAGACACTGCTGCAACTTCCCCCAATATTCAGAACCCTAACTGAATTTTCCAAATTACTCTCAAAACTTGAATGGAACATGCCTCTGGTGCTGAAGACAAATTTGAAATTCACCTTTAGTAGAACAACTTCCTAGTTGGAAGTTTCTGCAGAAGACTTCAAATTCGATCTCCATTTGATAAAATTCAAATCTGTCATCAGTTGCACTGAATTTCCTGAAAACAGCCTTTGATCGATTTTCTTTCGTGTTTTTCTCCTTGATCCAGCCCGTTTCTGCGTGCGACCCAAAAACAAAAGTTGTTCATCATAGTTCCCTTAACAACTTTGTTTAAGGCACATTGATCATACAACCCACAGATCAACCGTAAACGTGACCTGAAGGTTGCTGCATAATATGAAATTTCAGCCGGAATTTGAAAACGGCTAAGTGTTGTGTCGGACGGTGAATAGTACCATTTCCCATTTTTCTTCTTCCATTTATTTGAAACATCACTTCTCAAACTTTTCACACCATTGCTGGCCAACTAATTTGCTTAGCTTATAAACTTCACTTAGAAATTCTTGGGTTCACAAAATTTTCAAATCTGGCCCCTTTGTTGACTTTAGTCAACCATTCCTCTTTTCTCTTCCTCTTTTTCTCTTTAACTTTTCTACTTAACCTCCCATGCCAAACACAAGTTCGTAGACATAAAAAGGGTGGGATGTTACAGCCCTTCCCCCTTAAAAGAATCTCGTCCCGAGATTCCTGTAGTGATAAAGCTCCAGGTTTGACAATGGAAAGGATAATGTGTCATTACCCAAAGTTTTTACTTCCTTCATAAGGAATGGAAATACCAAGTTTATCTTACATATGTACAAGGACTTTCCTTGTCATTCACTTAAACAACTCGGGGTACTGGGAAATTAAATATGACTCTTGTTCCCAAGTAGCCTCTTCTGGAGTATGGTTATTCCATTGTACTTTATAAAATTTGATACTTCTTGCTCTGGTATCCCGGGTCTTTTCATCCAAGATTCGAATTGGCTTCTCTTCATAAGTCATATCGGAACTTAACTCTACTTGAGTATCATGGATAATCTTGTCTGGTACTTGCAGACATTTCTTAAGCTGGGATATGTGGAATACGTCATGCACAGTCGACAGCTGTGGACTCAAAGCTAGCCTGTAGGCCACGGAACCTTTTCGTTCCAAAATCTCATAAGGACCAACATACCTCGGAGCTAACTTTCCTTTTACTCCAAATCTTTGAATCCCCTTCATAGGAGATACGCGTAGATAAACGTAATCTCCCACCTTATATTGCAATGGCGTTCTTCTTTTATCGGCATAGCTCTTTTGTCGCGATTGGGCAATCCGCAAGTGCTCGCGAATTTGAGCGACTTTCTGCTCGGCTTCTTTGACAAGATCTGGCCCAAAAGTGAATCTTTCCCCAGCCTCTGTCCAATTCAACGGTGTTCTACACCTTCGACCATACAAAGCTTCAAAAGGTGCCATTCGAATGCCAGACTGATAACTATTGTTATATGAGAATTCAGCTAGATGCAAGCATTCATCCCATTTCTTGGAGAAAGTCAGCACACATGCTCTCAACATGTCTTCTAAAATTTGGTTAACTCGCTCCGTCTGCCCTCCAGTTTGCGGATGATAGGCAGAACTTCGAATCAAGGTGGTACCCATTACTTGGTGTAGTTGCTCCCAAAATCGGGATACAAATTGTGAACCTCTATCTGAAGTAATGGTCTTGGGTACTCCGTGTAGAGACACAATTCGTTTTAGGAACAATTCTGCATATTTCTTTGCAAGGTATATAGTCTTGACCGGTATGAAATGAGCGGATTTAGTCAACCGATCAACAATAACCCAAATGGAATTGTATCCCTTCGATGTGGTGGGTAATCCCACAATAAAGTCCATGGAGATATCCTCCCATTTCCACACAGGGACACTTAAAGGTTGTAACAACCCTGCAGCCTTCTGGGTGATAGGCTTCACCCGTCGGCAGGTGTCACACCTTGCTACATAGCGGGCAATCTCCCGCTTCATTCGAGTCCACCAGACTCTCTGTTTTAAGTCATGATACATTTTTGTACTCCCGGGATGAATAGAGTACCTGGACAGATGTGCCTCATCCAAAATCTTTCTCCTTAACTCCCAGTCTTTCGGCACCACAATTCTATTTCTGAAATAAAAGATGCCATTCTCATCTTGCGTGAAACAGACAGGTTTTCCCTCAGCGATACGTTTCTTTAGGATTTTCATTTTCTTATCTTTTAATTGTGCCCTCTCAATTTGTTCTTTCAAGGTGTCGGGAATCACAATATTCCTGACAGAACCTTGCATAACCATTTCAACTCCCATTTCCTCCATTTCCTGGCATAGGGTCTTTGCCCTTCTATGAACAGTTAAACAATGACATTGAGCCTTCCGGCTTAAAGCATCAGCTACCACATTAGCTTTTCCCGGATGGTAGTGAATATCCAGGTTATAATCTTTAATCAATTCCAACCACCTACGTTGACGCATGTTTAACTCAGATTGAGTAAAGATATACTTTAAACTCTTGTGGTCAGAATAAATACGGCACCCACTTCCCAAAAGATAGTGCCGCCAAATCTTAAGAGCGTGCACTACGGCAGCCAATTCTAAATCATGTGTAGGATAATTCTCTTCATGCCGCTTTAACTGCCTGGAGGCATAGGCAATGACTCTACCCTCCTGCATCAACACACAGCCCAGACCTTTTCCAGAGGCATCACAATAGATATCGAAAGGCTTCTCAATATCTGGTTGAGCTAACACTGGAGCGGTGGTCAACAACTTCTTTAACTTCTGAAATGCTTCTTCACATAGAGCACTCCATTCATACTTATTGTCCTTTTTAAGTAACTCCGTTAACGGTTTAGCTATCTTGGAGAAATCTGGAATGAACCACCGGTAATAGCCGGCCATTCCCAGAAAACTCCTAACCTGGGTTACTGATTGTGGTGGTTTCCAATTTAACACCTCCTCAACCTTACTCGGGTCCACTTCTACCCCATCAGCCGATAAAACATGACCCAAGAAAGGTACCTTTTTCAACCAGAACTCACACTTACTCAACTTTGCGTATAGCTTATGATCTCTTAACCTTTGCAAAACAATGCGCAGGTGCTCAGCATGTTCTTCCTCACTTTTAGAGAACACTAAGATATCATCTATGAACACCACTACAAATTTATCCAGTTCAGGCATAAACACGGTGTTCATCAGATACATGAAATGCGCTGGGGCATTCGTTAAACCAAAGGACATCACTAGATATTCATAAAGACCATATCTAGTGGAAAAAGCTGTTTTGGGGATATCCTCCGGCTTAATCCGGATCTGATGATACCCGGACCGGAGATCGATCTTAGAAAAGACCTTTGCTCCAGCCAATTGATCAAACAGTAAATCAATCCGGGGTAAGGGATATTTATTCTTGATGGTTACCGCATTCAGAGGACGGTAATCCACACACAACCGTAGAGTGTGATCTTTCTTTTTCACGAATATAGCTGGACAACCCCATGGTGAAGCACTAGGCCGTATGAAACCTTTATCTAGTAACTCCTGCAATTGCACCTTTAGTTCCGCTAGTTCTTTAGGTGGCATTCTATAAGCCCTTCTAGATATAGGAGCTGTCCCCGGTTCAAGTTCAATAGTGAACTCCACCTCTCTTACGGGTGGTAACCCCGGTAGATCTTCCGGAAAGACGTCCGGAAATTCATTCACCACCGGTATTGACTCGAGAGTCACTGCTCTCGTCTTTCTGGCCATACAACCTAGAGTTTGATGGGCAGGTAAAGTGATCTTCACCTCCCGACCAAGAGCATTAGTGAAACAAATCTCCCTAGATCCGATATCAATCAATACTTTGTTCTGGGTCATCCAATTCATCCCCAAAATTATATCAATTCCTTGATCCTCAAGAACTAAGGGTAAAACATTTATCAAGTGACCCTCTAAGCTTAAAGCCACATCACTAGCCACAAGATTAGTGATTTGCTTTGCCCCCGTAGATTCTATCACATACTTATGTCTTAACTCTCGGGTGGCTAATTGATGTTTCTCAACAAAAGCTTTGCTTATAAAGGTATGCGATGCACCAGAATCAAATAAAACAACAGCGGGTTGATGGTTGAGAGGAAACGTACCGGCCATGACGGGCTCTCCTTCCGGTATTTCCTCAACATTTATATAATGAACTCGGCCGGTCTTGGCATTAAAAACCTTCTTCCTCACAAACCTTTGACCCACGCCTTGCCCTGAAGTTTGGGCCTTGATAGTCAGATTGCCACCCTGCTTGGGAAGACGACAATCCCGAGCAAAGTGTCCAGCTTGGCCACAATTGTAACAGGGCTGCTTATTGCCTGGCGTTGCCGGATACCGGTTACCTTGGGACTGAGGATTCACTGGGCGTGGTGCATTATACTGACTCCTCGCCGCCCATGATGGCTGTGAAACCTGTGGCTGCGGAGCACGGAAAGTAGGACGTGGTGGTCCACGATATACCAGCTTGTATCGTGGCGGAGCACTACTTGAGGCTCCCATGGGAGGGGTCTTTCTCTTCAAAGCTTCCTCCCGCCTGAGAGATTCATCCAATGCTTTCATCTTTGCCTCAGCTGAGATGGCCATACTGACTGCTTCTCCATAATTGTGCAGAGTGCAGGTAACCAGCTTCTCCTGCATCCGGACGTTAAGCCCTCGGAGATAACAGTCCCTCTTCTTCGTCTCACTATCAACATGTTCAGGAGCATACTGGGCTAAATGTTCAAAGTCACGAGTATAATCCAGCACACTCCGGTTACCTTGCTGTAACCTCAGAAACTCCTCCAACTTTAGCTTCAAGATACCATCAGGGATGAAGTGAGCACAGAAAACTGTTTTGAAATCCTCCCAATTCAACACTCCTCCCGCCGGTTGGCGAGACAAGAAACTTGCCCACCAAGTACCTGCGGAACCTTGCAACTGAAGTCCTGCAAACTCCACCTTCTGGGCATCCGTACACTGGGGAATAACTCGGAACTTCTGTTCCAAGGTCTGGATCCATTCCCGCGCCTCAAGTGGATGTTCTGCTTGACTGAAGACCGGTGGATGGGTCTCTAAGAACTGAGAGTACGTGACTCCCTGCTGACCAGCTTGTCTCCCAGACGAACGATTGCCCAAGTTCTGAGCAATCAAGTTCAACAGCCGGGTTTGCTCCGTCCCAGAGTTAATGAGATGTGCAAACGCGTCTGTCAAGGTAGGAGGTCCCGGTGGAGTATTGGGGTCCTCCCTTGAGCTCGACTGCTGGTTCCTTTGATTTGCCATACTACAAAAGTTCAGTGCAACAGATCATTAACTTCCATTCAACTGGTGTATCAAGCTTTGCACAAGAGAAAGGTAACTCCTTTCGGAAAACCCTTTTAACATATAAGCACCTAACCATCATATATCACATATACCTTCATATGACAGCGGTTCAGACATCACATCAGAACATATACACGACTCCCTAGGAGTTAAAGCCTACAAACTCAAGCCACTAGATATACGTACCAAGTTACAACCCTAGAGTTCCAAGTACTAACATACGGGTTACATGAACATATGCACAAACTCCCAAAAGAACCCTACAACCCACACTCCTCTCACGCTCCACCCTCCATCGGAGCAGGTTGGTTGACGGAGTTCTCACTTCCGTCAGACCTGACTGCACTGGAAGCCGACGACGAAGTCGAAGAAGACGAAGAACTGGTGACGGTGGTCATGCCGGACTCCCCCTGGATCTCACTGGGGTCTTCCTCATCACTATCCTCGTCCACCACCACGGGATGGAACTCCAGTGGTCCGTGTCCCTCAGGATCGAACCCATCCGCATTTGCATTAGCCCATGCAAACGCGTTTGGATCCTCTGGCAGCGCTTCATTGTGTTCCTCGACCTCGAATTCAAAACCTTCGAAACCTTCCAGAACCTCATCGGCGAACTGCGCATCCTCTGGTGCTGGTGGTGCAGCTAGAGCAGGATCCATACCCACTATGTCCACCTCCTCACCTGCTCCTTCCTGAGCTGGTGGCTGATCCTGAGCTGGAGCTGGTGGTGCTTCAACATGGTGATCGGCAGCTGCTACCAGATGCTCATACTGCTCCAGTGCTGTCCTCAAGGCGACAATCTCATCTTGCAGCATCGAGACGCGAGCCTGCATCTCCTGAGTATTGACTCCCATGGCTTCAGCCCGTGCTGCGGCAGTCTCTGCTCCGACTTCCTGGAGATGCTGTATCTCCGCATCCTTCTCATCCATCCTACGAGCCATGTCCCGCATCGATCTCTCCATTTCATGCTCCCTATCCCGCATAGCCTGCTGGGCTTCTTCCAGACCAGACTTCATTCCCAGCATTTTCATTTTTAAGTCCGTGTTCTTCTCCCTCTGGCGCTGGTAACTCTTCTGGCATATCTGTAGGAGGCTGAACATGGACACCATGTAGTCCACTGAAGATGCCGCAACCTCATCGCTCTCCACCCTTGACTTGTTCTTCAAAGCCTTAACTCGCCGCTTCCAGACCCCATCCTCTGGATCCTGTAGCGGGAAGAACCTGGCAGAGCTTGTACCAATCTCGAACTTATTCTTCTGGCATAGCTCAGTGAGAGCGGTCAAGGCTGCAGTCTGGACCGTATCCTCAAACTCAAATCCCTGGACTCGAGTCTCGTCCAGCTTCCATGTGGCATGAGCCTCGGACTCTGGAATGTGTACATAGACAGTACACCCCACCTGCTGCAGAGTGTCGAACTGCTTCCAGATGTACAGTGGTGGCTCCTCAAAGCCCTTCTCCTGCAAGATCTGCCACAAAACTCTGGTGAAACCAGGGCGATTATGGTAGCACCCCTGGGTCCAGCCGTCCTGATCCGTGTGCTCCATTGTCTCCATCTGTAGAGACAACCAAAGTCAACAACGGCACACACCAAAACTCCCAAAGAAAAGTTTTGAAAACATGCAATGCACATGATGCAGCGTTTTCCTACGCCCTCACATACTCATATCTCACCCGTATATAAAAAATGTGGTGGCATCGTATAGCTCTCCCTAATATAAAGTCTACCGTAGCTAACGATATGCTAACAGTCAGCATCTGCAAAACAACAACCATTAGTCTACTGCCACCTAACGACACAACATTTTTATACCTTAAAATAGGTCCCTGAAGTTTTAAAATAGTAACACCTCTTAGTTAACCCAACCTACGGCTCTGATACCAGCTGTGGCAGAACCGCCCAATTTAAACTGGCTCAAGTGCGTCGAGCCACCTTAACTCAGGATAACTCCGCACGCACTTCAAACAGTTTAAACCCGGTAGTCTGTCGAGTGTCCCCGGGACATCCCGAATCATCCACTGACAACATTTTCTTAACCAAAGCTTAGGATCTTTTACCGAGTTGGAGATAACATAACAGGCATTACCTTTTTACATGCATACGGAAAGGTACGAAATATTACAAACCGAGTTTTGAAATAACCTTAACGACAAACTAAAGTTCTAAGGTCCAAGATACAACTAGATTTATACAAAAGGAGTAAAGTAGAACTAGATACTTCTAACATCTAGAGTCATCCGGGACCTCTGATGCTCTAGGACTTCTGGTTCTCCTCCTCGGCTTCGGGTTGCGGAACTTCCTCTGGAAAACAGAAAGGGAAGAACCCTGAGTACGAAGGTACTCAGCAAGACTTACCCGTCTTACCAAAGAAAAGACTCTCAAGGAGAATGATTAGGCTTTTGGTGGTTGTTTGGCTGACTTGACCCTTGCGGAAAAGCTTACTAGTAATGAGTCCTTATATAAAGCAGTTTTATTTCCATTTAGTATTAGCTAGTTAACTAAGTGGTAAATGCCTTTTTCACTCAAGTGATACTAGGTTCAACCAGCATTTTGAATCACTCACATATACTAGTTTAACTTGTTTCCTCTACGATGTTTAAAATTTGATCAAGTGCACTCATAACCAAGAGTAGTGTTGATCCGGATCCATATACATCCTGCAGGAGATACCTAGCCACCAGCCACGTACAGCTGCGCCAGCTGTCCGTAACAACCTTTCAATTAGTTGGGCCAAAGACCGGAAATATCCTTACCCGAACCCGGGAACGCATCCCCACGTGGGCCCCACGTCTGGCGACCACCCCGTGAGTTCCAGATGACGATCCCGCCTTTCTCCGACCCAGCAAGCACCGGTAAGCGATATTTCCAATCAACGAGCCAGCTAATCTAGTTGGCTTTACTGGCCCCATTACCCAGTAAGAAACCAGGTAGAATCACTCGATCAATTGCTTAAACAACGGAACGGTCCTTAGTGATTTTATCTAGTAGGCAGAGCTAGAGATCGAGTCTACCTCAATCCGTTCTATCATCCTCTGCCCACTCTCTCTTAAGTATCTCATATATGATTCATCTCTGATTAGTGAGAACCTAGCTCATCATTTTTATAACTAGAACCTAGCAAAGCATAGCTAAGTAGTTGTTCTCTAAACATTTTACTTAATTGCCCTAGCAAAGGTAGTTCTACCAAGGAGTAGTTCATGCATCAAGGGTTTGCATTCAACTCCTAACCTAATGCACACATAAAATCATAACCTTTGGACTCGTGATCTGTTGAAATAAAGTAGGTAAAGATGCATCCGGGGCTTGCCTTGGGTTTCAAAAAGATTAGCGGTCTCGACGGCTTCCTGAGACTCCTGAGCAACCACGAGAATCTCCTCGTACTGAACTGGATCATCTGAGAAATCCACGTACTCCACTTCCGAAGCTTCAGACTCTATATGCGATGCAAGTTAGTGATGAGAGATGCAAAAGTTTGTAAACATAACACAAAGCTCACTTCTCGATACAGTTGCAAGCCAACAAAGATACCTAGACCTTTCCCAAAGAAAAAAGTTATTTTATAAAGTGGGTGAATTAATCCTTATTTATTTTATTGATATTATTAAGAAGATTTGCTAAGGATGCTCAAATTATTTTCTACACAAACCTAATCCTTTATTTACCTATAAAAGTGCTTACAAAACCTAAATCCTATTTTAGAATATTTTTAGCATCATTTTAGCCATTTTTAATAATTATTTTCTAAGATGGTGTTATTATTAAATTCTAATCACTACAAACTTAATGGTTTAGCATTTTTATAAAATAAAGGAAAATCTAAGGAAATTATTAAAATTTATTTCATATTTTTCTGATTTTCCTATAATTTTCTAGAATTAAAACAGTGAATAAACATAATTTAAATCTATTTCTAAAACCTATCTGGTGTTTTTACAGAAAACCCCCTGCCTTCTTTCTTCTTCTTCCCCGAGGTCCTCGCCTACGCGGAACAGAGCCCCGCGTAGACCGACCTCCTCGCCGGCGTTGACCCTCGCGCCTTCGCCGGCGACGAGGTTCCCCGGCGACACCGACTAGCCCAACGGCCTCTCTTCACTTACGCGCCTCCATTCTGGACCTAACCCTCACCGGAGAACGCTAACCCTAGCTTCCCCGCGGCTCGGCGGCGGAGCTCCGGTGGCGTTGCGCACTCCGGCGAGCACAGCCCACCAACCGAGCTCACAACCGGCTTCCAAACTTCACCGAGCCTAGTAACACCTCACGCACACCCCTAGCCGCGCAACGCGACACCGCACACCCGAGCGTACCACGCCGGCCATGGCGGGGACACGCCCGGAGCACGCGGCGGCGAGCGCACCACGGCTTAACCACGGCGAGACAAACTCTAACAGCTACCCTACGAGCACCAGTGAACCCTAACGCACCTAGCGCGCACCCAAGCTCGGCCGGAGGAGGCCCGAGCGACGCTACCCACGGGCGCCGACCATGGCGGAGGAGCGCCATGGCGGCGAACGCCGTTCCCGACCAGGCAAACACCGCGCTCAACTAGCTAAACCCCCAAGCACGAACCGAGACCTCAAGACTTCACTATCAAGCCCTCTAACTCCGACCATCACCACTGAGCAAGCAGGAGGACGGAGAAAAACTCATACCGCGGCGAGTTCACGACGGTGAGCTCCAAGACGGCTTGCGCCGGGCGACGGAGTGAGGGAAACGGAGCAAGGGTGGGTGGAAACGAACCAGGGGACCAAGGCGAAGCTTTTGGTGGCTAGAAGCAACGCGGAGCGGCTCAAACGGCGGCTGCAGAGCTCCGGCTCGACGGCGGCGAGGTCGGTGGGCAGAGGAGCAGTGCGGCGAAGAGGGAGAAGGAAAGGCGGTCATTGAGGCTTTAACAGCGGCTGAGAACACCGTAGCTTGACACCTTCAGCTGCGACGCCGCTCGAGCTGGCTCCTACCGCGACCGACGCGTGGCCGGTGAAGTGGGCCGCCGCTCGTCGCCGGCAGCTGCTTGCTAGGCGTGACGTCATCAATCCCCCTTTGAGCCTCCATTTTGCCCGAGATTTGAGCTTCAATTTCTCCCAATTCCATACGGTAACTTCAAAAACTCCCAACATGAAACTTGTAGAGGGATCATCCAATTTCATTTCTTATTTTGACACTTCACTCATTCGAGCACGAATTGACACCGAATTTGAGCTTCAAAGACACTGCTGCAACTTCCCCCAATATTCAGAACCCTAACTGAATTTTCCAAATTACTCTCAAAACTTGAATGGAACATGCCTCTGGTGCTGAAGACAAATTTGAAATTCACCTTTAGTAGAACAACTTCCTAGTTGGAAGTTTCTGCAGAAGACTTCAAATTCGATCTCCATTTGATAAAATTCAAATCTGTCATCAGTTGCACTGAATTTCCTGAAAACAGCCTTTGATCGATTTTCTTTCGTGTTTTTCTCCTTGATCCAGCCCGTTTCTGCGTGCGACCCAAAAACAAAAGTTGTTCATCATAGTTCCCTTAACAACTTTGTTTAAGGCACATTGATCATACAACCCACAGATCAACCGTAAACGTGACCTGAAGGTTGCTGCATAATATGAAATTTCAGCCGGAATTTGAAAACGGCTAAGTGTTGTGTCGGACGGTGAATAGTACCATTTCCCATTTTTCTTCTTCCATTTATTTGAAACATCACTTCTCAAACTTTTCACACCATTGCTGGCCAACTAATTTGCTTAGCTTATAAACTTCACTTAGAAATTCTTGGGTTCACAAAATTTTCAAATCTGGCCCCTTTGTTGACTTTAGTCAACCATTCCTCTTTTCTCTTCCTCTTTTTCTCTTTAACTTTTCTACTTAACCTCCCATGCCAAACACAAGTTCGTAGACATAAAAAGGGTGGGATGTTACATTTGGTGCCCAACCACACTTTGTCACACATAAGTGTTTGGTTGTCATAACTTTTAAAAAAATTCTTTTGAGCTCCACATATCATAAAGTAAAAAAAAATCTAGCAAGATTTTTTTTAAGCAAGCCAAAGTATGGCTTTTTGATATTTTTTTTTCTTGTCACATTTGCTGAAGGATTATAAATTGTGCGCTTGTTGTGTAGTACTGTGGAACAGTAGCGACCGTGTTCTTTTCACCTAAGTTCATGCTATGAAACTATGAAAGTATGACCTCCACCGATCCTCTTATCAATGTGACGAAAAGGTTACAAGGACATGAGTACAACATTGTTGTGTTTTTCTACTATAAATATCCTTGTGGAGTTCCTCTTCCCATAAAATATTACACTCTCCTTAGATCTAAAAAGGCTAGATCCCCTCGCCTTTCTCGAGTTTTAGGACTCTAGCTTTCATGTATAATAAATTTGTGGTTATTGTCACATATCTAAGGGTTGTCGAAGCAAAAGTCGAAGGGAAAAGAAAACTCGATAAAATAAGTGCTCACCACTGTTGTCGCAGGCTTAGAAACCATTGTCTCAATATGTTGGGTATTGGTAGGATTATTATTTTGTTATGAATTGGCCTTGCTATTTTGTCATTCCTAAAAAACAAACAAATATAGATCCATAAGAAAGTGATGTTAGAGGAAACTTGAAAACCACCAAAAAAACCCAATTACAAAAGAAATCATATTTCTTTGAGAGAGAAAAAAAAATCTAAATTTCTACGAACCCACCAAATGACCCTTAGAACCAAACATTAACCAACGCATGTATAATTATTTTTATTTATGTATTGGATTCAAGTGAGGTTATTAGTTTGGTGTAGCCGAAGAACATAAAAAAACCCCTAGAAGAACAACAACAACAACTTTAAATCATACCGGTAGAGAACGAAGTTGGTAGTGGGGTGGGAAACATAGGTTGGGTTACGTTGCCACACGACTGAGTTGTGACTTCAGACTCAGTCCCGGTTCAGCGTGACTGGGACGAATTATATGTATATTATCTTCTAATTGATTCTAATTTGATGCACAAAAATAATGTTTCACCATCGATTGTACTTGCTAATTGACACATGTCAAGAATTATCGTTTGTTAGTATTTGGCTATTTTAAATAAAACTTTCAATAACGGTTTATACCAGTGATATTTAATGGTAGACGACCATACATCGATGACGAAAAATATATATTGATTTTATTAAATCTATTAGATCTATCTATTCAATCTTACGGACAATAATCATGTATATTCTCACATAGTGGGTATACATATTTCACATATATAAATAGAAACTGTCATAAACTATCTAAGCATCTAAGACCAATCCTAATATATAAGCCTCAGCTTCATCACATTGTTACCCAGACAATAATCATGTTATTTTTTATGAAATGAAACATTCCATCTAAATGCACAATTCATCGTAGTGTTTCATAGGGAGCTCCTACATCAGTTTGTCAACTCTAGAGTTATCCTTAGGATAATTCAGACGTTGCGAGTAGTTGACAATGTAGTAGCAAGAGTCCGTTCGGCGCAACTTTTAGATTTTAATTGTGGCACTGTTTGGCAATATAATAAGAATATATTTTTTGGCAGAATCCATAAACAACAAAAACATAGCTTTTAACTAATTATGCTACTGTGCCATACAAAAAAAAAAGTAGAAGTTGTGCCAAACATAGCCTGACACTTGGGATCTCTCCTTGTTTGTCTAAGTATGACCCAAACTTCTGATTCCACGGCTCAATAGTATTAAGGCCCGGTTTAGATTGGTTTAGTTTCACTATTTATTTAGAGATTATTCCATGTATGACCCTGAAAAAACTCCTCGTTCCTTTTATGACCCTGGAAAAAAATTTGTTCATTCTATGGCCCTCAAATCAACTTCCATCTCTTCTGTGGCACCAATCCGTTAACATATGCCGTCAAGGGACCCTAGAAACATGTCAGTTTTTTGTTGTGTGGGCCAAAATACCCTTACCCCTTATCTGTTCTATTCTATCTTCTCTGCCCCTACTCTGTTCGAACCGGCCCAGCAGCGGCGGCAGCGACCTTATCGCCGGCGGAGGCGGTCGGGCGGGATGGCCCTAGCAGATCCAGGCTACGTGGGTGATCCCACGGCCGCTCGCTAGCGACTCCACAGCCGGGGGCGGCGCGGACACTGAAGCCCAACGCGACCACGGGAAGCGTTCTGTTCTCAGATGGGTTCCGTTGGCCACCAGGCCCTCGCTGCCGCTGGCCATCGGACACCTCGTCGTCGCCTCGGGTGCTGTAGCTAGCTCGTCGTTGTTGATCAGTGTCTCGCTCTTCCCCATCCACCACACAGAGGAAGACCGTCCAATGTCAGAACCTCTCATTCCTCTGCTCGTGCGTGAAGCCATGGAGGAAGGTCGTCGCTGTCTATCTTCGACATCCAGCAGCAGCCACAGCTCAAATTGATTTCGGGTAAGCACCTCAACAACTTCCTCTAAGTCCCCAAGCTGTTCCCCTCTCTATCGCTTCCTGCATAGAGCCTCCATGGGCTCCCAGATCCGCAACAATGGCCGCCCATGGCCTCTTCCCAATTCCATGTGCCCATCGTCTTGAGCTATTCCAGAACACCAAAAATGGATTATCATCTCTCTCCCAATGCCCTCATAATTGTATGCTCCTGCCCCTAGGTATGGCATAGAAACAGGTGAGCACGTGATAAAAAAAAGAGGAAGGAAGCACGTTATATCTTGCCCTCCACTAGCAATCTGCACGTGCTTACGCAGTTGCTTTTGCTTCTGGCCATAGATGCGTAATGGACGGCATCGCAAACCACCATGTAGCTTCGACGGGCATGTGCAGCATCAGGGTAAAATGACTTTTCATGCCAAGCAAACGGTGTTAACCCTCCAAATGAACTGGAGGGCCATGCAAGGAATGAAAGTGATTTGGGTCATACAAGCAATGAAATTTTTCAGGGTCATAGGAATGGGGAGTTTTTTCAGGGCCATACAAGGAATAATCTCATTCATTTGTTTATACCTTCGTTTTATTAAAAAATCGTGATCCATCTCAAAAAAACCTCTGCAAATGGACAAACGAGATAAGGACGAATTGCTTGTGCCCTGATGGTAGGAGGCATAGCTGCAGACAGAATTAGAGAACCGAATAATAGCAAGTGATACCAGCTCTGGCTTTGGGAACTGGTGACCGCTTATCCATCGAGGATGAAATCACATTTGTTATGTCAGCGACAAATCAAGCTGAGTAGTTGATGATTCATGAAAAAGGAGTAAAAAATAAAACCAGTTTCCAATCGAGAACAGAGGCAAGCTGCTGCAAAAGCAGTTCTGGGCTTCTGGCCCAATCTAGAGCCCCTACAGATACTCGCGCAGTCCATATGCTCTAGTCCTGTAGTCAGTTACGCACACCATACTCGCGTTTGACACATCCACTAGTATTGGATGGTATAAACATCACCGTTAAAATTCTCGCCCAAATTCGTTCCAAATCGATATCAGGATCATCAGAATAATCTCCCGATCGAGAATCTTGCCGCAAAAGTAGTACAATATACTTTGGCTAATAACAGTATAATTTTACACAAGCTCTGGCTGCATACAAAGTAGAACAGCTGCTTTACTATACGTATCATAGTAGTATCTCAGACCACTACACCTAGCGTAGCAGCAACCTACCACGTCCGCGTCGGCGCATGCACGACGGTCGACGGCGAGACAGTCAAGCAAGCAGACCGTGCGTGCTTTGGTGCTTCCACCCACCAGCCTCGCGCTCGGGGGTATATATTGGGGTGAGGTGAGGACGACAGGGCAGACGAGACGGCCAGGGTCATCAGCCTGCCGAGGCGCCGCGTGTCCGCGTCACGGTGGCGGGCGCAGGGACAGCGTCACCACCGCCGAATAATGGGCCCGCATTACGCGCCCTGCCGCGGTAGAAGCCGACGACCAGCGCTGCGCTCGCGGCCACGACGCCGGCGACGAGCGTGTTGGTGAAGAGGCCGCCGTGAGAGATGCGGCGCGGCGTGTCGAGGCCGCCCAAAGGGACGGCGACGAGGGCGCAGCAGGCGCAGACCGCGGCGACGAGGGTCAGGACGATGACGACGAAGCGCGCGGCGGCGTGGTGGGTGGTCGTCGTGGCGGCTTTCCTGCACCAGGGGCGGCGCCGCCGCGCGCGTCCCAACCACGGCCCGCGGTTGGCGACGACGCGGCGGAGCAGAGGAGGCATGGCGTAGGGGAGTAATAAGGCACCGGCGGAGGCGGTGATGACGAAGGGGAAGCCTTGGGGGCGAAGTCGACGAGGACACGGACGGGTGCGCCGCCGGGGACGAGGACGAGGCACGCCGTGACGGTGAGCGCCGCGGCGAGGGACAGCAGCAGGGTGGTGCCGGTGACGTAGTCCGTGGGATGCTCGTCGCGGGCTCCCGTGGGCGGCGGCGGCGCCTTGCGGACGAAGCGCACCAGCAGCACGGTGGCGAGGAGCTGGGCGGTGAGGACGGCGATGACGAAGACGCATATGGCGATGTCGACGATGGGGCTCTTCCGCCCGGCGTAGGCGAACAGGAGCTGAAACGTGTCGAATCCACCCAACGCACCTGCGCCTAGGGCCAGGACGACTATCGCCGGAACAGAGCTGGCCATCGCCATGGGGCATCGTATCACCCGATGAGGTTCTCTTACGGTTTTGGAATTGAAATCCTCCGTTTTTTATAGGCAGCAGTAAAACTTGGGCACGGCTAGCATCTACTGTACCTGGATACCAGGGTCCCGTGTGGGCGCTAGCTCCACACGCACAGTTTCCAGCCGTGTTGGTACGTGCCTGGCCGGGCACCGCGACGTATGTGGAATGTGGGCATGGGGCATGGCCGCAGTAGCAAACGAGCAGACTCCTCTGCGCATCAATCAGCACCACCCGCAGGGGCAGTGGCTGGCTGGCTGAAGTCCAAGTCCTGTGGCTGCCTCCTTGAGCACCCGAATGACAGAATCTCGTAAAGCTAATCGGCTATTGCACGTGGATTCAGATTTCAGAAGCCTGCTTTGTTCAGGAATTTTAAAGAGAGAGAGAGAGAGATCACCTCTCTATTCCTCCGTTCACACGAATTGAATCATTTTCCTCTCCCGATCAAGGAATTTTCACCCTCAGCAAGTCTGACCTATATCAACTCGGCGAATGAGCTTAGCAGCACCAAGAAATGGTAAAATTGAATCCACTACATTTTTTGTTTAATTGGCTTTAGCTATTGCTGTGATTAGCAGTGCCACATCCTTGCAGGCGATCCTTGTGGCCAGCGGTGAGAGCACATCTGTGCCTGTGCCTGGACCGGCGGCAGATGACACACTTTCCTGTGTACAAGAAGGCAAAGCGCATCCAACACAAACTAAGTATATCTCACCTTCCAGGTTCCAGCCAAATAAACAAAGAACGGAACAGGTTGTTAACTGCTAATCTTAGATTGTCCTGAGGACTGACCTCACCGTCTCAACGGTATCGTCTGCTAGGGCAGGGACATCGTGTCGGCTTAAACTATTCTTCTCGGGTGCCGTGCATTGCCATTATCAATATTAGGCCAGTCCCAACCCAGACTCTATCTTAGAGTCTATACCTTACTAATTGTAGACTTAGTGTCCAAATAAGAAACCAAGTCCAAATAATTGAACGACACATCAGCAAAAAGACATTTAACACAAAGCTAATAAATGAGTTTAGACTCTAAGATAGAGTCTGGGTTGGGACTACCCTTAGGCCTTTGGTTAGTTTTTCAACTTTCCACCACATTGGCACACTGACAACCGTGTCCCTCTCACAGAAAACGCAAATTCTCTTTCACCAACTTAGCATCAACCTTTTTGAAGTAAACAAACCCGTGTGCTTAGAATGTAGAAAAAACACTGTAGCACAAGAAAAACACTGTAGCATTCGTTGGGAAACGTGTTATGTGAGGAAAGAATAGTGAAAAGTTAGAATAAATAGTGAAAAGTTGAAATGAATAGTAAATAGTTGAAAATCTAAACATGACCTTAATCAATCACATCATCTTTCACCAACCTAGCATCAACCTTTTTCAACCTTTTTGAAGTAAACAAACCCTTAATCAATCACATGGTGCCATCACGCTCGGAAAAAAGGCCAACAAGAAAACGGCAGTTGCCGAAGCCATCGCAAGAATCTGGTGGACCGCTGTTTCCGCTCTCCGCTCGTAGTCGTGCATCTGGCGCGTCAGCGCATACTGTGTGTCTCTCCTGGCTACTAGTGAAAATGCCTCCCATTTCTGGTGGAAGTGGAACGATAGATTGATTCTGGGTTGGCAACCTCCTGCGTTCCAGAGCGCAAGGCGCAGTCCCTGGTAGACATGACAATGTCACGTAGTCACATTCGCTTTTGCCTTGTCTCCTTTACAGACTAAGCGACTATTACTAGCTAAAAGCGCCTTGACAAACTTGGAACGACCACATCATGACGATGGATCCCTTGCAGGACCCATGTTTAGATTGCCAACTTATTTTGCTAATTTATCATATGGAATGTTTGATACTAATTAGGAGTATTAAACATAGGTGTAAAAAAACTAATTACATAGATAGACTCCACATCGTAAGACGAATATATTAAGCCTAATTAATTCGTCATTAGACACTGTCATGCTACATTAACCTATAATTAAAAATGCGCTAATGACGGCACATATTAGGCTTAATAGATTCGTTTTGCGATGTAGAGTCCATCTGTATAATTAGTTTTATAATTAGTCTATATTTAGTACTCCTAATTAGTGTCAAAATGATGGATGTGACATTTCGCCATCTTTCGCCAACTTTACACCCCTCCTCTAAACAAGCCCCAAATTCTGATGACAGGCCTCTAGGAGCGGAGAGTAAGAACCCCACGGTCCAAAACTAGGAAAATCAAGCAAGTGATTGGTGCCCCGAACTCGATCGAGTTTCACCTGCAGAACGAAGCCAAATGAAGACGGAAGTTCGCCATAGCCATAAGGTGTGTTTGGTTCGTCCGGCAGCAGGCCACGCCACAGTTTCGGCGACACCAAGTGTGACGAATGATGTGGGCACCACACCTTAGGCAAACTTATTGCAAAAAGAAAAAAAAAGAACTAGCATTCTAGCAATGATTATATGCAGAGTGTGACAATGCTAAAGATCTAGCTACCAAGCAAGCACCAAAATATGGTATGGGAACCTTTTGCTAAGGATCCAAACACACCAGTAGGAAAGGAACAGCCTCCTGAGCGGTGGAATATCCAACATCTGCATCAATGGAACATGAGCCCTCTAGGAGATTCGGAACAACACACATATACATCCTTTCAGGCTTGCAGCGCGACAGCATCTTCCGTTCAGACCTCTCGGTTCGACGGTTCCCTCGCGTCGCCATCTCGCTCTGCACTGTGGCACCGGCCAAATCCTCCCGCAATAGATTACTTGAGACTTTCGGTGCTCCTTCCGGCCAAGGTTGCCTCCGCACACGGAGAAAGTTTCCCAAACAAATAATCATCATAGTCCACAAACGAAGTTTCTCAGAAAATTTCCGCTCTGAACACTGAGCCTTCGTCGCTAAGCAAAAAGAAACTTCAGGCACCATTTTTTTTCTCCGATCCGGAGCTTGCCGTCGTCGTGTCGTCCCCATCCCACCAGACGGCGCATGTCGTTCTCGGAACCTCTCAGTTCACAACGCCTTTCTCCGGTGTGAAACATCCCAACCTTTGGTGTTCACACGGCTTGTTATATATTGCGGGCCGGCCTGCTCAATTGTGGCGCGACCAACTTCTCGCATCCCAGCAAAGTCCAGGAGGCATCCCTTATAGGCGTAGCTCGATGGCCACTGTAGTTTGCGTTGCTGATCACCGGAGCTCAGCTCATACGAAGTGTCGGACACCAATCAGTTTGCCTTCTCAAAAGGCTGAAGCTAGCAGGTTTGTTTCAAGTTCCTGCAATTACTTAGAACGGGATCAATGGTTGGTGGCTTGTAGCAAAGCATACAGTGGGCTATGGATGGTAGGAACAGGGGAGCAAGTGAAAACAATCAACCAGGATGATATGTACTACTATGAGGCCGCATGAGCACGGAAGGATTTGGGCAGTGGCAGTGAGATACGGAACTTCTGAAATACAGGACAGAAGCTTGGTTCTGCATGGCATCAGACATCAAGGGTGGTGGACAAGTTTAAAGTGACACCTTTTTTCTTCAGCCTCCCATGTGTGACGTGGCATGGGAATATGGGATAGAGGTCCGGTGTGAAGGATTGGAACAGAAAGGGAACAGAAAGGAAAGAAGAGGATTGGTATGTTTATCGCCTTGTAAACTTTTACACGTTCTCTTGCCTAGTGCACATAAATTTCATCATTGCCTTTGCCTATTACTTTGAGTATTACTAGTTGATTTTAATCCCAGTACTAGTACGCCTTTTGGCACCAAAATTGCACTAAATAGGTCTCTAAAACTAGGCATATTCCTAGAAGGTTAGAAAGGAAATATCGTAATATTTCTCACTCTTTCCTTTCTCCTCCAGTCAATTGATTGGTATATACAAAATTTAAAAAATACAAACTTTTACAACCATGAATGTGAACGAGTTGAATTCTCTCTGCAACTTGGAAATATATGTTTGGCTCAAAATTAAGTTATGCTGCTGTTCATAGCTGGCATATTTTCAAGAATTGTACCAAAAGAGAAATTCAGTTCGACAAAAATCAAAATGAAGTTACATACAAGATAACACATGACACATACTTTTTCGAGGGGAACACCTGAGTACATACACATACTGACAAACATGCGATTCAGCTTTGACGAATATTACAGGGACCCGCCGACAGTGATGAACTGATTACCTCTTCTCCGTCTTCCTCCTCGACGAGCAACCGGAACGTTCCACTACTCGGACAGAGGTGGATGAGGAGACCACAGTGGAGCACTGCTGAACTTGTAGTTGTTCACCGGAGATTACAGCAAAGCCGCGGCTATAACGTCGCCACTGCCGACTTATTGTTCAGACATCTGACTCTCACACAGTATCATAGCACAACATAGAATCTAGTCATAATTTGACCTCACATACTGAACAGGCAATGCACAAGAGGCATGGCAACGAGGAGAAGCCAGGGCACATGACGCCATGGCGCATGCCAGGGAAGCGAACCACCTGAACGCCGCGGGTCGCACCATGGTAACTTGGAGGTAAACCAGGGTGACGCCCATGAGGTAAGTGGTGGGGACCACAATGAGCGTGGCGGCGGTGGCGGCAGCCGCCGTGACGGGGTGGTGCTTGGAGAGCTCGTGTAGGATGTCGAGAACGGGCTCGAGGACGAGGAGGCCGGTGAAGGCCACGCAGAGCACGAACATGGTGATCTCCGGGAGGGAAACCATCTTGGGGGTTGGGGTGAGGAGAGTTGATTAAAGTACGGATCGGAACAAGTGTGTGGCAAGCACAGAGGAACTCTGTATTGCTAATTGTGCACGAAACACTCACGACGGTACCGCAAGAAGAGACAGAGACTGTTGGTGAGGTCAGAACTGATGGAGAAGACCACCGATTTTGGACGAATGAACTGAATCGAGTTCAGAACTGGCTAGAACCCACCGGGCGACTTGGAAGGAAGGGAAGCGGAGGAGTGAACGGCCTTCTACAGTTCTATCTCCTCCCTCGAAGTTGAACAAAAAGAACACTGGATCCTGCTACTTGAAGAAAGAACGAAGAAACCTACGGGATGGTACCCCGTGAGGGTTACAAACTACGAAGGGACAAGCGGTCATGAAACAATAGCAGAGGATTGGCCTGCTTACCTGTGAAGGGAAGCCGAATGCCCGTGAAGAATGGCCGAAGGCACACGTTTTATAGCAACAGCGATTAACGGGTACCGGGTTAACAGGTTTACTCCTCAAGTTTTGGTTTGCTCTCTATTTGGCGAGTTTTTTTCTCCTGAACTGAACACATTATACACGCATATACACTAATACTGTACATACATACAATTGACACCTATTAATGAGCCCAATCCTACTCTTTCTTTTTTTTTTAGAAAGGTCGACGGAGGAAAAGACTCCGCGCCTGACATTAATTTTTCTTTTTCATGATCATTGCTCTGTTACAGCATTTTTGCAAGGATTGGGAGAAGTTTTTACATTGGGGTTATCTTCCCTTGTATAAGCAATAAAATCAAGATATCCAAAGAAGCCAAGAAGAAACCTACCCAATTCACATGACGGCAGGCACGACCACAAGCGAAGAATCAGTCCCCGTTGAGTCCATAGGACGATTCCAGGCATTGTTCCTTTATCCACCAACGCGCAATTTCTCGCCCGTCGAGCGTGTCCGGTACACACCCCAGAGGGGCACGACGTTGTTTTCGATGGGAATTTCGCTGCTACCAACTCGCGTCCTTGGGCTTGGACCCTTTTAATCCCGTTTTCTGCTCGGCATCGGCAGCAAGCAAAAAAAAGGCTGTGCTGTATCCCTTGTAATCGACGATAACCACGAAAGGAGCCCACGTAGCCACTAGTATTGACATGCTGTAACCAACCTTTTCTTTCTCTTCTTTTCTTTTTGGGAGAATGCTTTTTTCTATATCGATCTTTTGGCAGATGTTTCTGTCACCCTCTTCCATATCTTTGGTAGGATGGCTGGATGGTTAGAGACAGAGTAAAGCCTATCTGCGCCGCGTTTCGGGGGTGTCTTCCTTGCCGTTCTTTCTCGTTGTGGATGGACTCAGTCACGTGGGTTCCCGGTTCGGTCATGGAGCACACAAACGAGCTTGCTGCAATAAAAGCATTACTCTCTCCATCTAGTAATATTTGCAAACTTTGAGTTTGACATTTGTCGAATAATCTTTTTGCCAAACGTACATTAGAGGGTAGGCTATCACATTCAAGTGGGGCACAAAGACCGCTGTAACAGCTGCCCCTTCACGGTGCAGCGTTGGCCATGTATGGACTCGTGTACTACTATCTTTTGTGTATGACAGCAATTCTTTTTAGCTGCAGCTCGTGCGGGCAATGATTATTTATGTGAACATGTCTGCAACTTGTATGGGTGCTTTCGTCATTTTTATATATGCCTTGGTAGCTCCCTCCAGTCTAGAACAATTGCAAACTTACTGACGGAGGAGTACTTCAAAGGCCAAGACGTTTCGAGTGTGTCATGTGTGCACTACCTATGTGTAGTGTAGTAGTAGAACAGAAAACTAGAGAGGCCTGGAGAAGTTTTAGCCATAGATTAATGGAGTTCGGGGAACAAGAACAAAAAGGGCCTGATGTGGAAAAGAACCAACATTTCCAAACAATAAAAGTGGGAAAAGGAAGCGTGTAAGAGCTGATGATACACGCAAGAAGAATTAATGAACCAGGGGTCCACTTCACTTGCTATGGACTATGGATTGCTTTTACAACAGACTCGCATGAAATGAGTGATGACAAGCATCGAAGCAGCATAATATACACAGTAAGGATTAACGTCTGCGCGTTACAGCTGTTTGCTCTTTCTATTTTCCTATGACAGTAGCTCCTGCTCTTTCCTTTTTCCCGATGACATGTGAAGCTGCCATATATTGCCTTGGCGATCATGTGCCCCAAGTGGAGTTCATATGATTATTCCAATTCACCTGCCTTCTTGCACCTTCTTTTTTTTTTCTTATTCTAACTGTTTAGGGGAGGGCCATTTGGTAGTGGGGAAAAAAGGGGTGGGATTGAGCAATTATGACTACTAGAGGGAAAATCTTAGCCATTCATCTTCCTCCATCACTAAATTTCGGTCATCCAATCATTTCTTTTTTCGCCAGGTACCGCGCCATCGCGCAGGAGGCAGGACTGCAGCGGCCAGCGGGTACGGGCTCTCGGAGTCTCGGACCAGCCCCCGGAGCGAGGAGGGCTCCTGGGTTCACCTCGCCGCCGACGTGCTCTCCATCCTCCGACGTGCTCTCAACGTCTCAGAGGTCATTAACTATATACTACAGTATACTTCAATATATAGGACCAAGACATCCAAGTGAGGGAAGGAGAATCAAACAGAGTGTTCCCGCGTGCGCGTGCAGGGTGAGCAGGACTTGGGCGCTGCACCGGCGTACGAGTTCGCGCTACGGCACCGCGGCCGCCGCACCCGCCGCCCCCATGTCCTTTCAACACAAAGGTTCTTCACTTCTTCTGCTGCCTTGTTCATTTACAACAAAAAAAAAAACATTGAGTGGGAGCGAAACACTACCGGCATTTGGCAACACTGTTTTT